>HG995351.1:8689195-9289195 GCA_905333045.1 Lysandra bellargus | reverse complement strand
CGTCCAAAATTACTAAAATAATGGACAGACGAAACAGCAGACGTATTCATGGCAAACTCAACCTTGAAATATTTCAATCGTTAACTTGGCCATTGATTTCAAAATGTCCATATTAGAAGTTAATTAACTGTAATTTGTAGGATATTTATTGCCTTTAAATAAGCAACGAGCTATTAATAAATTCGTTCAAGCGAATAGAGAATTCGATTGCAAATGTTACATTGATGATTGAAATTTAATGTTGCAGGAATGTTTTAAAAAACAACTATTGGTTATGTACTATCACTGTATTAATAGTATTCCAACGTGATTCCAACAATATCAATTTGAGTATCAATGTACATTTTTGTTCTATGTCTTTCAGAAAAGGTTATAGAAGTGAGTAACTAGGACTAGTAACTAGGAAGTTAGGAATCGAGGGAAACCTTTTCTTTGCAACTTCTAGTCAGTCTAGTGGACCTTATTGAACAGGAAAATATTATTACTTCTACACGTATAACAAACATCAATTTTTTGAGTCTCGAGTCTCGTCCAATCGGGAGTTCCCTTTTTTTTTGTTGAGGGGGGGAAATACGTTACGTATCCCCCACCCCCTCGGGGGAAGGGGCGGGGGTATGTGGGACAACCCACTAAAACCCCCCCATGCCCACATTCCAGCCGTGACCTTTTCTATAAGTATTTCGTCGTTTAATATTTTATTCAAACAGAAAATCTGCGGTACTCTTTGAAAGTGGTGTAAATGATTTTTTTTCTATCAACATAATGTGTGGATATATCAGATGTGTTCATATTACGAGGGTCCTGCGGCGAGGCATTTGAATACGTTTATCGCGATGTTGGCAATATTTCAGCGAGAGGGGTAATTACAGGTAATCAATCTTCGCCTGGGCGGAGCGGACTCGTACGGGGTGGCGTAGGGATGTCCTCGTATGATCGGCTTTTTTCGGATTCGGATTCCGTCGGATGCTATTTTGCAAATGCAATTGTGTATTTGGTTTATTTGTATTATTCTCTCCTTTTAACTCTCGACTAACGACTGATGGCAAACCGCAAGTGGTTTTAGTGGGTCGGCTGATGGCCAGTCCTACATATCCCCGGGGTGTCTCTTGTCAGTCAGTCAGTCAGTATTACTGAGCCCAGCCAAAAAAAAAAGATGTTTCTTATTTATTTAATCCAGATTTTCTAAAAGATTTGATCAGCACAACCCTACTGCGGGGTAATTCTTCGCGCCTGGCGGGGCGGGGAGTTCAGCACACACGGGATAATTCCACTATCTTTAGCCCGCGGTAACTGACCGACGCTACTGGGAGAAACTGCGTCCGGTTTGAGCGTCAAACGACCACTTCCTTTATATCGATATTTACTATGATGATATGTACATAATAAGTATACTAAAGCTATTTAAAGATATGAATAGAGAAGATGAAGTAGATTTGAAATATACGGGATGCTTATTTTTTTCAGCCAGCACATTTGCTTCCTGAAAAATTTTAAAAGAGAGGCAGCAACTTATTACAAGGATTTTTATGCAATACAAATAAATTGAAGTTTAGGTTTTAAAATTCTTTATTATGAAGAAAGGCTGCCACTTTCGTGACAACATGCAGTACACTGCAGTACAGCTACTTGTTATAATATTGAAAACATTGCAAAATTTCAGACCGTCAATCTTTATGGACCAATCAATGGAACTAGATCTTTGCTTTCTCGAACACCCTGCAATCGACACGAAATTATTCACCGATTTTCTGTAGTGTACCCTAGATTATACGGGAGTTCTAATGAGGTGTTATTTGCCCAGTTTCTTGCAGCTTGTCGCAATGATTTTCATAAGTGTCGTAATTTTGTTGCAATAATTTTGTGCGCTAATGTGCTTACTTGCTTACTTATCTAGGTTTGTGTTAGTGACAGAAGCTTCGCTTTCGGCTGCGACCAACTTCGAAATAATCATGTTCGGCTTAAGTCTCTTTGGTCCAAAAGTTAGGCTGAAGGTTAAAGTTTTTAGAATATAGACGTTAAAATTAAATTTCTTATCCGAACTGCTTCATTATTCCAAATTTTATTTCGAAGAATATTTTATAAAAAACAATTTTAAAATTAATAATATCTCAATCATGAAATTTTGCTCGCACTCTACCTAGTGGCTAGTATGCACCTAGCGTAGTGATACCTTGCTGAAGTAAGTAACCGGCTTCGGTTTCGGCCAAGATTCGGCCTTCGTTCGATACTAGTGTTAGTAGAAATCTCAATCATATATTCCTTTTAGCGAGTCTTAACTGGTAATGGTCGATTATAAATTCAAATAACAGTGTCTTCGAGTTATCTCCGATGGTTATTGATGTTTGACTTAAACATTTTCAATAACTTCGGAGTTAAGTGCCTTTACATGGGAAGGAATAACTGTGTTTCATAGCCTAAGCGATTATGTCGTCAGCTTTTTAGAGAAAATGTTGTATATCTTTTAAATGTAGGTACTTACGATATTAAGAAATAAAAAATATACACGCTAATTAAGTAATATATAAATATAATTAATCAATAATTATGAATTATCAATATTAAATCATTACAAAAGTGTTTTACTTCATAAATCATAAACAGCAATGTGAAATATGGGAGAATGTTAATCCTAAATAATTTATTACTATGTTTTTGAGTCATTGTGAATTTGCAACAAAAAGTGATATTGCTTGTGGGCAACACATGTTAGAAGGAAGAAAAGATTAATGATGTAACACGAGAAGCGGTTTTGTCGATACGTCATTAAATATACAGGTTTTTGTCACAAAAACACTTTCTTTCAATATACTTGGTACTTTTATTTAATGAAATTACGACTTTTTTCCGGCCGTAAGAAAGTAGTAATAAATGGAGTAATAATAGCTATTGATTAATAAAATTATTTAATGTGAAATTGTTATTTATAGTCGTCGATTAAGTTTATTAGTGTGGTTAGTCCGACAGAATTTTGGCGCCGACGCACACGTCTATTGTGTAATGGCAACTCTGGCAATTTGTCTGTCGCTATTTTTGGTTAATTGTTGTCGATAAAACACTTTTTATCGACAATATTTTTTATGTTTCCACATCACTGTTTGGAAATATTTGACAACTAACAACAGCTATTAATCTTGTAAAAATATTATTATAGGCTATGAACTAATTGATTATGATGTACTTGAGTGAGAGCTGATGCAATGCGATATGTATACGATTCTGGTATTCTGACATACTGTTATATCTTGCATAAGGCCGGCAACGCACCTGTAACTAATGTTGCTTGTGTTCATGGGCCATGGTAGTTGCTTTTCATCAGGTGACCTGTTTGCTCGTTTGCCCTCTTATTTTATATTAGAAATCGGTTGTCTGTAAAGTCGGTTTACTGACGATAGTTGAACGTGACAACGTATGACGTTGTCACGTTCAACTATCCTTAACCCCTTAACCCTCGCTTCTGAATAAATAAAAACAAACTTTTTCGAGTGTAACCTAACGTTATTTCGATGTATTTCTTTCAAATGATTGTCTAAAAATATTTATAATGAGTAAAATAAACTATTCGCAATACAAAACGCTACTGTATACATTCGTGAAATCCAGTAAAATCTTCGAACAAAGCACAAGCATACCTTGACACGTAGGAAATATAGCACAATTTTGAATAGCCGAAATAGTACTAATATCTAACAGATTGTTTATTTATTTTTCATTCAGAGTGTGGTCAATGTATCAAAGGTCATAACTAACCAAACTTCTTCATACAAAAGTATTCTCTAAGTCATCGAAATACGTAATATAATGAAAACAAAGAGCGCGGCCCAGGTGGGCCGCGCTCTTTGTCGAGACTAAGGCCGGTATAAATAGTCAGTACTCAAGATGCATCTCGGTCTCAAGACACGGTTCAGGCTCTGTGATAGGTTGGCTGTCAAAATTTGGACCAATCACAGAGCCGAACCGCTTCTTGAGACCGAGATGCATCTTGAGTACTGACTATTTATACCGGCCTAAGAGTCCGGTTGTTGAGAGACAACGTGCCTCTTTGTCGCTCGTTCCGCGCTCTCGCTTGGACTTCAAGCTTTAAATGGAACGCCTCAGAGCGAGGTAACGCCACATGAACTGTCATGTTTTTCGTGCGCGCACCCCATATCGAATTATAAGACGTTATCACGTCAAAAAAATATTTTGTCTCGTTATAATAATTAATTAATGTCCCATAATTACTTCTACGTAAAAGTTATCTTATAATAATTTTTTTATTTCTGAATCATTCGTACTAAGCGGAAGAAATTAATTATATGAGTAAAAGTAAGTAATACAAGTTTAATGACCTAAGATCTTTATTTAATTTAAATGGTACTTCCGCTTTGGCTCATAGTTTTTTGCATTTATTTGCGATAAAAGTTCACAAGTATATTGCTAACCCACATTTTAAGATACGAGTCCAGTTAAATTTTGCAGATTAATCTGTAAAGAGAAATTAAATGTATGTATTTATTTTCATAATTAACATCACTGTACAGACCCACGTACTCTGAAATCTGAACATTGCAACTACTAAGACAAGGCATTTTAATATCATTTCGACATAAATTTAGAAATCCAATGTGTACGGGATTTGACATAGGTAACACATCCCAAAGCTCCATGATAATTGATAGGCTCTATGTGACTAAGGGCCTGTTTCACCGCTTCCTGATAAGGTGCCGGATAGGATTATTTGACAGATTCTCCATACTCCATCTGTCAAGTTAAGTGGTGGATAGCCTTATCAGGAAGCGGTGAAACAGGCCTTTAATGTCGATTTCCCAACTTATTAAAGAAAGCATGTCTTTGCCAATCAAAGAGAATTACCTTAATTTTAAATTAATTCAGAAGCTTCTCATGCACAGCTTCTTCAGCCAAAAGCTTATACCTAAGTATTTGTGGGTTTATCGATTTATCCGTTAGCGAAATCCGTCATTTTCTCGACCCCGATGCGAGATGGGAACGTCGCGACAGTCTATATCGAGATAATCACTTTATCGTAACGGATTTTAAATACTGTGACTAGTGACTGTTTGGTTTTTATCTACAGGGTGTAATGTTACGTGTCTCTTATACAAAGTGCAACAAAAATAAGTGATAATACTTTAGGGTGTGTATGCGTTCCTTGTAGAGAGTAAACCGTGAAAGTGGCAGCGCTGAAAGACTAATTTTTTCTCACTTTTGTATGGGAAAACTCGTGACGCTCGGGCCCTTGCCCATACAAACGTGAAAAAAAATCGTCTTTCAGCGCTGCTACTTTCACAGTGAACTCTCTACAGGGAACACATACATACCCTAAAGTATTATTACTTGTTTTTGTTACAACCTGTATAAGAGTTCACTGTTAAAGTAGCAGCGCTGAAAGTAAATTATGATATGGGCAAATTCATAGAAGTTGGGACTATATGGGCAGTGGGCATTTCTCAAAGAAATAATATAAAAGTTCAAAGAAGGTCTTTCAGCGCATCTGCTTTCACAGTGAACTCTATTTAAGGGACAAATTCGCACCCAAAAGTATTATCACTTAGTTTTGTTACACCCTGTATTCGACTATCAGCATTAATAGCTCCCACACCGGTTTCGGTGACGGTGGCCGGTTTTATTGAAACCAGGCCAGTTACGCAGGAGTAATTTATAGTGCCCAAGTGTGTGCGCAGTACACAAGAGCACTCTCTATTCCTTTACTCTCATAAACCAGTGGGACGGCAGACCGACACGACTGGAGAGAGATCAGGCGCAGGACCGACTTTTTACATGCCCATCCAACGCATGGATCATCTTACTTGTCAGACAATCAGGTGATCAGCCTATATGATATATATCACCATTGATCACTTACTGAATGCTTGAAATATAGTAATACTAGATGATGCCCGCAACTTCGTTGCGCCAAAATTAGTTTATCGCGCGAGAAACGTACATTTTTCCGGGATAAAAAGTATCCTATGTCCTTTCCCGGGACTTAAAGTATCTCCATACCAAATTTCAGTAAAATCGGTTCAGCGGTTCGGGCCTGAAGAGGTAACAGACAGACAGACAGACAGACAGACGGACAGACAGACAGACACACTTTCGCATTTATAATATTAGTATGGATTTCAAGCATTTGTACATGAATATACGCTACGGTTATGCGTCTCTTCGTGTCTAGACTAAAGAATTGCTACATCTGCATATTTACCAGCATATATTTTCAATGCTGTGAATTTTTCTGCAACTCCAGAATTTTGTCCCAGCCGTTAGGTACCTAATTATAAATGTGGTGAAACTGTTTGTTCTCTAGACTAGTCTTAATTTCAATTACATTCGCTATAAAAGGGATATGACTAATTATATCAAACAGCTCGATGGTAAAATGTTTTAACGATCATTAAGCTGTTACGAATCCACTAACTATTCAGTATCTGATTGGCAGAGTTGCTATATAATATACCTCTCGTTATGGCTGTTGAAGTAATTAAGTTAAACTTTTTATCCATACTAATAGTGTAAATACGAATGTGTGTCTGCCTGTCTGTTTCTGTTCACGCCCAAACCGCTAAACCGATTTTGCTGAAATTTGGTATGAAGATACTTTGTGGCCCTGAAAAGGATAAATAATACTTTTATCCCGGAAAAATGTACGGATCCCGCGTGTATGAGTCCCATGTATAGAGTTCACTGTGAAAGTAGCAGCTCTGAAAGAGAAACTTTTTTGTATAGGCAAATTCATGACGCTGAAGCGCTTTTCCATGTAAATAAAAGACTCTATCAACGCTGTTACTTTTACAAGAGACTCGACATACACACCCTAAAGTATTACACTTTAATATGTTACACCCTATATCTCTCGGTATTACCAGTAAAGTGCCAGTAAATGACATGCAACTAGGAAATCATGTGTATAAATAATCGAGTAGGAAGCAACACGCATAACATCTCATAAACGGCGAAACGGGTTAGCCGAGTTGGATAAAATTAGAGAAAGCATTGAATTTGTGACGTAATAACATTTTTACAGTGCAATAAATCACGACAGTGCAACAAACCCGTCTGTTTACTGTTGAAATGATTTAAAACCTGCCCGGACTGTAAACATGTTAAAAAAAAACCTCTTAGATTGTCCAGTAAGCTGGCTAGAGTTGAGCAAACATATACTGTACTCGACGAAACATGGCGGTAGCGGTCATTGACTCCCTGTCAAAAATTTGTCATTTTCTATATAAGCCCCGATTGACAGTGAAGTGTCAGATTTGGTCAATCGCGGCTTCGAAGTCATTTCTTCGATTCTATACGAAGCCGCGATTGACAAAATCTAACACTTCACTGTCAATCGGGGCTTATATAAAAAATGACAAGGTTTTGACAGGGAGTCAATGACCGCTACCGCCACGTTTCGCCGAGTGCAGTATAGCGATAAAGACACATTATTTTCTCACACATAACAACAAGGGGTGTTATTAGTTTTAAATGTATGTGTTCGTCGGGGGTTACAGAAGTGTTAGTTCGGTGTAGATAGTTTCACGGTTGTGATATAAGTGATGCTGTTGAAATAAAAGATACAGACAAACAAACATGACAATAACACCCGCAGCATTGTTAATATAAGGTTCCTGATGCAGTTGATCATAATGTGTCAAGTCATTAAGACAAAATTAAATAATTTAGTAATGATATAGGTAGGCGACCTTAAGGGTCCGTACACGAAATTTGCCGATTTCGCTGATTTAACAGACGTGATTTAACAGTTAAAATACAGTATTTCTATAAGTTTTAATGCACAACATGTAAGATCATTTCAATTATAATCTAATGTTGGAGCTAGTTTTTTTTTGTTTTTTAAGTATTTTTAAATAATCCAACTCAAACCCACGACAGTTTTGTGATTTTTGTTGTAAAAGGTTTAGAATATCACCTGTTTATGGATTGTATTGACGTCTTAACGGTATAAAAAAAATACAATGTACTGTTGAGAAAGTCGTCTTTAAAATGTTGGAAATAGTTGAGTAAAAAAATATGTAACTCGGCAAAATTTTAGAGAAAATGGACAAAGAATTGCTGTTAATTTCGGCAACTTGGAGCTGTAATTCATAAACAGAAAACGACAGAAATAATCTATAGATAAAATTCTATCCAATTCGAGAAAAAAGGAAAAAAAAACAAATTCTGCCAAAAAACACGATTCAAAACAACCTAAATCTCACATTATATTACTCGCCGCAAGGTTCGAGTCGGCTTTCCGCGCTTAAATATATTTTAAATTATTTAAGCGCGGAAAGCCTTTTATTAGACTTTAAAAAATATTAATACATATTTTTTAAAGTCTAATAAGGGGAAAAAACCTAATAATATTTCTGTAGCGAACCTTTGCAATTTCGTATTCATCGGCAAAATTTCGTATACGGACTCTTAAATACGGACAAATTTCAAAATTCGACGTAACTTTTGTGACTCTACACAAAACTTTAGGGGCAGCGTAAACGCCTCTAGTGTTAGTCCCAGTTTGCCTTTATCTACGAGATCTATAGTATCATAGATCTAACCCTTAGTGGGCCACGTGCCGGTTGGGAAGTGGCGTGGTGTAAAAACACGTGAAGTGTGTCACTCGGCGGATGTTTGCGACTGGCCGCTTGCGAAACGTGCTAATAGCTATGCAGAAAACTGCACTTGTCACGTTTGATCGAGATGTGGGCACGCGTGCACGCGTCATGGCGATTCGTCATTTAAAACATCCAACCATTGCCACTTTACCACCGCACTCGGAGAATTTTTAATGATTAATTAACTTTAAGTTTGTCAGAAAATGTAAGGAGTTTATGATGAACTCTTCGTTAAATTAAACTTCTGAATTTGACTCTCTGAGTGCGGCAGGAGTATGTAATACAGAACGTCCTACTATTGGTATTCTTATACTGTACTCGGTGAAACATGGCGGTAGCGGTCATTGACTTTCTGTCAAAAACTTGTCATTTTCTATATAAACCGCGATTGACAATGAAGTGTCAGATGTTGTAAATCGCGCCTTTGTATAGAAAAGGACAAGTTTTTGACAGGGAGTCATTGACCACTACCGCCATGTTTCGCCGAGTGCAGTATAGTATTTATAAACAAAAATCTAAGGCACCAATAATAGGATCACTGCCAAAGGTGGGATAGTGTAGAGCTGCGTCTGGAAAGAGATGGTTAGATGTAGTCCTTATCATTCGAACTGTGTAGACTGTATTAGTTCTAAACTTAGACATAAATGATGTTGCAGCTGTCTCAACATTAAATCTATACTAATATTATAAATGCGAAAGTGTGTCATCTGTCTGCAGTCTATCTCTCTGTCTGTCTGTTACCTCTTTACGCCCAAACCGCTGAACCGATTTTGCTGAAATTTGGTATGGAGGTCTTTGAGTACCGGGAAAGGACATAGGATAATTTTTGTCCCGAAAAAATGTACGGTTCCCACGCGATAAGCGAGTTTTGGCGCAACGGAGTTGCGGGCGTCATCTAATTTTACTATAGTTCTATAAAATTCAGTGTTTTTTTTTTATGCAAACGAGCAAACGGGTCACCTGATGGAAAGCAACTTCCGTCGCCCATGGACACTCGCAGCATCAGAAGAGCTGCAGGTGCGTTGCCAGCCTTTTAAGGGGTAATAGGGGAGGGTAGGGAAGGAAGTAGGGAAGGGAAAAGGGTAGGGGATTGGGCCTCCGGTAAACTCACTCACTCGCTCGGCGAAACACAGTGCAAGCGCTGTTTCACGCCGGTTTTCTGTGAGGACGTGGTATTTCTCCGGTCCAGCCGATCCATTCGTGCCGAAGCATGGCTCTCCCACGTCAGTCAGTATTCTCTAAATCTCAAGGTATTAAGTACTAGATGACGCCCGCAACTCCGTTGCGCCAAAAATCATTTATCGCGGCGGAACCGTACATTTTTCCGGGACAAAAAGTACCCTATGTCCTTTCTCGGGTCTCAAAGTATCCCCATACCAAATTTTATCAAAATCGGTTCAGCAGTTTGGTCGTGAAGAGGTCACAGACAGACAGACACACTTTCGCATTTATAATATTAGTATGGATAGATAAAATTGATTGAGTTGCTCTCAGAGAGATTCCATTCCCCAATGTTAAAAAAAATATTATGAGGTATAATTCGCTATACATTTTTTATTGTTTACTAATTACTTTTTTTTTCTTTTTCAGGTAAGACTAAAGTTCCTGCATTCATGTATTTTATGTTTCAACATAGTGGGTAAGATGTCCTATAAAAAAAAACAAACAATACTTAAGATAGGGTTATGTTATCATATTAAACATAAAAGGAAAATTTTGCATAGTGAAATCGTAAAACGTAAACATTCATGTAATGTACGAGAACTCGTTTTCTGAGTTGTAGAACAACAGCTAGTGGTTGAAGTGGTAGGTCAACTAGTGGTAGAAATAGTGGTAGGACGACTAGTGGTAGTAGTGGTAGGACAACTGGTACTAATGGCGCTGATGGCAGCCATCCATCTGAAACACATCATTACAAAACCCTACCAATTATACAGCCCTATTTATCTTTAGAAAGCTCTAGGATATTAATATGGAGAAAGGTAATTTTGATAGCGACATAATAGATATCGAGAGCTTGCATTATCAGTGAAAGCTCTCCCTAAACTGATAAGGCTTTGGTCAGTTGTAGCTTTACGAAGCTCAAAATATTGTTTATTTACGACCACATTATAGAGCTTTTAGAAAATATCTGTTAAAATGGTAGAAAGTTGTAATAGAAAATCCTGGGTCATTATCACTTAATGTACTTGTATTTATTCGGTTATAAATTTTAATAGCGGCTAAGTGCGGTAGAAATCATTATCCGTGTTTAGAATTTTGTTGAGTTTTTTAATTCGGAAGTCGTAGCTTACAGTTACAGCGGATGATTTGGTTAAGTTTTGGATATTTAAATTGTGATAAATTACAAGGAAATTACATCTCTATAGTCCAAAGGGTGAATCGAGACAGAAAACTTCATAGCACATAATATCTATGTATCAAATCCTAAGTATATAGTATATAGTAGACCTACTATAATCAAACTGGCGAGGCTGTATAGCATAAAAAATTCCGCGCCCATGTGCAACATTGTAATGATAATAGCCCTAGGTGTTGGACCTACGAACGGCAATTACATAGGATAACGAAACCACAAGGAATGCGCAGTTTTTGCGCAAACTCCAAATATGCCGTCCAGTTGCATACGCGGTGTTTATGTGTTTATGCCTCCATCACACGATGACCGCCCAAAGGAAATTCTACTATCCACACAGATATTAAAGCTTAACAGCTTTTGCATTCATGTATGAATCGTCCCTAAATATGCACCGCGAATTCAAACAAAAATCAACTTTAATAAAACAGAGTACGGTTTCATTTCGCTTGAAACACCGTAAAATATTCTGGATGATAGCAACGTAATTAAGCATCATCACCCATCTGTCCACCGGTGATGAAATGCTCGTAAAAAGTTACGTCACACCCGCAGTTGGCTGGCACTGCATCTTTTTGCGGGGTAATTGTTATTCGTTGTAAAGGATTACAAATTAACAGCAATTATGACGAAACTGCGGGAGAATGCCCCGTGTAAATTTCGAATTCTGCCATATTTGACTTACGCGTATATATAATATAATAGGCGCTTTTTCCTGCTTTGATCACTATCTAAATGCTTTTTTCATTCCAAATAACAAATTAGGAAACATTGTCGGGTGTTTGTTCATCAGTTATTCCTATTATGAATTGAATAATAATATTTCATATTATCTATGACACATCCAAGCTCTATAAAAAGTAAAAACCTTAGACGCCTTAGAGGTTGGGGCGGATTTAGTGAGCTTTTCGTCGGTCAAAATCTGAGAGACAGTTTAGTAAACACAAATTAACACTTTGGTAAAACCTGTGACGATTAACATTGTAACATAAAGGCTTATATTTTTAAATTTCCATAAAATGATATCTTATACGTAATGACGTAGCCGAGGAAGCATAACAGCTTTAACGCTGCCTACTGAAGCTGAAACCACAGTTGATGCGAACGATTGATCTGTCTGAACTCATCGCTTGTGACGTCAGACCGTCTTCAGTCGTTCCGATGTTAAAAATGTACGTCATTCACGGCTCATCGGGCGATTCGGTGAAACAAAAAAGCTAAATTGCCCGAAAAAAGCTCCTTAGTGGGAGCTTTTCGAAGAAATTACTACATTTTATGTGACACCGACGACGCTCGAGAAATACAGTTTAAAAGTTTTAAATATTTTTTCAACATAATATTATATTTTATAATAATTATTATTCTGTACTTTATTTTTATTGGCGAAATGTCGTGCCTACTTTTGACCCTGCCACTCAAACTTTATGTCGTCGTTAAAATCGAGGGCAATTTTTATTCCAATTAACCTCCGAGGAAAGGTAAGATACAGAAATAATTAAGATTTCCCTTTATCTAAATGTCAACACACTCTTACATAACATAAAAAGTCGCGGCGGCCTTTTACTCACAGACTGAGAAGCTACCAAACTTGATATGTCTGGTTCGGAAGTCAAAACTGAAATTAACATACTGCACTGGGACGGTTGCGTAAAGCTACCAGGCGGAGGCCAAATTTATATGCGGACAAACCTAATTATATTATGCATTCAATGATGCATAGAAATTGGGACCTTAGCGCAATAATTAATTCAGTTTCAGTCAAAAAATATATTAGTGCATGCAGCTGTTTTTAAATCTAAATCTTTTAGTTTCTTAGGATGTGCTAATTTGATGATAATTAAGCTAAAATTTGTGCTAAACTACAATTTATGTTTTTAGGCTAAAAATGCTGCCTCATGATATGACTTAATTGCATACATTAATATTATGTTATGCAACTCAAAGCTTACTATTATTATGAAACTTTTATAACATGGTGCTAAAATATGCGAAATTGTTTCTAGTTCACATTTGGCTTTGGAGTTACGAAATTTTGGGACGTCTAATCCTTTCGAAAGTGAAGCGAATGGAAATAGAGAGTGCCTTAAACAAACACCATTCAAAACATTAGATGGCCCAAATGTAAAACAGATTTGAAAAATGAAAGCCACATCTCAAACGTTTAAATCGAATTTTAAATGTACATTATCATTTTCAATTCGATACGAACTTGAACTTAATACAATTTCGCCTCATGCTCATTATAAAGTGAAAGTGATCCATGGATCATCGTGATATTGATGTCTTTTAATCGCCGAGAGAGGAGTCCCTCAGGGAACATTCTGGATGTGACGCAACGCTATAATTGATTACTTTTTACTCCGCTATTATCATTGGGAGTCGGGGTACACATTTATCAACCTCGAGTTCGAATGCGTCTGGAGATAAATAAAATTGAAGAGGATCGTTTTGTGATGTGGAAATTTTGAATGCTTAACTATCTGAAATCGTTTGGAAATTGTTTGGTAATTTCCTACTTGTAATGTACTAGAATTGGAAATGTACAACTTAGTAATGGAAAGTCATCAGATGTAAAGTGTTAGAGTATTTGCGTAAACATAGAGTCTTCGTCAATAGTTTGGAAATTGTTAAATGTTAAGTAAATACTTAGTTGATCTAACACTTTAAAAGATGCCGTATATTAACACCACGACGAAAAGTCATAGCATCCAATGCAATATTGCAGCATGGCATTGGAACAAAAATGTATGTAGCTAATTTCCCAAAAGGTAATAAAATAATATTACCTTAAACTGGCGATTCCAAAAGCATGCTGATAAACAATTTTCCTTGTCGTTTGTAAATCGAAACATTTAAATGTACAAAAGCTTCAATTTTTAAATCGTGTGTGGAATATACATTACGAATATAAGTATCTTATTTACATATCTTTGATCCTTGTGTTCGATTTTATTTTTAGTCACGCTTCACAGCCATTGATTCTTTATAGTCGCCTACAAACAGTGTAATTTGAAAAGGCTTTATAGGCACAGTTTATTCATCTGAAAAACTCACAACAGCGACTGAAACAAAAGCGTTTGATAATAATTCTTAAAATGTCGTTTCAGTCGACATATTTCTCCAAAGTAATACAATCGTAAACAGACACAATGTCGTAGGGAAAATTCAATGTAGTGTAGAGTCGTAGAGGTGTAATCAAGGTACTAATGACTTAGAACGTAACGTAATAAATCTCACGCCGTCAACAATCCTACTGGATATTATTTCGTGTCGGACACCGCTCGGATTTATAACTTAATTACACTATTCAAAGTTATTCCAACGTCATAATCATCGCTCACCGTCAATACCCCAGTGGCGTGCGTCGTGACCGAAATCCTTAAATGGTAATAACCAAACGGGCATGGTCTGTGACTACTTCTGTTCGAGGTATTCGCGGTCTTAGATCTCCGTAATAGAGACTACAATTCCCTGTCGACACGTAATGACATTCCCATTTCAGTGGTCCTGTAAACAATCGATGGTACTCGGACCTCGGAGGCCCTCACGCATTATTAATGCGCGTACGCGTTCGAGCCGCATGATGATAAGGTGGGCTTCTATCAAATTTTATTTGTCATTGTATATGTATTTTGTATTCGATACTTCCTCGTCGCATTCCTGTATCGCCTTTCGAGTCAGCGGCGGTAATCTCGCTTTGGCCATTATAATGCACTTTTAATGGTTCCTATTTATTTTTTACGCTGCTCGTTGTCTATCATTCTCATCGGGTTGACATATTGATGAGATTGTAATATACAATTGACTAGCACTTTTCCACGACTTCACCGGAGCTTTATTCAGTGTCACACGTGAGTAGCTTATTTCAGGTTATAATACAAACAAGGAAGAAGTAAAAAAGATTTAGATTTTAAACAGCTTAAGTGATGAGAAATTATGAAAATATTGAGTAGCTTATATATCATACTGTGAAATAACTGACACTTAACACTTCCAAGACCCAAGCTTTATGATAGCGATGATGTAACAACAATTAGATTAAGAAATTCTAAGAAGAATTATCGTGTTCCAAATTATGGAAGTAATCTATATACAATTTGGGCCACCTAGATGTTAAAACAAAAACATTTTTTATCAATAGCGAACTACATTTCAATAAAAAAGTAACAATAGGGTCACCAGTCGATTTGGCGGTTATTATTTTACTGGCACAACGTGACTCGCACAAATATAATAGATACAAGACATTGTATTTGAATACTAATTCAATCGATGGTTAAATCAATAATAGACGTTCTAAGAGTATCGTTAATTAATATTTGTATTTCATACCAGTGAAAGCTTTGTGCCTGTCTTTGACTGACGAAAATGCAAGTAAAAAAGAGACAAAGTAATACAACTGGTTCTAAAGTAAGTAAGAAAAATGGTAGAAATGGGATAGCACAATAATATTCACCATCAGACATGATAAAGAATAAAGTACGAAATAATATGTACACACGTGGGTATGGTAAACGCAGTATTGAATACCAAAGACATAAATAGCAATATTATGGTGCTCGTTAGATTAAACATGGTTGACTTTAATAGGTTACTTGACGAAGACTTACGATATGGTTGCGAGTTAGGTATTTAAGTAGCATAAACTAAAATTACCAAGTCTTGAAATCTCGGCAATAATACATTTAACATTGCATAATATATAATGTTGACAAAGTAAATGATCTGAGTATTTTCAATCATGAATATGTTAGTAAATAAATAAAACATGATGTAAGCGTTAAAAAAAATGAAGTAGCAGCCCTGTATTTCGGAATTGGAGCTAAGAGATTGCGTGAGGCCGCCGCGCAGACAATCACGCACGCCGCCAGCTAACCAGGACTCACATAATAGACTAATAATGGAAAATTGGATAGATAATACCGTTCGGACCCACAGACACATTTCTGGAATGTTGAGAAATAATATGTGTTACTGGAACTCATAAGTAATTAAGTGGAAGTGAAGATAATGAAAGTAAAGGCACTGCTTCAGTACGAGTCCATTCAGTATGATTTTTATTAAAGCAACGTTTGAGATGCAAAAACCTATTTTTCCTATTATTGTGTTAGAGCTGCAATTTCCTGGACCCAAATTTTTAGAATTGAAAAGTTTAAGATCTCATTGTTGCCTCTAATTTACTAAAAAATATTTTTTTAGTTTCAAAAAAGACTTTTATATTATATTAGAGCACACCCTTTATCAAACTGCTTTCATATTATAAATGTTCATCAGTCATCATTATTTCCCGAACCGGTGGTAGGCCTCATGTAGACGCGACGTGCTAAAAGTGTTAACTTTGTTAACCTATTTAGAAATAAATATATTTTCATTTCATCAAAACTACCCCCTTTCTCGTAATTTCTACAAATGCTGTAACTCTCCACTACATTACTGTGCGTTAATTTTCGCGGAAATTTTCGTGACGGCGTTTCCCAACGGTCGTGACAGACGAGATTTCACACTTTAATTTCATTATTTCTCTGCGAGTTGGCCATGTTGAAACATTTTGCTCCACATTTAAATTATAAAAATATAATAATAACTTTCTTCTTTACGATTTCCTTACGAGTACTTTCATGAGTTTATGTTTTCGAAAGGACAAAACTGTAAGCTTCAATGAGCCGCTAATATAAAAATATTAATTTGGAGGTTCCATAATTTAGGACAAGTTAACAAAATATTTTCAGTCTTTTGAACTTATTATGATATTATTTTTTGTATAATATTTTCGTGTTTTTGACGTGCTTGCTAGATTTGACTTAACAAAGCTTTCTAGCTAGTATTTATATTCTATTTTAAAGTTTAGTTTGAAAAAATTTTTCTATTTTACATCATCCCGCCACATAGAACGCAAGAGGGCTGGAGCGTATTTTGGCCAGCGACTAAGCCTGGCTTTACAGCGGGGCAATGTCGCCAGCATTTTGGGTACTCTCCCTAAGGGCAGCAGTCTGGATGACAACCTATTTTATATTTAAACTGTTTTTTTTTTACTTATTATTCTAGTTTTTATTGCAGTTTAGTGTTTATTGTATTAGGCACTTTTATCTAGTATTATGGTCGCATATTACTTTTGCCTTTATGTTGATACTAGATGACGCCCGCAACTCCGCTGCGCCAAAAATCGTTTATCGCGCAGGAACCGTACATTTTTCCGGGATAAAAAGTATCCTATGTCCTATATATATATTGTAATAATGGCCATACCAGGACAAACGCAACAAGTGTTAGGTATTAGGTCACGTAAGAATCTTAAAACAATTCATTGAATATACTATAGGTACCTAATATAAGGAAGTTATAATGCAAATGTAAATAATTAGCATTGAGGCTCACTTGTTGATTCCACGCGTTTGTCGAAGTCCGTTGTATTTGGTAGTGACATATGTAACGACTTATATGCGATAATGATATGCGTTTGGAATGCATAATTGCTTATTATAAAACGATAACTGGTCAATGATGAAAAAAAAAGGCAGTGAAAGACAAATAGAAAGACAAACTCTAATAACTCCCTAGACCCTAAGCGAAGTGTTGAACAAAGTTATTGGGTAGTTTTTTTTAAATATAATGTAACTACATCCATGCTTCCATGCTAATATTATAAATGCGAAAGTGTGTCTGTCTGTCTGTCTATTACCTCTTCACACTTAAATCACCGAACCGATTTTACTGAAATTTGGCATGGATATACCTTGAGTCCCGGGAAAGGCATAGGATAGTTTTTATCCCAATAAAATGTACGGTTCCGGCGCGATATAAAGTCCTCTTGTACTAGTATATATTGTTAATCTTCTAAATACACACAGAATACATATATCCATCTAAGTAACTGCTAAGATTTTTACAGCGGTAAAGCTTTTTGTAATAAAATACGCGATCCTATTAGGATTAAATTTTGGACCGCATAAAATTTCCTTGGAAAGAATTAAAATTCTGTACCATACAATTAGTAACACCCTGTAATCGAAGCAATAAAAACCTGTAAAAGAAGAAATGTGACAGTAGCTGTCAGCTCGATAAAGTTAAATCTGATACTGTAATTAACCCGAAAACGGGTTTCGGATGATTGCGGTAACGTATTTGCGGTACCATCGGCTATGATATAATAATTGAACTAGTTCATAATCGGTCAAATTTGGTAAACGGCAATCGAGGTCAACTTTCAGAGCTACACCAATTAGTGGACGACCTACATTCGTTTTCGTATCTCTAAAGTAATATTTAAGTGTAATTGTGGAATTTGGTTTGGAACTTGCAAAAGATAAGGAAGATTGAACAGGTTTCGTCATAGCATTTAGATAGGTATATAATATCTATGATGAAAGAAGAATAATATATTTTAATGAATAATTACAGGATGATAATGTTAACAGTATTTAAGTTAAAATAAATAAACAACAAATCATACTCGAGGTCAGAGGATTATGGATACTAATATTATCCTTGAATTTCCATATCAGTATTTATTAACGTGTACTAATACGGCATTATTCTCACACGTCTTACTAAAAGCTAAGGTCGAGTCAAGGTTACTCAATGGTTGCGGACATAATCCAGACAAATGTATCGGAAACCATTATTAATAAGGCTTAGGACCATTAACTTCTTATATATCTAATAGTCGATGACAACTCGGATTACTGCATATTTATAGGGTATTACATAAAAATATAACTAAAACGGCCATCGTGACGAAAGCTGTAAGAAGTTTCGTCACATACGCCTCGGTTACACAAATTATGCAAATTATTTTCCAAGTACATTAAGACGGTATCATGACGTGGGCATTTCGGTGATGGGATGAGCTTACCGGGGTTACCGGAGATACGCACCCACGCGATATGAAACCCGAGCTCGAGAAAACGCAGGTAGACGTTTTCAAAAAGATTTATCTTTATCTGAACCATTTTTATAAGTTATAACGAACCCAATATTTAAAGTATAAAATTGTATTAAAGTTAACTTGTGAAATTGGCCAATTGTAGAAGTTAACGTGAGGTCGAAAAATTAACCTGCTGACTGCCGAACTTCGATATGAAGAGAGCATTACATGACGATGATAACGACGACGCGCGACGTAATTTGAAAAAAGAAAAGATCGAATTTAAAAAACTTATATTAAGCAAGGTTTTCTAACACACTATACTATTTACCATACTTACCAATTCAATCAGTTTTGTTATGGACTATGGTTATTATATTCTTAAGCTTTCATGCAATATCTACTGTTCAGCCTTCATTATTTTATTCTTATCAGAGACTTCGCTAAAACGAATCGAGACTTCCTTTTCTTCAATCTCCGAATCCTAAGAAATGTTATATTTTGGGATTCCTCAGAATTTTGACATTTGTGACCAACACTGACATTGTGGTTCACATTAATTTGATATTAGTCGGCCAAGTTAATTAGGCTAATGACGATCGTAAAGACCACTTCAATGTTCTATAAACCTGTCAACATAATAATTAAAGGACCGAAATATAAACATAAAAGTGCCAAACTTTGGCCACACCATAGAAATTTACGATCAGATATACATTTTGTTGGCAATCTTTCAAAGGTTAAATTTGTCCTTGACGTTATATTTTTGCTAAAAAAAATCGGAAACCTAAATTGCATAAAAAAGCCACTTGCAGTTTTCATGAAAAAAATATTATTCTATCCATCTTCAAAACATCCTATTCTAACACTTCTGCTATTTTTTATTTTTTGGTTACATATAATATTATTAAATACTTTTTATTTCTGCTCTTCATACTTTTCTCGATCTCACAAAGCGGGATTAGTATAATTTGTGTCATTTCGATGGTAGCGTGGGACCCCATGACTGATTTGCGCCGTGTGGTGACACACATACACTTCCGCAAATAAATGTCACCAGTTCGCTCGAAACTTTACAAACGATGTTTGCGTAACACGTCCAAGATATGGTTTTTAATTTAATAAAACGAATTTGTTTTGTCTGTAAAAAGTGGGTCAAAAATCATTTTACGAAATCTGTCGATCTATCTAGAGAATCTTTTCTGTCTCCTTTTAACAGATAAACGTAGTAAGGCTTGATCATTGTTTCATCTTGCGAGAAAAACTGTTACCTGTGTTGTAAAAATAAATGTAATTACATTAAAATTCATCTCGATCTTGTTCCCGACGAGTTGCGTCGATCACCACAGCCGCTGTGCATCTTTTAGATATTTGCAGCTGTCATACTTTATTTAGTATAATATTTGCTGGTTAGTTTTTGTATGTAATTCCTCATCGATTATTTTAAGTATAATGTGCAATCAAAATAATTGTAGTTCAAGTTATTTATAGTTCATCTTATTGTGTAGGGTTGTTCAGCATACCTTTAAAGAACCTTCGAAATATTTTAGTCTATAATCCATTATACGCGAGTTGTAACAAATGCAATTGTGAGCTTCTAGAATCTGAAATATTTGATAAACGATTTTTAGTTTGCACTAAACTAAACGGCTCTGCGAACCGCGATTGTATTCAGAATTACACTAGACCTTCTACTCGTAACCAGTTTGAATTATTCCTATTGTACTCGATTTTATTACACTCAACTTTTGTTCTAAACTTCGTTACCACGTTCCATTTAGCTGTGATGTAAACACCGCCGTCTAGAGTAATTTTCGTTATGAATCCAATAAGTTATACTGTTTACGTTCGACAGATACCTATTACGGTACAAAGTGCTTAAAAAGAGGATGTTGTAAGGCAAAGAGTGGTCGATGATACAGAATAACATGAAGTTAAAAGCTAACTCGTATTTATAAACTTGACGATGAGTATGCGCTTGCGCAGGCCGGGCGGCGCGGCGCGGACGCCGGTCGCCGACGCATGCGCGCCGGCCAGTCCCGAACGGGCAGCGCGTACGGATGCACGCCCGGATCCTGTACAAATCGTAGTAATCACTGTAAACAAGGGTCAAACGTGACCCACGGTTCGAAATGTTTTCGTGTTAGTGCGTTATTATCGAATTATTTACGCGCATTATTGCACATCATGCATGTAAGTTTTAGTATTATTATATTATTTTTCTGTAGTTAAAGAGCATTAGTGATAACCTTAATTTCAATTATCTTGATTTATTTTGAATGATTGAAAGTATTAAAGTAGTTTTAGTCAATTTGACTTAAACTTAGTTTTCCCTCCGAAAGTATTAAGATTTACCTATTCCCATTTGTACTAAGTATCATTTCACTAACTGACACCTTCGGGTTGGGTAGCACTAATTGAGAGGATGTAACTTCATCATGTTATGATACTTTGTTATTATACACTTCATTGTCTCGGGTTGTTCAGGATTCATGTTCGCTAAGCACATTAAGATACACTTAACGCATGCAACCTCAGCCTTATGCACGTCGTATGATTATCACGTATCAACGATAGGCATCCGAGAATCGTAAATAAGCCTGGGT
The DNA here is from genome assembly GCA_905333045.1 of Lysandra bellargus. Lineage (NCBI taxonomy): Eukaryota > Metazoa > Arthropoda > Insecta > Lepidoptera > Lycaenidae > Lysandra > Lysandra bellargus. The sequence continues at coordinate 9,267,766 of HG995351.1, read as the reverse complement.
GTGGTCCCAAGCATTCCTTCTGTATTAAAATACAAATTATTAAGGTCTTATTAGATGTTTTATTTCTTTAACTGTGATTTATATCTAAATGGCAAGGATAACGAGCAATCGACTGCGTAATTTTTAAATTTTATTGCTTTAGCTAGTCGTTTATCCTCTTGACTGTCCACGCGCCATCTCCTGGCGTTTTTACTAGATGTGCGCGTCTGTCCAACGCCAGCTACTGGCCGATTTTTGCCGCCTTATTTTATTTGCAGAAATTACTTTTAAAAACTGTGTCTATCCTGCTCAAACTTGCAAAACATACGGAGAGTAAGACAAGGATAGAATATACCAACACATGTCCAACATGTTCCCGCCGGAACATGAGTACGATTCGGTGTAAGCTGAGACATTGTTTACAAGTGGTGTTTAAGTGGTGCTTATGGTGACGACCCGTATGTTATTGTTACTATTTTGAAGTGTGTATTAAGTGCTATTGTATAATATCTTGTGTTTGCATCATAGAAGAATAAGTAATAAACAGTTTTCTATTCATTACTTGTGTTTCAGACAAAGATTATGGGTAGAAATTAAGTAATCTGTTTATAGATATCGTCAGCCATATCGCGCGCTCTCCCCCTACACTTTGGACTTAGAATTAGCAATTTATGTGTAGGTAAAGGTACAATAAATTATAATCATTAGGTAGCTAATAAACTACAGATTTATAAAAACAAATGTCTTTGATACATATTTTTAAATATATTGTCATTTTAATCATAACATCATGATGACGTCATCGCGGGCGACCACCCACGTTGACGTGGACAGATGCGCCATATTGTTTTTTTTTTTATGGACAGTTGAGGGGGTATCTTTGTTCAATGTCATTGCATCGTGTCTAATAAAGTTTATTAGCAAATCAATGTTAGTTTTACCTAATAATATAATATTTTCATTATTACATACCTAGATAGTTTCAATAGCTTTGATAAGTTCTTGTACTTATTTGTAGATATACATATCTGATACGAACTATTTTGGTATATTTTCCGAATTAATACTAACTACTAAATAAAAACTAATAACATACGTATCTGAAAATTTCTAAAAGTGTGGCTAAAGTTGAGGTGGGTCATTTTCGACCCAGGACAGGCAGGAGTCCGAATTTCGGAGCCAGCAATCAGACAAATGATCGTCATTAGAATGCTGTAAGTAAAGATAATTTACAAACAACCTCATTTTTACCAAACTATTCTAAATAACAAATTACTTAATGAATAGACCGATACGAACGAGATGGGATAATTATGGAGCGCATGTTGTATCATTTTTTATCTGAACGTTACATAATGTAGGTCAAAACTGTGTTGAGCTATAATTGTGATTTAATTATTACTTAAGTAGAACGAAAGTGCTTAAATACTGGTTTAGTTTTGTGTGTAAATAGACGTAAATAAAAGTTAGAAAACATTTTTTACTGGAAAAAAGATAGCTTAAGTTATACCTTGACATACCATTCCTTGAAAATATGAAAACTATTCTTAGGAATCTCAATAAAGTAAGTAACATAATAAGATCATGTGTATAAATCATGATTTACAATGAAAATTGAAATCAAAGATAGCTATATTTTTACACAAGTATGCAATTTCAAACATTTGCATTCTTAAATGACTCAGAAATTAGTTATTGTAATTGTTGCACTTTACAACCTTCTTGTATTTCCTACTACCAAAATAGCTCTTAAAAATATTGTTAAGAGGAAAGTATTGAAAATCATAATAATATTATGCCTTTAGTATTATGCCATATGTGGTAAATTTTTATGTCCTCTATACATAGGCGTAATATATGGGTGTCGTAAAAAATAATTTCTCTTTTAATCGTAAAAATATTTTACAATGAAATCGAGTATTAAAACGCCTGTTACAGAAACAATCATACTATTGTCGTGAGCTTGTGATTTTTATGTTTTGTTCATAACTTTATAATGATGGTTATTGTAAAATGAAACAGCAAACGTACAACTTGTAAATACCCTAAAATGTTATTATTTGACTAATGAAGTAACTGTAAATTTTTTTTTGCTTTAATCCTTCAGGCCCCGCGCGAGCACCGGTGATCGCGCGGGGCCTGAAGGATTAAAGGGTTAATATTAATTCGACATTCTTAATTATTGATGACAGAACAGAAAAAAGATGAGACAAAAAAGCTCTGACAGTCTTTATTGTAGTTAAATAAAATATCTCTTGCTTAGCTTGTAAGAAACAGTAAAAACACTGATGTAGTTAAGTTGTTAGATAAGTTTCATCCCAGAGTTAATATAGAAATCATGGAATTTTCAATTAATATGTATTAGATGGTTAGAGGCGATTACGTTCAATATTAAAACCAATATCCTAACAGGGTAAGAAATTATGTAAACGAAAGCTAAGGAGCCTCGCCGACGCGTTATAGGCCAATAAATTATTTGAAAATTGTTCGACCGAGGGACTCAACTTGTAGGGACCATTTAATTGGAATCTTCATATTAATAACAGGATACCATTATCTTTAATACATTATCAATAATTTAACTTGTCACTATAAATTAACATTTAATTATGATTGTTATTATTATGTCCTGTTTATTTTTAGGACCTTGTAATTATGAATCATTCCTGCAATAAACATACAACCGATCATATTTTAAGGAGCATTGTAGACGATGGACCCCTAGTGTGAAGCGGCTACTATGTATTATACGATCTATAGAAACCTGTATTATTTAGTATGACTTATGGTGCCTCAGTGTTACTCGAGTTTAATTGAGATTTAGAGGTTCAAAATAATTTGAAAAGTTGCCTTTTTAGGGTCAAAATTGACCCATCATGTTTAGTCAAAATATAGTAGGCATAACCAGTGCGTAAAAGATAAATATTTTTATCATAACTTTTTAAGATCCTTACCTGTGCGTAACCCCGTTTTCTGAGAAAGTGAAGTATGAAAGCATCGAGGGAGAATTCTTGCGTAAAAAACAACAATAGTTCTTATCGTCACCGTCGAAAAATTTCGAGTAAGCCCATCATTAAGATAGTATTATCATAGTAGCAAATAAACTTTTTGTCGTGCCTGTTGACAATTTAAGTAGTTCGTCACGTTTTTTAAGACCAAAAAAAAATTGAACAAAAACCCATAAAATCCACATCTTACTTACTTTCACACGTAGGCGACAAGTTTTTTGTCGAGTATGAGATCATTTTGGAATTGAAATTTATTCATCCAAAAATGCTTTTTTGGGATCTTTGAATTTTATATTCGCGATTATTTTTGAGCATAATTATTTTGCAGATACTTAAACATACTTTTTTGTCACAATGAGTGAGATATTATATATTAATAGGATACACCATGTACTCTATCGCTGCATAAAGGCAGATGTACACGTACGCATAAAAATGTTGTATAATTCCAAAGGTCTGCTTAATTAGACAAATTGTATATCATTATGCTGTCACTGCGTAGACGCAGCTGTCATTACTAAGAATACGTTTACCTGAAAATAATATAAAACATTTATTTAACACTTTTTCTTGTAAAATTGAACCCGTGGGTAATTTCTATAAGGAAAAAGTTCTTCTACATACTAGTCACCTATTATTAATAAAGCCCAAGCCGATTGACTGTCTGGCTGTAACGATAGAAATTAATGCTTTTATCCAAATTTTTGAGCTAGAACCTAACGTACAAGTATTTCTTTAATAATGAAGCAGGCAGCAGCCTATTAAGTTTTTTTTACCCCTATACTGAAATATAAAAAATAAACTTACGAGGGCCAAAACCGCGTCAAAAGCGCATTAAAGCATAATATTTTGTTGGTACATACAACAATGCAAACGTATTAAGCATGCAAAATTATACTGTCAATAAAAATTAGCCAAGTTCTACAGTCTCCATTGAGGTTACTATTGTTCAAAAGACATGTAAAGTCGTATGACAAAACAATGCGTTTTTATGTCGCACATACAAAATTATCATTCAATGGTGTTTTAATAGAGAACACGCTGTTTTATTCATCTCCATTCTATTTTAATGACTTACGAAAGCTTGTTTTTAGCGAGCTTACAGCAAACATAAAAAAACTTTTTTTAAGGTAACACGGAAAATGACCCTCTTTAAAATGTTACCTACCTTTATCAAAAATTTGAGTTGTCGAAAAATATTTGGCTTAAGAGTGCTTAAACTCCAGTAAGGAGATTATATTTTTGGGATAATGAAAGAACAATAAAATATGTAAGCTACATTATAATACAAATACCTGATTACAGTCATGATGATGGTTAATCTAATATAATATCTATGGACGCTTCACACCACGTCAGTCTGGCCCCGTGCTAAGTACCTAAAGGACTTGTGTTACGAGTACCAGACAACGGAAATATATTTAATACTTTTATACTATACATATATTTAAGATTTTTATTATATCACTAGCTGTCCCGGCAAACGTTGCTTTGCCATAATATAAAGTAGGTATTTCGCCCATATTATTTTATTGAAGTGACTAAATAACTATGTCGCCATGGCAACGTCGATCGCTATCCCGTCGCACAAACAATGGTCGCCGTCAGTCTCAGATTGTAATAATTTACTATTATTTATTCAACAAATGCACTTATCAATATAAAAAGTAGATGTTGTCCGATTCTCAACCCTAGCCGATATGCTCGCTAAGATTCACGAAAATCGGTCGAGCCGTTTCAGAGGAGTTCAATTACGCACACCGTGACACGAGAATTAGATACACATATTTAATACACACCCATGACCCAGGAACATTGAAAAACATTTTGTTCCGTCGGCGGGATTCTAACCCGCGACACCCGGCTTGAGCTGCCACACACTCTACCCATTGAGCCACAGAGGTACAGCCTACAGGGTCTAATTTGCACCGGTTTGCGTCATGAAAAGGTAATGCGAACATCGCACAATTACCCACTATTGTTTCGACTTCGACGAACATAGAGCCAATTGTCGGTGTTACCAATAGCATCCACTGCGAAAATGGCGGCTTTTGATTAGCCCTAAACGAGAAATCGCACAAACCAAGTTTCTCCTATTTTCGAGTTACTACTCTTTAGATATAATAAACCCAATTTTTTGCCATATATTTTTTTTACTGTACTGTACTGTACAACAAAATTATTTAAAAAATAATCATTGTTACGTAGTTGATAGTACATATTATTTTGAACAAAGATTTTCAATGAATTTAGCAAAATTCCAGCGATTCTAGGAAGTTCTACTAGCAACACTCATTGCATTCCCAATAGCAATACGTTCCCATAGATATAGTCACGTACAAGATTTGGTGTATGAGCTTAATAATTTAACGGATCGGCTCACACGTTCGCACCGTGGTTTACGGTTTTACTACCGTAAATATCCGCAAAGTTAGTTGCAGTTTTCCTGCAATTTATTCGGAATAAAAAAATATTTCAAATCAAAGACACCAATACCGCTAGCTCACTTGAATCTCTGTGCTTTTTCTTTTTTGTATATTGTATGTATTTAGGTATAGTGTTCTAAAGCTAGCTTCTTTATCCTATTTATTAACATTAATATATTACATATTTACATATTTATTACAAGTAAATATATAGCTAGCTGTGTCGACAAAAATTAAGGCTTTTGGCGCCTTTTGCATAAGCAAATACGATGGGTCCTACGTATACTGGCGTAAGTGAAAAAAATAGATTTTACAGGAGAGCCAATTAAGTTGTCAGAACCATATTTTTGGGTCATATCTTGTGACCTATTTTAACGAATTTAGTGAATTTTTGCATGTAGCCTTATCAATTAATGCTTTTCTTATTACTGGTAGCAAATTTTATGCATATTCAATATTTTTTGAGATTTTACACATCGGCCCTTTTACGTCGTCGTATTTCTATAATGATATGCATATTGTTCAACGTAAACAGATTTAAATGATCATTCGCCCTTTTACTAGGCTCAACGTAAATATAATATTTTAAGAGATTCCTGTTTTTTTTTAGCACGTAATTATTTAACTGTTATCACGTTGTACTGTCTACAATGAATCAGTTAGAAAGTATTGCTCATTGTGTAGTTATTTCAGTTTAACGCAGCTACGCCCATATACTGTGCTATACATTAGAATGTTTAAGAGGCCGGGTGCCATCGAAATTCTCATACACACGTAATACCAAAATATTTTTCTCATACGAAAATATTTAACATGTTTGAGTTATTTTTCAGCTTAAAATAGTAATTACCTAGGTTCCTGCACAATTTTTTTTTTCATAAAATATTAAAACACAAAAAAATCTTTAGTGTTTAAATGTTTTGTAGTAAATTTACTACTAAATATTGAATGAATTGAATTTCGACGGCACCCGGCACCTTAAGGTAAGTATTTCAACTTAAAGTGTGTAAATTTACAAATAAAACAATCTGCTTAATTTTTCATGCTTTTATTTATGATAAATTGTTTGTAGGCGGCAATATAATGAAGTAGGTTCAATAATAAACTAAAAATTTCTTCATGAAATCAAACGACAATTTAGAATGCAATCAAGTATCTACTACAAAATATGATAAATAATATTATTGAATATAAAAATATAATTATGACAACTTCTAACCTTTTGTTGACAGTTATATGATGTAAGATAATATTAAAATAAAATGAGACCACTTCTAATTCTTCTGCAAAATCAACTTTTAAAAAGTAAGAGGAACAACATGATAATCTAACCACAACTTTTACTAGTAGAGTATCTCTCAAAAAGCAAACATAACAAAAAATCAAATATTATTAAACGTTTTCTGTACCCACTTAATTTGAGACGAGCCAAGCGAAGCGCAAGGGCACTACCTACCTTTTCTCGAAGTGTTTCGCCGTTTTTTTTAACCTTCATAGAATTGGTTTCCGTTGTAGCAGATAGTTCATATTTTCAGGATATAATGTCATCAATAGACTTATTGAGCATACAAAGTTTCAATTGAATATCTTCTATACTTTAGATTTTATTGATATCCAAAATACACCGATTTCGTCACTGTTACACTGATGGTCATCAAAATGTTTGGCTACTTCCTGAAGTGCTAGAAAGCTGAAATTTGATATGCAATCTTAGTTTAGTATACAACCAACAAAAAAATTCATAAACTTGTGATTTTCGTCCCTCATCCCCTAAAATGGGGGTGAGTGGAATCTGACCCTCGTAGAGTTGGTTTCCGATGTGCCAGATAGTTTATATTCTCAGGATATAATGTCAATAATAGACTTATTGAACATACAAAGTCTCAATTGAATAGGTTTAATACTTTATATTTTATTGATATCTGAAATACGCCGAAATTTGGTTATACGCCGTAAAATAAGTTTAGTAGGGGGGTAATGGAAGTTTAAATAAGACTTTTATCAATTTTATGAATAACTAGCTGTCCCGGTGAACTACGTGTCACTTTAAAACCTTCCCTGGACTTCTACGAATATTTTAAGACCAAAATCAGCCCAATCCGTTCAGCCGTTTTCGAGTTTTAGCGTGACTAACACATTTGACAATCCATTTTTATATATATAGATATAAGAAGAGGACATGAAAGTTTACACGGGATGGACATATTTAACTAAAAACCTCTTAATAAAAAATAATAAAAAACACTAAAAAGACTAAAAAGACTGTCTAGCAAGTAGCAACTTACAAAAAGGACTGAAATCCCACCAAAAACATTTCATGTAAAAGTTACCTCGAAGACCACAAAAGGTTTGCTCTGTGAAAAAGACATCAGATCTTATGTAGAGCCAAGCTTCTGAATCGACGCGGCCTAACTCTATCGATTCTAACTACAACAAATTCTACATATCAGTATGTATGGCTGGTATAATTGCTGTCATTAATACGAGATACCTCTACGTAATCATTAGCGCTTGTTAGTTGTAAGTCTGTATTAGTAAGAAGATCAAAAGACAAATCTTCAACTGCATATTCCGCTCCAGAACCAGAAGGAAGAGGAGAAACTGCAATCAAAGAAAATTTATGAATACTTTTAAACCATCATTTACTAATAACCAAAAAATATTTATTTGCACTGATATCAAGAAATAGGCATACGAATATAGATTTAGAAAAAAACCCTTATAAATAATTCGCCAAGTGCGAGTCGGACTCGCGCACGAAGGGTTCCGTACCGTTATAGAGCAAAAAAGGCTAAAAAAATGTTTATTGTAATATTAGTATTAAATATTTTGTTTTTAGCATTTGTTATTATAGCGGAAACAGTTATAATACACAATCTGTGAAAATTGCAGAAGTCTAACTATAGCGGTTCTTGAGATACAGCCTAGCGACAGACAGACAGACAGACAGACAGACAGACAGACAGACAGATAGACAGACATACAGACATACAGACAGACAGACAGATGGACGGACGGACGGACGGACGGACAGACAACGAAGTAAGTTGGGTACGGAACCCTAAAAACGTACACGAATGAAATAATTTATTTACTTAATACAAGATAGACTTCTGTACATACGCACTTACGCCACTGTATGTTTTAATGACTTTTAATAATCACGTAATAATTTGCTTACTTTAGGATAAAAGGTGATAAATAACCATTCAAAAAAATAAATAAAAAAACCATGTTGCGTTTCATTAGATGCCAAAAATACAATTTTTAAATCAAAGGCGTAAGTGATTACCCTAAAAATTGAACTACGTAAATGGGCGAAAGCGATTTCACGCCTTTTTACGAAGTATACCATTAAATTACTACTAAATGTTAATATTTTGCAACAGTGATATGTAAATATCACTTCACTAGAATAAATTACAACAACAAAATGGTTGACTCATCTTACCTGGACAATCAGTTTCATTATTTTCGTCTTCGGTGTTTAAATCACTACTGTATTTTCTTTGGCCAATAATTTTATTTAAGATTTTTTGAGCCCTTGTGATTGGCATTCTTTTTGCTGGCGGCATTTTTGTTAAAATACTTATTATTATATTATAAAAAAAACATTATACTGCGCTGAAAACGAGCGAGCATACCAAAGGAACGGACGTCGCCGCAACACAGTATAACGGCCTAAGCGGCACCTCCGCCCGCGCGCCGCTCCCCTGACGCTTGGCTTTGGCTATGTAGATGGGCGAACCGTCTGATTGGGCTTTATACGTGACGTAGATTTACATTTACGCCTTTCTGACTAAAATTTTATTTTAAAAATAATCAACAGAAAAAAATAATTCTTCACGATATTATAGATTAGAGCAAAGTGAAATCATTGGTCATATAATTGGAAAAAGGCGCAAGCGGCAGTTTCGCCTCTATACGTAGGACCCATCGAATAACGGTTTTACAGTGCTAAAGAAATTACCTGCTGCGCCTTTCTTTGACTTATTTGTTTTGAATAAAACGGAAGGCCATAATACTATAATAGTCAGCAATACACGACTCGGAACTACGTGAGGTCTTTTCGTAACACACTTTTTTGTTGCGTAAAAACATCCAAGTTTTACAAATATCTACAAATTATAAAGCTCAATTTATATCACGCTTTATTTTTTGTTCACAAATTTAATTTACATCATCCTTATTAAATAATCAAGTGTAATTTAAAATCTTTGCTCAATTATTCATAATTACGATCCCTAGAAAAAAAGAACGGGCAAAAAGTGACCCCAAATTTTGTCCCCGCACGAACGCACGTGTTCACTGCTTAGTTCCCGGAAACACGGTCCCAAAACAAAATGTTTATACGACGTTCAAACAAGCTAAACATGCATCAAAGTCAAGCTGTCTGGTGGAGAAACAGAATTCGTAGAATATTATATCATAATATATTTCATAATTATTTATTAACTCATGTTATATGTAATATGTTTTATTTTGTTTGTTTTTGATACAATTTATCAGCAAGTCTACCTTCGAAAAAAAACATGATGGTTTCGCAAGTAGATAGGTTACCTACAAGTATAACTTTAACTGACATCGTAGTATTTATTTACTTTTGCGTGAATATGATTTAGTTCGAGAAAGTATCGAAGTATGTAATCGTTGTCCCACTTTTGTCTATTACATAAATCGTTATCGTCGATGGATAACGAAGCGATATCTCGTCGGTCACCGACTGAAACAATAGCCTTAATAAATCACTAAGTATCGTTACATAAAAAACTTGTTCGCTATTATCACCTAATAAAATCTCGTTATTCAATTGATGCTTCTGACTTGGTACGGTCGACAAAAGATGTTATGTAACATTTTATTCCGACCAAATCATATTAAAGAGAGACAACATTTCTATCGTACAATTAACACTCTTTTGCATGATTTATTGTTTGCTTAGTATGTTTAAAAGTGCATCATCAGAAGTTTTTTTTTAATATATAGGTAAGTACCTAAATTTATTTTATTTAGTCCAGAAAATGAACTGAACAGATGAACAGAAAATAATGAGGAAAACGCACATAATAGCAACAAACTACGTATTAAGTCCATAATTATACTAATGGATACCTACACCAACTACACGTCCCTATGCATAAAGACAAAAAGTCGTTTCCTTTCCTCGTTTTCCCACGGCGAGTAGATAATATTATGTTTTTATGTCTACGTTATTTAAACATCATTAAAATGAAAATGAGTATAGCCGCGAGTACAAAATGATTGGAAAAACATTGCATAAGGAGAAAGTGGAAAACCGATGTTGGCTTACCGCCATAACAGGCGCTTCTTGTGACGGGTTTTCAACGAATTACCCATGCAAGTTTTCTAAATTTTCTTTTCAATTAAACTTTATATAGTAGTCGTCAGAAAGTGATAAACAAACTTATTTTCAAGACTCTAGCTAAATCAAAATAGTAGCACAGGTATAACAAATATAAATAAGATAAACTAAAATATTATCTTTCATTGGTAAAACGAGCACTTTAGATAGCTAACTTAAAAATACAATTTCGTAATGAAAATCAAAATGACGCTTTACCTTATCTCTAGCTAGAATAAAACTGCCACAGATACGAAACATAAAAGTTTTACCTTTTACCAAAAAAGTCCATAATTCTCCAAAGAATTGTGATAGCTTAAAACATCAAAAAGCACCTAATGTATCACAAGATGACACAAATCCGTTCAAACTTTAACGATGGAAGCTTTTAAAGCCCCTCGAGCTTTGGACGGTAATTTATAATAATGCGATTAAGCATACCACACTAAACTCGAGTCTGACACAAAAAGCTTCTGTTCTCGAAAAATTTTATGGAAATTCTGATTTGAACCGGTGTTTATTGGTGCTTCAAAATTGCGTTTACACGTTATAATTTTATTTTAAATTAAGTAAAATGGATTATTTAATAATGATTGTAAAGGAAAGGCTTTTATTTTGAGGTCAAAACTTCACAGTAATTCTTTAAAATCTTGGAATCGGAGTACCTAATCCAATTTCCGAGATTTTTAGATATACTAGTTTTTATAACATCGTTACATAATATTACGCTTTAGTATAACAAAACTGTCTCCTTTCATCTCCATACAGAGTTCATACAAATTCTATAGATGTCGAAATGGGTTTGATTGAATGAATGTCAAAATATTGGGACTGGTTTCAAAATGATTGTCATCTAAGTCTTCAATAGCATACTAGGCGATTGCATCGTTCGGTTTCCCAATATGATGTGTCGTGAGTTGGACCCGCCGCGTGTGGTACCCGGGGCGATTTGACCCTGGGCTTTTGACCCGGGGCTAGATTGACCCGGGACATTTTGACCCAGAAGCCCCCTGACAGAATACCATTAAAGCTTTTATTACAAGAGATATAATTACTCTTCTTTATTAGCCAGACTATGATGTAAGGACAATATATACTTATACAACTATTATTATCAATATTCTGTCAATGATTATGATGTATCGGTTTTACTTGTCGTTGACAGATGGAATTAATTATACGTTCTGTAATACCTACTATTATTACTTGTCAAATGTCTTAATTAAAAACAAGTCATTACGTTTGTAAGTTTGGCGTATCTAACATCAATCATTTTTTTATGGAACTTTTTATTGAATAATGATTTTCTGCTTTGAACACGTGTTCATTCTTGCTAAAATATAATATTATTACTTCTTGAAGTAAATAATTATAATAATGACTTTCACACTGTCACCTGGCCGGCACAGGGACAATAAAAAGAGATAAATAAAAAAAAAGAATTAATAAATAACAAATTTATTTAAATAAAAAAAATACTAGTAGCCAGCGGAGAGAGGGGAACGCGGGCACGAAACCTAGCCTCGGTCTATTTCACAGTCTTAGCTCTCGGGTTTAGGGACACGACACTTATCTGGGGACAGGCAGCGACTTGCGGGACTCCAGCTCCTCAAGCCTCCGCGATCCCGGCAACAGGCGCAGCGTCGATGGCCAGGTGTTGGTGGCAGTGTACGGGATCCCGTATGTGGTGGCAGGTACGGTGTGTGGCGTCAGATGGCGCGTCAGCCAGACGGCATGGGCTGACACGTGGCAAGCCGGTGGGGTGGTAGAACCTCCGGAACGTGGCAGAAGAGTTGCTTCAGAACGTAGCACAGTTCAAGGAGCTGCTCCGGAACGTAGCAGAGTTTCTCAGGACGTAGCAAAGGAGTTGCTCCAGACGGTGAACAAGGAGTTGCTCCAGACGGTGAACAAGGAGTTGCTCCAGACGGTGAACCCCTGGAATGTTCGAGGCAGGCCTTAGGAGAGTGTTCACGCTGTTGATGACCCCCCCTGCAAGCACGTGTTCTCCACCCGAAAACTTCGAGCACGTGGTTGCAGGGTCCATCACAAACATTAAAAAAACACTAATTAAAAAAGGAATTAAGAAAATCAAAATACGATTACTAAAGAGCAAAAGGTTATTGAACCTCTGACATTGACATTCAAAACTAGGTCAGGGCCATTTTTGTTATTACAACAAAGAAAACCAAGAAAATAACTTGACCACGGTGAAAGAATTAATATTAGAGAGTTAATATTACAAATAAGAATCTACTTTACAAAATAAAAGGTTGAAACAAGAAGCCTTCAAACACGTGGTCTATCACAAAGAGAAATTTTACAATTTAGACAAATATATAATGTGATTTTCGTCACAATAAAAACCAAATACAGAATTAAACTGAATTTACAATAAAAGGTATTAAAAGACAAGAAACTTGGAAAATCCTACAAACAACACTGAACACGCACTCACCGATAACGGGGTTCAATGACTCCTACATTTTGATTTTTGATGGTGTCAAAAGGGACGCGTACGAGCAAATCGGCGGCTTTTATAGGCCGGCGGTTTTATTTTTTTAACTGTCACGTTGACAGGGGTAAGGTGTATATCCGAAGGGCTTGTTTATGGAAAAAAGTACTTCATTATTATTTATCAAATAATATATTGAAAACTAGATAATTCTACTTTATAAAGTTTAAATAGCCAAATAGAATCAAAATATTTTAATAAAGTTATTTTAGCAAAGAGTATTAATCAAAACAGATAGTGTCGTTTTAGTTCCGCACTACTATCAAAAGATGGCGCGCTATGTATCGATTTGAATAATTGATTTGAAAAACAGCTGACAAAGAAGAAGGAGGAGATATTAAATTATTTAATGTAGCTACGCTACAACACCATTTGGGGCATAAGTACCATCAAAGAAAATGAGAAGCGGACTTACACCATTTGGTTCGTTTACTTGACATAATTAATGTCTGTCGACCAAATTACGTAGATCTGCCTATGAATGAATTTCTCTGTTAGTACCTAAATTTTGGAGACTGTTCTAACCTAACTTAACCTAAATTTCGGCAGTTCATATCCCCCCCTCGGACTTGCATTATCATAGGCATAATCAATTGCGTCGGATCCCGAGGCAATGGCTTTCTGCCATGGATTTAAAGTCGCCTAACGCCCATTGTTGTGTTACATAACGCCGTCACTCATATCGGCTTCTTCTGCTAATGGGCCACGCTTGCCATTTAATAGTGTGGCAATACATAAGCTCCCTGTGCCAATAGGCAATAACCGCATGAATAGCAAATTATCAGTTACGACATTTTTGCTATTATAATGTTAAGTCAATTTAATTCGTCTCCTTAAGAGTTCTTAGTAATCTTACGTTATGAACTTATGAGGTTTTTGCAAACGTTCTTTTATACCTTTGTACATGTTTTAAAATAAGTTCTTGTTCGAATCGCTTCCGATTTTCCCCTAGGCCCTAGACGTATGATATAATAGACATAGCATATCGACGCAAAAAAACGTGTCACCTGAAAGGCTCCCGTAACCTGTTCCACTCCACTGTTTATTTTAGGCACTGATCTCTATTATACAAGGAGGTCAGTGATTTTGGGTCATTTTGACATTATTTTGAAGTTTGAAATTGACTTAGCCGACATAACTTTTTTCTGGAATAAATAGTTTTTTGTCAAACATATCTTAATTTACGCCTGGTTTTGAAATATTTCTTCTAATAAAAGCAAGAAGTTTATTAGAAATGTTAAAGCTTTTTCATACTAAGTCGTTTAGAAAGAATTATGAAGACATTTTCATTATGGTGTTGCATAAGCGGGCATTTGACACTATTCTCGGTCACGCTAACGTTCAAATTATAATTTCTTATACTGTATAATTCGACTGCTGCGTTATTTATCTGTGCCGTATTTTCATTTCATATATCATTAGTTATGTCATAATATACCTACCTAATATTATTATCGTAGCTAATTTCTAATATAATCATCATAATATTATATGCCCGATTTCGGGGTTTTTTTGGCAGAAGTTTGTCTATTTACTAGAGCTTTTGATTGACTCACGTACTCAAAGTACTAAATAAACTAGTCAACCGCCCTGTTGAACAGATAAACTCCTGTCAAAAAATCTCTGAATGTAGCCATTAAAATGCAATACTGTTACGAAATTATTGAAACCAGGTAAGATTTTGATGTTGCTTATTATTTTTTACTCTCTGATATACGTAGAAGCATACCCTATTCAACTGCTATCAAAACTCGGAGGGGTATCTGATTCATCTACCTGTCAGACAAGGATCCATGTTTTTATCCCTCGACGTAAAGGATCATCTACATTGTCAGTCAACCTGACTCTAAACTGACGTCAAAACGCTTTCTTTTTTTGCCGTGGGTTTTTTAGGAGGCTTCTATAAATACAGTAATAACGCATTATGTAACCGAAAGAGATCTATAACATCAAATGGTCGAGAGCTAACCGGGGTCAAGTGAATTAACATGGGTTTGATTACTCACTCTTAAGAACGAGGCCATACTCGAGTGCGTTGCGTCGTCAGTAATCGTACCTATGCTAAATGCGTTTCGGCGATGTACGTGAATACAACGGTGGCAATGCAACGCATTTACACACTTTTGCCTCAGTCGTTCGCAACGCGTCAATGTGGCATGTCATAAAATATGTATTTAATATATTCAAAGACCTAAAAACACTTTTGTCATGACGCTCTGTTATATGTCGTGGGGACTGGGCTCTAGATAGCTCAGCGGAACTTTGCCGCTGCGTTACTGCTACGGCCGGCGACGCACCGTAGCGCAACCATGTGGCTTCTCTCGTAGCGTATGGAAAGTGTGTTCGCGGCTTATTAACTCATACACAAGATTCTTTGTTTGTCGATCTGGCTCAGTTAAAATGGGGTTATGCATCAAACAAGATGTAGTTTCAGAGCTCAGTATAGGTTGCTAACTGTCCTATTTTTGTTTTTGGAACACTTCAATCTAAAAAATCATTAATAGAATTTGAGGTATTTAAGCCAAACACAACATTCACCAACTTAAAATTGATTACATTTTTATTGCATGTCAATTTGTTACTGGAAATTTTTTGATCTTTAAATGTGTTACCGCTAATCTTGCAAAAAATTTAGCGTCAAGCGTTTACAAGTTCAATAACTTTTCCTCAATTAAAGCAATCCTTACAAGTCTTGTAATTAGTCAAACTGACAGCAAAACTCTTAACCTTTGCGGTTTAATTTATGAAATATGCAAAGAGGACGTTATTTTTCTTTGGAATTGGCTGTCATCGGTTACAGAATATGTACATTTATCATAATTCCAGTAGCCCATACGCTGTGTATAATAAAATTTGATCAATTTTAACGATGACAATAATAAAAATGTACCTACCTAAAAAGGCATCGAGCTATAATTATACTAGTACATTGTACAGTAGGGCAGCGGCATATTAAAAAAAAATTACGTATTCGAAATTTGCCGATTTCGCTGATTTAACATACGTGATTTAACAATTAAAATACAGTATTTCTATAAGTTTTAATGCACAACATGTAAGATTATTTCAATTATAATCTAATGTTGGAGCTAGTTTTTTTGTTTTTTTAAGTATTTTTAAATAATCCAACTCAAACCCGCCACAGTTTTGTGATTTTTGCTGTAAAAGGTTTAGAATATCATCTGTTTATGTATTGTATTGACGTCTTAACGGTATGAAAAAAATACAATGTACTGTTGAGAAAGTCGTCTATAAAATGTTGGAATTACTTTTTACCGCTTTAATATGAAATAGTTGAGTAAAAAATTATGTAACTCGGTAAAATTTTAGAGAAAATGGGCAAACAATTGCTGTTAATTTCGGCAACTTGGAGCTGTAATTCATAAAAAGAAAACGACAGAAATAATCTGTAGATAAAATTCTATCTAATTCGAGAAAAAAAAAAAACAACAAATTGTGCCAAAAAACACGATTCAAAACAACCTAAATCTCACATTATATTACTCGCCGCAAGGTTCGAGTCGGCTTTCTGCGCTTAAATATATTTTAAATCTAATAATTAATATTTATATTTTTAAGTCTAATAAGGGGAAAAAACCTAATAATATTTCTGTAGCGAACCTTTGCAATTTCGTATTCATCGGCAAAATTTCGTATACGGACTCTTAAACATCATAATATAAAACTTACTATCATCATTCATGTAACAATACAAAATGTAAATACGTATACAAAAAATGAACAGGTAAAGAATAAAATATACGACTACATAGTACATATGCAAGCGCAGTGACATTGCATACCTCTTATGATACCTCTGATTATATGGAAGAAGGTCAGTGACCCCGATCTTCGTGATTCGACTCGTGGCTCGAAAATTTCCCGCTTGATGTCTTCTTCGGCTTTCTTTATGATTTACGTTCGCTCCACATTGTAATTACGTTCCGGCGTTGTTTATTGCCCTTTTATTTATTTTTCTACTTAGTCTTACTACCTTTTGCCTGGCGATGGCGGTTGAATTAACAAGACTCGAAATCATATTTGTGTTTAGGGTTGCCAGGTCGCTAAATCGAAAAGCCGAACAAAGCAGTCAGCTCAGCCGGACGTTTCTATAAAAATGCCGGAAAACCTAATAATGAGTACTGCTTATGAGTACTTATAGATTCTATACGTAACGTTCGGCACGCGTGTCCTTTTCTGTTATATTACAACAATTTTCATGCATAATATTAGGAGTAAAACCATCTAAAATTAGTAGGATTTTTATATAAAGTTACTGATTCTCTTTAATTTTGGCCGGACACCCAATCATAAAAGCTTGACTGTGTCTGACTTTATTCGGACACCTGGCAACCCTACTTGTATTGCAGTCTCAAGCCAGTTCTAGAGGCTCAATGTAACTAAATTATACAATCGCCAAATTGCGAGTTGTCTACGAGCTGTCTACATTATAATATATTGATGAAAATCGTTTCGTTTGTTCGAAACTTATCTTTCCAGTCTACGTATACATGATAAAATTTAGTACATGATATTAAGCTACGACGGAAATGCTTTTAGAATAAAACGCAAATACAAAACTTTTTTTAAACAAAATACAACAATAATTATTTCAGTGGTATTAGATGATATAAAAACTTTAATAGCAAAAATATTTCATAAGGTAGAGCAAACCCGCCGCCGTATCACGTATCTTGCGAGAGCAATATGCGATAGCAATTATTGCGCGATAATTGCTCCAAATTGTTGATCGCTATTTTTTCGTGATAGCTCTGCCGAATCATTTCGATATGTGATAAATGTAGTCCGTTACGATATAAGAATTTAATTTTCACCAGAGATGTATGTGAATGATGATGAACTGTACTGAGAACAATACTCTGAGATGTCTCCGCGATAACAAAAGCGCATTTATTTCATTCCAATCTTTATAATCCTGGGATTTATCGATTTCTTATATCACAATATGAAATAATTTTCAGTCCCCTTTTTATTTTATTTTAATTCTTTTGCCATCAGTTTCAGTAAATATCAGTGAATTATGATCTTCTTTAGACATCACTCTTACGCCGGCTACACATTTGCTATCGAGCATTTCCAACGTTCATTTTCGATGGATTGAAACAATCGATCGCATAATACGCGACCGGCTTTTATTACAAAAGCATACAATATTGAATATTATAATAATACTATCTGTCCCGGCAAACGTTGCTTTGCCATAATATATTTGCCATATTATTTTATTGAAGTGACTAAATAAGTATGTCACCATGGCAACGTCGATCGTTATCCCGTCGCACAAACAATGGTCGCCGTCAGTCTCAGGTTGTAATAATTTACTATTATTTATTCAACAAATGCACTTATCAATATATAAAGTACCGAGTAGCCGATTCTCAGACCTACTGAATATGCATATAAAATTTGGTAAAAATCAGTAAAGCCGTTTCGGAGGAGTTCGTTGACTAACATTGTGACACGAGAATTTTATATATAAGATAAGGGAGAATAAAGCTGAAGCTTTGAAATAGAGTGGGTAGATACTATATAGACAACCGGTAATTTTAATATTTTGACTAAAAGCAATTTATTTTTACACATTTATAAAGATTTACAATCAATATTATGTTTCCCGTCTTTGGTTTTTGGCTGACCGGTTTTGATGATGTCACGCAAAGCTCCGGTTTTATTTTACGCCCATACAAACTCTCAAAGTTCAAAAATACTAAGAAAAGTCTTTGTCCAAAATACACTATGACGCATACGTCATCCTGATGATAATATATCGGTAAAAACAACTAATTATGCTAATTTTGTGCTAATTATTATTTTTTAAGAAGTTGTGAGTCATAAAAACTCCTAGGTAGAGCACTATAACACCAAGGGCAATCTATACTATAATATTATAAAGCGAAAGAGTTTGTTATATGTTTGTTTGAACGCGCTAATCTCAGGAACTACTGGTCCGATTTGAAAAATTATTTCAGTGTTAGATAGCCCATTTATCGAGGAAGGCTATAAGCTATATTTTATCACGCTAAGACTAATGGGACCGAAGGAATAGAAGAAATGTGGAAAAAACGGGGGAAATTATTTGAAAGGGCTTATTTCACGAACTACTAGAGCAATTTTTCTGTTATCGTTTTTGTTATTGACTCAGTGAAGGATCATAGGCTATTTTTTGTAGACTAATTATTTGCCTGTGAAATATCTAATTTACGTGGGTGAAGCCGCACGGAACGTCTAGTAAGTAACATAGAGATAGATCGTCTTGTAAGTCTATACCACCTGAATTATTATATTAAAAAAAAATAG
Organism: Lysandra bellargus; assembly: GCA_905333045.1. Taxonomy (NCBI): domain Eukaryota; kingdom Metazoa; phylum Arthropoda; class Insecta; order Lepidoptera; family Lycaenidae; genus Lysandra; species Lysandra bellargus. The sequence continues at coordinate 9,248,161 of HG995351.1, read as the reverse complement.
TGGCAAAACTGTATTTGCTTCTTCCACGTTGCACGCGCCCAAATCTTAACTTGCTTAACTTCAAAAAAGCTTGTTTAACTTCAAATAAATGCTGCTTTACTCTAGTAGACTGCCAGTAGACTATAATTTACATAGTCAAAGGTTTTTCGGAAGTCCAAATACCAGTGAGACTCATAAGTTCCACAAACTATTGTAACTACTGTTGAAAGTTCATAGACAGATTGTGGACCTAGGTTACTTGTTCGGGCTATGTCAAACCAATGCTAGACGTTGTAGGCTTGTCATAGCCCGCCCAAAATACGTAGGTCGGCAATATTACGAATACATTTCTCTGAAGTACATTCTCAAGGGTGCCTGTTTGATCTCAAGTATTCGCGTACACGAAATCCTTAGAGACCGGTTTCCTAATCTGAAATCAATTATATCTGTGCCAAGTACCAAATTCCGTTGTAGGTCACTCTCGGAATTCGCCTCTACAGCTGAATCACCCTTCCCAGAACCTTTATTCGACTACTTTAGTGGTGCTATATGCAGCTTTATATCTGTATTCGGTTCAATCCGATTCCCGTTAAATAAAATACTACTATTTACACGTCAAATAATGTTATATTAGTTTCATGAGAAACCGCTGACTATATTTAGCTGAATTGAACAAGCGTCATTTTGATTTCATCAGCTGATTCATTTTGATTCAACTGAAAAAACTGCATTTTGTTGTATTTATTTATTGACGCCCGCAACTCAGTTGCGCCAAAATTCGTTTATCGCGCGGGAACCGTACATTTTTCCGGGATAAAATCTATCCTATATTCTTGGGACTCAAAGTATCTCCATGCCAAATTTCAGCAAAATCGGTTCAGCGGTTCGAGCGTGAAGACGTAACAGACAGACAGACAGACAGATAGACGGACAGACAGACAGACACACTTTCGCATTTATAATATTAGTATGGATTGGGGTAGGTACTTAACTTTAATACTTCAGTCGGAATTTCCAGGAATTGCTATTGTATTCTATTGTTGTCGCAATCACCGGTGCTCGCGCGGGGCCTGAAGGATTAAACAATGTTAAGTTCTTAAACGTTCGTAAATTGATGAACTTCCTGTATTAGTCACGTCACTTTTTAAGCTCTTTAAAGTTCAACGCGTGCACTTTAAATTGCTAAACTTGTTTTGAGTTCAAAGTTTTTTGTCTTTACTTATTTAAAGTGTTTATCGTATATTCATTGAAATTGTGTTTACATTACCTTTATTAATGTTGATGTATTATTTGCTATTGTTATGTACTTACCATACACCAAAATTATTAATACCTACCCTAATAAGTTGTGCAAATGTTTGGAAAAATAAGTATTTTCACAAACATTTTCACTTAAACCTACAAAAGAGTTACGTGTTTCGTCAGCCACTTTCCAACTGTCGTTTTCAACTTTTCGTACCATAGTACTTGGCACGTACTTATGTTAACAGCTAGGTACACATTAATAATATTCATATTATACGTGATATTACGTATAATAGTTATATTATACGTGATATTACGTATAATAGTTATATTATACGTGATATTGTGCTTGTCCTATAATATATTATTATTCGTAACATTGTATTCTTACTAACATAGTTTTTTAAGTAAAATGTACCAACGCTATATGTTCCACAGACCGAATTAAAAACGTGTTATTTATTAAGTCATTTTATAACGAAAATACTTTGACCAGTATGTTAAAATTTATTTCTTTACGCTAGTCCACTTAAAATGAGTTACTATACGTTAGCTTTATTTGGTCCTTACAAGTTACAAATGTCTCGTAACGAGTTTGGAGCCCGAGTTACATGTAAAAAATATATTTTCGTACGGCCTTTCTTGACGTTACCATAATGGACGATTGCTAACATGTATGTTAAGGTTTCTATGGACAATCGACGTCGATTATTATGGGCAATCGTAGACGAACATATCCCTCTACACGTTCGTATGAGCGTGTTAGTTCATCATTAGCCAACGTAAAGATGTCGTATAACACTTATTGTGACATGTTTAACGAGCATGGTGGATTTAAAAATGTTCCGTTTTGTCACTTACAGCGCGCCTCGAAGCAGGCCATACCTCACCATGTCAAGTATTAAGGTCGCGATTTACATAGAACTAAGGCTTAGCATTATAAGATAGTGATTAAGCAAATTCTAAAGACTTGTCCGGTAACTCATCAAGTCCGAAGCTGGGCTTAGCCTTGTCAGAATATATGCTCAATAAGACCGCAAGTCCAATGTGAAAGATTCTATTCAAATGATAAGGGCAATTGGCTAATCGTAAAATATGATTTCGCTTGATTAGGACTATACTGTACACGGCGAAACATGGCGGTAGCGGTCATTGACTCCCTGTCAAAAACTTGTCATTTTCTATATAAACCGCGATTGACTATAAAGTGTCAGATGTTGTCAATCGCGGCTTTGTGTAGAAAATGACAAGTTTTTGACTGGGAGTCAATGACCGCTATCGCCATGTTTCGCCGAGTACGGTATAGTTAAGTTGCATTCGATGATTTTGATAGCGAAGTTAATGTTGCACTTATGACATGAGAAAGATTGGAATTTAACATAATGCATAGCTAATATTGCACTTATGACATGGCTATTTTGCAATACAGTATAATTTCTACATTGAATAATATATACTCCTTTTATACGTTTTTAATATCAAATTTTTAATTCGACATTATATGCTGGGTTCGACAGGATTTTTATTATGCCTATAATAATATGAAAGAAAGCGTTGCGCTTATAACATCACCAGTTTTACCCACCTTCTCAGTGCTCACTGTTGGACCAACAATTCCCCGACTTGCCAAATCAGCAACAGTTACATTATGACACAAGGAGCGGGGCGTGTCCACTACAGGAAACTACAGATAAGGGTAATTTGTTAAAGTAGTTCGCCCATAAACCAGGCCTTATCGCCGCCATAGGACAGTTTATGCCTTATCTAAAAACTTACCTTACGTCTCCACTCAGTCGAGCAAACATTTAACTTAGAAAGTGCTGTTCCTTGTACCGTCCGCAGATAAATGTGCCCGAATTCTCCGTAAGATTCGGTTTTCGAGTAAATATTTTTAAACCAGTGTTTTTTATCAACCCATTAGGCGTCTTAGATAAGTGGTTTTTGTTAAAGGGTTTTGAACAATTATGTCATCATTAAAAACAAAAATGTTTGGCTACTATATATGTGTAGGTGGTCGTTTCAGGTGTTTTACGTAGGTACAAATTTTTATCACCGTTAAATGTAGGCAGATTCTCTAGTTAATTACATTATAACTATGTTAATTTTTCTGCTTTAGTAATAATTAATCATTTTCATATTGCAAAAAACGACAAGTTCAGAATTTTTTACGTTTATTAACAATCGTTTATAAAATCATTCAATACATCAACTCGCCGACTTCTAAACTGCGTAAAAATTATAGTCAACGGTATTCCTTCAGGCCCCGCGCGAGCACCGGTGATCGCGACAACAATAGAATACAGTAGCAATTCCTGGAAATTCCGACTGAAGTAAAACAAGTTAACAAAACATGTTAGTCATAAAATATTAGTTACCTACCAAAACTAGTGCGCCTACGCAGGTTAATATTATGAAGATATTATTGATAAAGTTGACGTGTCACCAGCCATGTATTGGTAATCGCTTAGCAGCAGCCAGCACTGTTGAATCGTATGATCGTACACATACTCGCATGTTAACATTAATAATATAATATTTAAACTAATAACAGCCACTTAAAACTTTTGTATGAGACGGAAAGTCCAAATATAGGTCCAAATTAGACATAGTTTATACTATGAATTAGACGTGAGAATTTTTATTTCAGAAGTGTTTATAAGTACTGTGGATGTGTCAGACGTGTCACGACATACGATTTCCAAGATATTCATCCCGAGATCACTTTGTACGGTCACAGTCACGACACCCTAATCTGGACGCACCCTTACAGCTTTCCAAAACCAACATACTTATCATCCACAAATGGGACCACGTAGCGGGCTCTGTCGGTGACTCGTCATATAACGTGTGTACAGGCCGTGTTCGTGCCTACTCATTACTTCTAACACAATAACTCCGAACTTTATCATAAAAGTTTTAGTCCGTGACTTTATTTGCTTCTTATTTTGGGTAGTAAGTAAGTAGTAACTCAAAGTTAAAAAAAATTAAACATTTTAAACTTTCGCCTTCTGCAACGGCCGTAGTCACGAGGGGACTGTTAAGGGGGAGGGGATGAATATGTTTTAATAGTAACCCAAAGTATTGGCGAAATAATTGAGTCTACTGCAGCCAAATTATAAACTGTGGATTAAAATGTATGCCTTTTCTCTAATGCGAGGAACAAAAGAGATAAGATGATCTTAATTGGAGATAAGATAAAGAATAAAAATAAAAATAAAAAATTGATAAGATTAATCTATTTTCATGTCTGGGACAGATGAAAATAGATTAATCTTATCAATATAATATTTTTAACTACAACTTCGTACGCACAAAATCCCACAGATGCCAGTTACCGTTCTTAAAGTAGGTACCCCGCAAACGATCAAATTGTTTGTCAAATTTTACGTGTTTGTCAAACAGTTTGATAGTGTACAGCTTTGTTTGAAGCGTTTGTCAAACAAACTACGTGTTTGACCTGTTTGAAGAAAATTTGGATTTGTGTAGCGTTTAACAAACGTATTTGACCGTGTTCCGCTGTATTTGTCAAACAAGATCTCATGATCTCAAACCGATTCTAGCTAATTGTTTGACAAACTTGTTTGATTCACGTTTGATCGTCTGCGCTGCTGTTTGATGAAAACGTAAATTACATCAAACATGTTTGTCAAACAAATTTGATCGCTTGCGGGGTAGGTAGGTACTTAGTAAAAATTGCTCCAATGCTTTTGTAACCATGACTACGAACAAACAAACTTATCCTTTATAATAGTAGATCCTATAACTACTAATAATACAATTTTTTGTCACGGTTTATTAGGAATACATTAGCCAATGAGTCAGCACATGCAAAAACGAAGACAGGTCTCAAAGTTATCTGAGATCGGTACACGAGAGATATCCGCTTATGATAATGATTGAGCACACGAATGTAGTACCTCGGTCTCTTTGCCCCTACTCCCCAAAGCTTGATTGCCAAACCGATTATAACCAATCAAAATAAATAAACCGTGCTAATATTTGTTCAATTATGAAACTATTTTTTTAAGTCTTAAGATAATTTTTTTTTGGGTTTTTGATAGGAGTTCTTTCTCAGGTTTTTTCAACAGTTAAACTCCAGTCCGGGCATTCTAATTTTGAAACGCAAAAATTGAATCTTATCTAACCAAACTAGAAACCTTGTAATAATTTTGCATCTTTTATCTCCGAGATAAAAAGTCTATGTTTAGATTCTGTGATACTAAAATAACAACCATGATCTAGATGTTACGAGAGCGGGAACTGAAAAATATTATGTAAAATGTCAAATGCACCGAATCGGTGAATGAAAGCGCATACCGATGTTATCTGAGTAAACATTGAACATTATTTAATATCTAAAGCTATCGTATCTGGTCCAAAACTTTCGCTTTGATATAATTCGTGCACATAATGACGAAGCGCAGCGGGGCGGGCAGCATTTTCATACAAGTTTTTATTACTTATTAAGTACGCGATAGGTTATAAAATTTATACAAAAAAATACATGTGAAACGATCAATAATATGCGCGAAGCTCTACTGTTGATCGTTTCACATGCAACAATTGAAGTTATAGTCTTGATAGTTGCACACAATTTATTGCAACGGATGAGATGCAGTCAAAAGTTCGTTGACCCGCGCCGCGTTTTTGTCGCGGGTCACACTTAATGTGATACAGTGTCATTCATTATGGAGATACATCGTGTAGATACAATGAGATTGAGAAACGTACGTTATCTCTTCAATTTCAAATAACATGCGTGAGGTAATAATTTTTAGGGACCACATCTATACCCTTATTTCCCTTTTTTTGTACAGCGAATAACTAACTATATCTACAGGCTACAAGGGAAGATACAAGGTTTTGCTTGTCTTACTCTGAAGTCTGGACTCTGGCATAGCGGAAACGTTATAATAATATTATTTAATAGATAAAGACATCGAATTTTAATTTGTTATACGTAGCGTAGGTACTAAATATCTTTGATTGTTTGATTTTTTCTCACCAACTGTACTTGCAGATCATTAGAACTACTACTAAAACTAATGACATGTGGCTTACGATAGAGGGGAATGAACTCAGTAATTACTGTTTTAAACTTACAAAAAGTCATAATTTGTGACAATAATTCTACACCACATGTGCACACTGTTCCAGAACAGACCCCAGGGTCGACGAACTTTAATTTATTTCTATTTGTCTTGTATTTCGATTTAAATTTCTCTATTCATATCATAACACTCACTTAATACAACAAAGGTAGTAATCAGTGGAGTTGATGCGTTTACTGTGTAGTTAATTTGGTCGGACATTGTTCAATAAAAATAGTCTCACGGTGGGCATTCTCGTTACGCTTGAGAGGACATCGTGAGGGAAAAAGGACTCAGGACTCCGTGGCAGAGCTTCCCAATCTGATGGTGAACTTTAGCCGTAGGTCATGGTCTTAATTTTGACTTTTCAACTTTTTAAAACACAATTCCAAAAGTTCGAATTTCAAATTATGACATGTCAACTTTTTTATTGGGTTTTGAAAAGGTAGATTTTTAAGGCTCTAGTGCTTGTTTTCTATAAATTATCAAACGAAATATCAAATTCAGCGCACAGTGGCATCTTTATGTTGATTTTCAGTAATTTTCTTAATGTAACTCTCCATTTCATCGTCTAGGGCTGTTTTGTTTTCTTTTAAACGAAGTGAGACCGCAGACGCATAGGACAAAATGTTGGGAGGCCCTATTGTACGCTATTAGAATATAGATTAGTATCACTACCTCACAATGCTACTCAATGAAACATAATGCTTTCTTAAATAGAAAATAGTAAATACCATTCTTTGGAGGAACTTAACGTGTTACATAATTTATTACTTTCTTTGTAATATGCACCGGCTCAGTTTAACGACGGCTTTGAGGAAATCACGTTTATTTTATACTATACTTAGTAGTCATAAGCTAACGACTGCATAAATTCTGATATATTAATTTATACATGATTTCAATTGCACTTTCCATTTAGCCCTCCCACGTCTAGGAACTTATATAATATTTATAATAAGCATTAGAGAAGTCTTATAATTCGTAGTAATGGTTAAGGGCCCGGAGCGTTCGCATAGTTAAAATATCGCCATACATCAAACCGCGCCGCTAGCGAGCGCCAACCCTACCGCGGAATACCTCATCTTACACAAATATAAAATCATGAGATTACCGGATGAATAGGGCTGTGAAACACCAAAAAATCAAACTAGAGACAAATTTATGCAGATATTTGGGTAAAAACGGCCAAAAGTAATGATTAATTTACATCGAAAAGACTGCATAGGTATAATTTGGAAGGAAACCATCTAAATTGGCAAAAAATACAATAAAAAGCCTGAGTCCTGACTATTTCAAACTTGTGACAACCCTAGGTATGAAGAGGTGCGCCATCAACGCAACTTCAAGGGAATTTATATTGACTTTTATTGGAGTTTCCACCGATATCTATGCTCCATTGAAGGCTTACCATACCCGTTGATAGGTTTATACCTACGTTTATGTAGTTTCCTATTATTTAAGTATATTTACAGTCCATAAATAAATGCTAATTATCCATAATGTACATTTAGCGTCTGTTGAGAAGGAAATAGAATGTCGATATGGTAATGGAAATTTTTCGTTTCCTGTGTTATGATTGTACACTTTGAGATATAAAACGAAATTCCTGTTTACTGTAAAACTTAAGTTAACAATTAATAAAACGTTTTTCTCATTGAACATTTTTTTGTTCTCCTAATCTATCAGTTAGTTAACTACAAGGCCATTAAACACAATACACAAAGATCTTCACATTCAATCCAATACAAGCATTATCTTTGATATGATATTTAATTCATAAAACTAAAGTCGTGTCGCAGATTAACGACCCTGGCAAATGGAGTTAATATCCTTAACGAAACGTTACTCCCTCTATTTACTGCATTTCCGTATTCCAATTATCTACTTATTGCAACTTCGTATTCCAATTCTCTCAATTTATTGCAACTCCGTATTCCAATTCTCTCAATTTATTGCAACTCATCTAAACTCTATTCGTTGCAGATCGAACGTCTGGCGCAGTATGAGCGGCTGGTGGGCGGGGGATGCGGGCGACGGCGCGCGGCGCGGCTGTCAGACCTGGAGCGCATCCAGGACCTGTTCCCTCACGACTACCTCGCCCTGCACGACGCTGACGCTCCGGCTGCACTGCATCATGCACAGGTAAGATCGGACTACTAGTGACTTGGCTAACCAGGCAAATAGATTAAAATCGTTAGATGCGCCCATAGCCGTCAGAACTGTAGCAATGTTTTTGCATGTGTGCGTTAGCGAAATAGTTAGTCTTCGACTAACCGTGCAAAGCTATGCTCTTTCGCTAATCATGCAAAGGTGAAGGATTGGCTGATGATCCTGAACCAAGTTTTTTATGTTAAGAGCCCGGGTAACCCTCGAAATTCTCATACATTCGTAATACCAAAATCATTTTGTCATACGAAAATATTTAACATGTTTGAGTTATTTTTCAGTATAAAATAGTAATTACCTAGGTTCCTGAACAAAAATTAACTTCAAAATATTTAAACACTAAAAAATTTTTTTTTGTGTATAAATTTTTTTTACTAAATTTAGTACTAAATATTTAAACACTAAAAAATAGAGTAAAACACTAAAAAATATATAAATAAATAGTAAATTTACTACAAAATATTTCAACTCTAAAATATATTTTTTAGTATTAAAATATTTTGTAGTAAATTTACTATTTATTTATAAATTTTTGAGTGTTTTACTCTATTTTTTAGTGTTTAAATATTTAGTACTAAATTTAGTAAAAAAAAATTATACACAAAAAAAAATTTTTTAGTGTTTAAATATTTTGAAGTTAATTTTTGTTCAGGAACCTAGGTAATTACTATTTTATACTGAAAAATAACTCAAACATGTTAAATATTTTCGTATGACAAAATGATTTTGGTATTACGAATGTATGAGAATTTCGAGGGTTACCCGGGCTCTTAAGAAGAAATTCCGCACTTACCTTACTGAAGTTTATATTTCAACGTGTGCAATGTGATTGTGTTATAAAAATTGTGATATATTAAATCCAGCTTTATCAATGTAAATAACATAAAATTTTCCATTTTCAGAAGTCAAAGAGCCTGCGCAAGAGGCCGAGTTTGGAGATTGGCAGCACTGTCAACAGTAGTGCCAACCTCACACCTCGCACCTTCATCATGGAGGCTCCTGTCCAGCTGTGCCCACTCGGTTCCACGTCCCCACCGCTAGATCGCCATCTTTTCCTCTTCAACGACCTACTTTTAGTGGGCAAGTCGAGAGGAACGAACTGCTTCAAGCTTAAAGAGAGTGTAAGGCTGGCTGAGCTCTGGCTGTCGACTCGAGATGGGGAGGACACAGGGTTTCTTATCGGCTGGCCAACGTTTACGGGTGTTGCCAACTACCTCGCTACGTACCCCACACAGGCTGCGAGAGACACGTGGTATAGGTGTGTATAGCATCTTACATAGGCTAATAGACTGATGAAATGATAGGAAACGAGCGATCACGACTCAAAATATGCGCTTCAGACAAAATAATCTGGCCTAAAAATGTTGCCTGTTGGTGTTTGGATTTACACATCTCCAGAATGTTATATCAGTAAAATACTGTGCGGGTTTGAAACCTTTAAATACTTACAAATACATTTTCTCTGCCTCAAAGAAATTAGCAAGCAACAAAACTAAGCAAGTAATTTATCTTTGCAGGAAAATCCAAAACTCCTTAAATGCGCAACTTGCCACGGAGCCGAAGTCGACAAACATACAAATCTTCTACAAAGACGTCGCCAGCTCCATTGAATTCGTAAGTATATTTTAAACAGGTAAAGCCTTACTTTGTCGCTTGGCAAACTTTCGTTTTTCACCATACGCTAGTCAAATCACGTGCCAACGGCCAAGTAAACGAATGCGAGTATTTCTGAAAGTGAAATATGTGTTTCTGTCTATGCAGTATGCACGCAATATTGTTGTTTATTCATTTTAATGTCCATATTCCATAGATAGCATCTAAGTAGAAACTGAATTAAATACTTTAGTATTTACATTTTCTTCTATCGACATCTAAATATGAATCTGATTTTACTGAGGCATAACATTTTTTCTTGTTAACACCTTTGCTGCGGCAAGTAAAATCTTAAACCTTCGTCTGGTGCGGCGGCGGGCCAAAGTGTGCCCCCAATGGCTTTCCCGCCAGTGCGTGGTAGGCCTTTCTCGACCCACCCGCACAACGTTAGATTAAATTACTATAACTTTGCGAAAACATAATGTAGGTGTACAGATTTTGGACTGTTGGAATAACCTTGAACCCAACTTCCTTAGATTTGATTCGCCCCGGAATCTGCCAAACAGGAAATGAGAAATAAGACAGGGAAAGTGGCGGGTCGATATCGACCTGAACCGCACTAGAAAGTAATTTTAGTAGTGATGGGAAAGACAAAAATAAGGGGATATCGAAAATATATTTTTATTTATATATTTATATTTAAATGTCTGTCTTTAAAACACAAAGCACAAAGATTTTGTTTACAGTACGTTTTAATTTTGTTTTAATTTCTTTTTTGTTCGACACTCCTTATGCTTCCTGCAGATTTCATAGCACCTTGCACAATTTTGCCGTTTAACACTCAACTCAAAGACACGATCTTTTGTTTCCTGCTATCGTGCGTTGATAATTTTATGCAATGAATAATTGTTTTTTAAAAAGATAAACCCGACTTCAAAATTGCACGTAATTGAGAATCAAAATTCCCTGTCTTAAACACTACTGGACCGATTTTGTTGAAACTTGCGGTATTCCCTAAGTTAATTAATAATACCCAGGACAACAAAAAAAGAATCACTTCGATTATTGGACTAGTAGTTCCGGAGATATGCAAACACAAATATAAAAACATACATGTACACATACACTTAAGAAATTTGACACATTTTTTCAGATGCTGATATAGACTAAAACAAACCAAAACTGGGCAGTTCTGGAAATACATAATACATTCATACAGGCCGAATTGATAACCTCCTTTTTTTTGAAGTCGGTTAAAAAACGCGACGTACGTCAGTTACGATAAATCTATCGTAACTGACGTACGTCGCGTTTTTTCACAACACTAAATGGCGAGACGGGCGCTTAGTACGGTATCGGGTCGCCAACCGCCTACTTGGACCCATCCAATCCCCCAGGGCCGCAATAGGCCCACTGCCGCACCAAGTTGATTTTTGAAACCGTCAGTGCGTGGCAGGCCGATAAAGACCTGCCGTTATGTTTTTATAGGAAAGACCTATAATTTTGAAGACAATCTCAAATATATATTTGTCTCTGTCGTACCTTTACAAACACCTGAGATAATCGTTCCGCACCGAGTGAGAGAACATAGTTTTCTTCGTCCGCACTAGCTGAAGTTCCGCGGCGGGCCGATTTAGGCCCGATCCGCAGTGAAGGTGTTAAAACAATGGATAGGCGATATAAAAGAGCTTAGAATTTAAATTCTAAGCTCTTTTATATCGCCTTATATGCCTCTTTCACATCGTTTTCTTCAAACCATCAATTATGGTTTATTTAGATTTTAGATGGTCTAGTAACTGACATAACATTCCCTCCTTTCAGTGCAAAACCGTCTCAGTGAGTCCAGAGATGAGCGCGCAGTGCGTGGTGAAGCAGGCCCTGCACGTGCTTCAGACTGGTGAAGATGAGCACTCCGAGGGTGATGAGGAGAAGTGGGGAGGAGTGAATGATTTCATCCTGTGTGTGCGCACGGCGAGGGATGCTCCATCCACCCCCATGCAGGGCATCGAGAGACCACATGCTATACAGGTAAATATTATTTGGATTTTGGTTAGACATCTATAACCGTCTATGCCTGATTAGTGATTAGAAGGGTCTTCGTCAACTTAAGCGAATCTTAGATTAATCTTAAATTGAGTTTAATTGTCCAGGCTGCATTATGTTGCAACTCTTCTGCTGTTTTCTGTGGACGAAAGTCACGTTCCATAATATGATCTTTTTGTTCGTTTCTCCCTCTAGTTTTGTATAAAATATAACCAGTACACTTGACAGTACATTTCTGTATTCAGATGTCAAGAATACGGCAAACGTTGTCGAGCGAAGACGGGTTTGATTTGGAACATGTCAACGCGAAGAACAATCCTTGCGGTCTAGTCTTTGAGCTCAGGAAAAAAAATCAAGGACTGAAGAGGTAAGCTCTAAAGAAATATTTCTTTTATACAGGCTTGCATTGCAATAATAAAGTATAACTAGCCCACATCTTTAGTGCACTGAAACTCATATACTCTCTACGTGTTCTACCCATCTATCCACTACTAATCACTACATCGTTTATAGCGCATCAGGCCGCGGCCTGCGTCTGCTTCGTCGCGGCGGTCGGTTATTCGGGTGCTCCCTCACCCGAGTATGCGGTGGCGCGCCCCCGCCGGCGTTGTTACACGCGCTACGTCGACTGCGCGCGTTGGCGCCGCGCACGCACGGCGTATTCCGACGTAGCGCCAACGCTAAAGCATTGAGGCAGCTGAGGGATAAGGTAACTAATTGTTTCTCTTTAATTCATTGCTTTGATATTATTATCTTTTGAAGAAGACCAGATACGTAAGATATCGTGATATCTCGCTTTACACTGATGTTGCTTAATATCAATTCAAGTCAAAACTGCGTTTATGAACAAGCATAAATATATACTTGCTATATTTACTCTAAATATAGCAAGTATATGTTTTGTAATAATATTTCTGTAATAACAAAACTTTAAATAATCTAATCTAATATATCTACTTTCAAATAAATATCATCTCCCTGAATATTATGTGGCTAGTAATTATAGACTGTATTTTGAGATTTTTTTTTTATTTTTTAAAATAGTTTTTAATGCATAATGCCATGTTTTATTTACAGCTGGACGCGCTAGGTCCGTGGGCAGACGCGAGAGCAGAACTCGACCGTGCGCCGGTGTTACTGCTGGCGGCGTTAGTCAAGGAGTTCTTCCGAGCGCTGCCCCAGCCGCTACTGCTGTCCGAGTTGTACCCCTCCTGGCTTCAAGTTCTCGGTTAGTAGTCAAAGATATATAGTTACCTGCTGGATTATTGGAATTTATAGAATAGCTACTACATTCAACGTTGTCATTCATCAATGTTACAGAATGTATGGTATAAACTTTGTGATTTCCCATACAGAGACGGACATGGATTCATAAAAATGCAAAACAGTATCTGCACACTCGAACTCATTAAAAAAATGTCCAAAAACTAAACCCAATTTTTTTCTTTCAGGTTTACCACAAGCCGAAAAAGTAGCAGCCGTGCGGTCGTTACTACTTAAACTTCCGAAGCCCCACTACAACATGTTGACTTACTTCGTCTGCCTGCTCCAAGCGATCGCGAAGAAGTCCAACATTAACCTCATGTGTCCCATGAACTTGGGCGTGTGCGTCGGCCCCAGCCTGCTCTGGCCGGCTGTACCCTGTGAAAAAGCTCCAAAAGCAGTGCCAATGATAGTAGAACTACTCATAGTCAAAGCCGAAGCATTATTTGGACCACAGATTACTGGTCTTCTAGGAAACGGCAGCCCCGACTCATCAAACGCACTCCTAGATTCGGGAGCCGAAGAGAGCGATAGCCTCCACTCGGTGGGAATATCTTTGGACTCCATGGAACTTTCTACGCCAAGGAAGGAGAAGCTGTCACTGAGTAGAGATTCTGGGTTAACGCTGTCGGAAGACGACTCGAACAGTAACGGTGGTAACAGTCCTGCGCCTCGAAACCTGATTCACAGCATGTCCGTACCGACTTGTAACTTGCAACAGGACTCCAAGCTGGTCGGACGATACAACACCGAGAGCCACAACATCAATGGACTTCCGCAGGTGAATCAGCGGCAAAAGAGTATTTACAGCAACAAAGCCGAAATATACAGCACCGTCAACGAGGAGCTCTACACGAACCCGTATTTGGGAGAGAGATATATCCACAACACGATCAATATTGGTTTAGCGAATGGCATAGATGATAGAAATTACGTTTCCAAGGCGGCCATACAACGTCCCACCGCAGAAATATACGGACAGAGTCCGGCTAAGTATATCACCGGCTTGGAACCTCAGAAACCACCGCGAAGCAACGTCTCTAAAGCTGCAAGGACATCCAAAGTGTACAGCATGTACTCCGAGTCTCAGGAGTCGGAGAGCAGTGTCAACAGTAAACCCTTCAACAGAGCAAAGAGTTCCGACAACATTTTGGAAGCAAAACAGGAGGCTCTGGATAAACGCGACATGGTATCTAGCCAAGAGAACATCGTCTACAGCAATATCCACGACCTGGCCATGTTCACCGAGAACATACAGAGGCAGAACCAATATCAGTCGCACGCCGACGTACTGTCCAACATGAACTACTCCCGCGTCTACACGGGCTGGGAGAACAAGAGTGCCAACTACAACACCCAACAACAAACTCACCTCACAAACGATAAGATTTACGGACAGACGAAGAAGCAGGGCGAACCCTCGCAGAGCAAAACGGATACAAAGACCCCGGCAGCCACCATTTTTACACGAAATGACTGGTCTCGTCAAGCAGCGAGGACGAAGAGTTTGGAAGTGAGCGAGGACGGCCAGGCCGCGGACAAGAGCCGTAACTACGAGATCAACGTTAGCTGCTGCAAGAAGCGACGCTTCGATCCCGCGCACATGTGCACCAACAGTTGCATCGCGGCCATGAACCGGGAGAAGGAGAAGGCCGCCGCGAACTCCCACAACTACCCCTACATTGACGACGTTTACAGCACCAGCTCGGAGGAGAACAAGAAAACGAGGCTCCGGACCTACAATAACAACAAGTTGAACCAGTCCAAGTCCCTCGCCAACATCATGCTCCAGAGCGACTCGAGCAGCAGCGACACGCTGTATCAACCACAGAACGCGTTCAACAGCCGCTCCACTGAGTCGCCGGCGAGCGAGAACTCCTTTGAGAACTGCTACACTACCCAATACATCGAGCCGCTGTACACGTCTGTGTACAATCGCCGAAGGGACATCTTCCACGAAGACAAGTCTATGTTCGCTTCCGACATCTACAAGGCGACCCCAACAGCGGTGCAGCCGGAGTATACGGAGAGCGACAATAATAAGAAGCCCCCGCACGTGCCGCCTCCAGTACCCCCGCGGAAGATGGTCTACCAGCGGGTCCTGAAGAAGTTCCAGCCGGTCCACGTCGCCAAGGACGACAAGTCGCGGTCCAAGTCCGTCCCACCGGTGTACCGCGACCCGCCCAACAGAACGGACAAGGACCAAAACGACATCGCTCTAGACTGCTCGGAATCCGATACTGAGTCTGAGTCATACGTTTGAGCAACTCGGCATGTACGCGCGGCGGTGATTTTTAATTTGTGACTCATTTGAGACTTGAACCGTAGAGAAGTAAATTAGATTCACGTATTTATTACTAGCTCCTAACACTCCAGTATCAGTGACTCTTATATCACAATTTCAAAATATAAAACTGGGTTCCGATTTAAGAATCGCTGTCGCGCGTACGCCAATGAGGACAGTACTTTACGTTAGTTGTTATCTATATCCCGCCTTAAGCTCGACAAGTGACCATATCTGAGTATTCGGTGATGTATTTCCAAAGAAGTAAGCATAGTGCGTACGATTGTGTACAGAGAATAAAATTAATTTGAAATTGAACTAGATTTATTGACACTCTTTAGTACGTAGCACTTTTATGTTGTTAAAGTATATTATGTTAATCGAAGTGTCATGTTTGTTTAGAGTTTTACGATATAATTATGAATGTTGCTGATATAAAGTGTATATAATGTACGATAGTATACCAATTAGAAGTAATAAATACATGTTTTATAACGATCCCTTTGTTTTTATTTTGTCTGTTTCACACGGCTTAACAAACAGGGTAAGGATTGAAATAGGAAATTATAAAATTACCATATTTTATGCATAACAAGTATAACATGTACAATGCAATTTGACACTATTCAACTGGCCTACTGCTGCTTTATCAGCAAGGCTATTGACTTCTTACGAGGCTAAGGGCCTGTTTCACCGCTTCCTGATAAGGTGCCGGATAGGCTTATTTGAAAGATTCTACATACTCCATCTGTCAAGGTAAGTGGTGGATAGCCTTATCAGGAAGCGGTGAAACAGGCCCTAAATCGCCCATGCATTAACATGCGTGTAAGATGTTTTTGTTTTATTACTTATAAAATTAAAATCATTAAATATCAAGATGGATGGAAACATTAGAATGATGTGAAAAAGTAGTAAAATAAATGACACACACAGTCCTGTAAAAATATTTATTAAAACGTCACTCGTAGGTCCAGTGCAGACGAGAAACTTTAGTCTTCTGACACTGTTTTCTGTTACTTGAGCAATCCGTTATAGTGTGTGAAATTCACTGGTTTTAAGTAGAAATAGTTTGTACAGAAGAATTAAATAATCTATACTAATACTAGCTGTCCCGGCAAACGTTGCTTTGCCATAATATAAAGTATTTCGCCCATATCATTTTATTGAAGTGAATAAATAAGTATGTCGCCATGGCAACGTCGATCGCTATCCCGTCGCACAAACAATGGTCGCCGTCAGTCTCAGGTTGTAATAATTTACTATTATTTATTCAACAAATGCACTTATCAATATATAAAGTACCCAGTAGCCGATTCTCAGACCTACTGAATATGAATATAAAATTTGGTAAAAATCAGTAAAGCCGTTTCGGACGAGTTTGTGGACTAACATTGTGACACGAGAATTTTATATATAAGAAGAAGATAAGATACTAATATTATAAAGAAGAATTTGTTTGTTTGAACCCGCTAATCTCAGGAACTACTGGTCCGATTTGAAAAATTCTTTCAGTGTTAGATAGTTATTTTATTGAGAAAGGCTATAGGCTATATTTTATTACGCTAAAACTAATTGGACTAAAGAAATAGAGGAAAATATGGTAAAAAACGAGGGAAATTATTTGAACGGGCATATATTTTGAACGTGGTAATCTCAGGAACTACTGGTCCGATTTAAAAAATTCTTTCAGTGTTAAATAGCCCATTTATCGAGAAAGGCAAATAAATAAAAAGGAAGGTTATATTTCATTACGCTAAGATTAATAGGAGCGAAGAAATAGAGGAAAATGTGGAAAAAACGGGGGAAAATTATTTGAAAGGGCTTATTTGAACGCGCTAATCTCAAGAACTACTGGTCAGATTTAAATAGTTATTTTAATGTTAGATCTAAGAAGGCTATAGGCTATAAAACTAATAGGAGCGAAGAAATAGAGGAAAATGTGGAAAAAACGGGGGAATTTATATGGAAGGGCTTATTTGAATGCGCTAATCTCAGGAACTACTGGTCCGATTTGAAAAATTCTTTCAGTGTTAGATAGCTCATTTATTCAGAAAGGATATAGGCTATTTTTTATTACGTCCAAACTAATAGGAGCGAAGAAATAGAGGAAAATGTGTAAAAAACGGGGGAAATTATTTGAAAGGTCTTAATATCACGATCTACTGGAGCAATTTTTCTGTTATTTGGCACACATAAGAAGTAGACCACGTGAAAGATCACTGGCTATTTTTTGTGGACTTATTTGTCTGTGAAATATCTAACTTACGCGGGCGAAGCCGCGCGGAACGTCTAGTAAGATTATAAAGCGGAAGAGCTCGTAAGTTAGTTTGTTTGTTTGAACGCGCTAATCTCAGGAACTACTGGTCCAAATTGAAAAATTATTTCAGTGTTACATAGCCCATTTATCGAGGAAGGCTATATAATAAATGCTATGTTTTATCACGCTAAGACTAATAGGAGCGAAAAAATAGAGGAAAATGTGGGAAAATGGGGGAAATTATTTGAAAGGGCTTATCTCACGAACTACTAGAGCAATTTTTCTGTTATTTGGGTCAGATAAGTAGTAGACCACGTGAAGGACCATAGGCTATTTTTTGTGGACTAATTTGTCTGTGAAATATCTAATTTACGCGGGCAAAGCCAAGCGGAACGTCAAGTATAAGATATTGACAAAGGAAAATTTCTGCTTTTCGTCCCTAAAATCTTACAATACTTATTTTACATTACTGCGCTTATACTAATCCTTTATGCCTATATGGATGATCGTTCGTGCACAAAAGTTTCTCGTCTGCGAAGACCTTAACATCACAGTCAGACTTGTTAGTACAATGCACTCTCTTGGGCGGAATCATCTTATATTATCTAAATAAACATTTTTAAATAAAATTGGTAGTTACATTTTCTAAGTATAATAAAATTATTTATTTTTATATGATATATCTTATTAGTTATTACAGTTATTTATTTAATTGACCTAAAATTAATTTGTAACTTGATTTGTCTTCATTTTCGGCAAGGATGAGTAAACTTATCTTACCTTATACCTAATTTAACGCCTTTTCTACTTTACATGTTAAGACAAACTTTAAATTATAACAATTCATAGTTTTAATTATTTAAAAATGCAATAATTAAAAAACCTCAAAATATTCTCCTGCTATAAAATATACACTGTTGTGATTAGAATTTTAGAAATTCCAACTATCAGAAAAATAAATTCTTATACTCAGAGATCATATTTACATTTAGGGCCCTTCCACACGACGTTTTTTTACGCTCCATTGTATCGATACAAACGCAAGTTAAACACTCAGCAAACGCAAGGAAGCCTAAAGTTTTAAACCTTGTATCTGCCAAAACGCGATGAAAACGCGCAGAAGACGAGCGCATCAGAAACGCGCGTCGGCAGTGCGCAAAAAAAAACGTCGTGTGGAAGGGCCCTTACATGGACACTGACCAATAACTTATGTCCTAACAGTTACACTGTTGTTGTTACTGCCACTGCTGTTGCCATTACTATGACTACTGTTACCATTAATTATGCCATTGGCATTACTGTTGATAATATTATTACTATTACCGTTACTACTGATAGTGGAAACAGGTATGGTTACTGTGGTATCGTTGGAAGCAGCACTCCTTCTCTTGTTCCTCTCATCTTCAGGCACGAAGTTCCAACTCTGGGTCTCAGCTGTGCCGAAGCACATGAAGTATAACGCTGAAGCGATGTACAGAGATGCGCCGGTAAGGAATACCGGTCGCCATTCTAGGAAGCCATTCTGAAATAAACGTGAAATTAGGATTACCAAAGTCTGCAACTTAGATATGATCATTATAACTAGTAAGTATGTCAGTAATACTTAATCTAAACACTTTTTAATTCTTCGATCTTGGAAATCTATTGTTCTCGCGGCCACATTTGGCCGCTTGGGAGTTGAAAAGGGGAGGGACTTTCGATGAAGTAAGCTGACTCCAATTTTTTATTAAATATGGCATTTATACCTCTAAAATAGAGGTTTAAAGAGAAAATCCCAATTTATCTTATATCTTTAAACGAGCAATTCTTGTATATTTATAAATACTTATATAATTGGAATCTCGGAATCGGCTCCAAGGATTTTCATGAAATTTAGTATATAGGGGTTTTCGGGGGCGATAAATCGATCTAGCTAGGAATAATAAAATGTCTTTTTATTCGTGTTCTATTGAATACCGAGCGAAGCTCAGTTAAATAGCTAGTATTACTTAAATACCCAATATAATCTTTTAGGCTAAGTTACAACAGTATAGCTAAGACTTTCCTTAAAAATTACAGCAGCCAAGCTGGCTAGACTAGGTATTTTCAAGAATTTACTAATTACTAGCACCCACATGAGACATTCGTCACATAATATTATCGTTTACAATATGTTTACAATATAAAGAAACGATAAATTTTACATGAAGTGAACACAAAAATTCTACAAATATTAAAATAACGATATAATTGTAATTTAATCACCAGCAATTATAGACTCTGCTATTATTTATTGCTCGATTATTATTGCATTCGATGTAAAGTGTTGCCTTGAGTTTTTTGTTGCTTGTTTAGAGACAACGCTATTAAAATCAATCGCTTGAAACGCGATTGCACTAAGATCTTAAAATATAAATTCTATCTAGCTCAATACATTTCCCAAAAAAATTAAACAATGCACTCATCATCTTTAGAGTTTTATTACTTAGACTTGGTAGCTCAGTAGATAATTGACAATCTCAACTCACTAGGATATATTTTAGAATAAGGTGAAAGCTAAATGTATTTTTTAATTTGTCCCAAAGATAAAAAAGATCCGGATATAATGAAAAAGGGACTAATTAATATGTATAAAGCAAAAAATATAGAGCAAAAGAGCGTGCCATTTTGAAGCGACAAAATGTACTCATGAAAAAAGAGTACCTTATATAGAGCAGAACACAGAGCTTCATATAGAGCAAAAGTACTATTTTTAAGCGACAACATGTACACAATGAATGTATGCTATTGAAAGTGTAACAGTAACGAATACTTACACCATGTTTGGTGAAGTACGCCGTCACCAATGGCGTAACGAATCCAGCAGTGTTACCGATACCATTGGCGATACCGTACAGGGTTCCCGCGAAATTGGGCGCAAGGTCCTGGTGGTTAACCAGGTTGGTCAGGGTTGCGGCGCCGTTGGAACCCATGGAGAAGGTTATCAGCGCAACCGAGAGGATGGGCGCGCAACCGGTGTAACCCAACCCGATGAGGAGTAAACCAGGGAGCACGTGAGAGAAGAGACAAAAGAATTTGCGCATGTACGTCGTTGACACCATATTCTGTCGCACGATTCTGTAACAATAAGTATGTATTTTATAAATAAAATAAAAAATCAACAGTAACCGCCGTGCCGCGCCGTACTCATAGCTGGTTTACACGTATAAAAAAATGTTGATAAGTAGTTAAGAGTCCGTATACGAAATTTTGCCGATTTCGCTCATTTAACAGACGTGATTTAACAGTTAAAATACAGTATTTCTATAAGTTTTAATGCACAACATGTAAGATCATTTCAATTATAATATAGTGATGGAGCTAGATTTTTTATTTTTTTTAAGTATCTTTAAATAATCCTACTCAAACCCGCGACAGTTTTGTGATTTTTGCTCTAAAAGGTTTAGAATATCACCTTATTATGGATTGTATTGACGTCTTAACGGTATGAAAAAAATACAATGTACTGTTGAGAAAGTCGTCTATAAAGTGTTGGAATTACTTTTTACCACTTCAATATAAAAAACCCTTTAAAAACAGAAAACCTCTATCTGCCCGCTAATTTGGCGATCGTCCTTTTTCACCTGGCATATAAAAGACGGGCGTGAGTGTGAAGAGAGCAGTAGAAAAGAGAGGACGGGCTCTTAACTAAATTTTAAGTTATTAATTGCATGTAAACACAACATTTTTTAGCAATTAGCAAGTTCAGTTAAGTAAGTATAAAGTCATAAGTTAAAATTTAGTTGACTACTTATATCTACTTAATACGTGTAAACCAGTCATCAGACACATTTAATTATGGTTAACCTTCAATAATCAATTTAATGAAGAGTTTGACAGATGATGTACGCAGTACAGGGCTTATTTCAAATTTTGGCGCTATATTGAAAAAACTGTCCTTTTTGACGTAATACTATAGGACCCTCAGAAATGTTACAAATCTGGTAATGAGATATACATATCTTCATAGCCTTATCTAGGTTTGAGAAGAACTAGAAACACGATTAACGTATTTTGCCTCGATACATTTAATTTTAGAAATACGAAATTTGAAGATTATTTTTAAACGAAAATAGATGTATTGTAGGAAATTAGTCTAATTGATAAACACGTCTTTGCAACTCAAAATCGTATAAGAGCATTTTGCTTAAACGCTCCTAGTTATTTTTGAAATGATTATAATAATTACGTTTTTTCGCATGTTTTCCGAGCGAGCAGATAGCTTCTGGCCGCAGCGTATTCACGACTTTATAGTCATACAAATTAAGTATAAAATTACCCTTGTGGTAAAATAACTTTCGCTATAGCGCCTTAAGTAATTATTAAATTAATGTTCCACTCTGAGTGCGGCAGTTAGTGACCTAATGATGATCAATTGTGTCTAAAAGTACTCCCAATTTTGTTAGCTTTAAAAAAATGTAGATCAATATGGGTTTACTAATTTAGATTCTACGATGCCATGGACACAGACAGCACGTCAATATATTAGCAAGGAATTTATGCCTAGACAATGATATTCTATGTTACTAAATCCACAAAAATAAAGATTTGTTCAATCCATTATTTTTATGGATTGCAAAAAATATCTGCTATCAAAATAAAGAAAGAAACAAAAATATATGTGATCATTTGTAACAGTTATCACGACCGGTTAAAGTATTTTAGTAACTGGTCGGTGGACGCTATCCACATTCCAGTGTTAGGATTCTGCAAATTGTCCGTGAAGGCCGCATTATAGATGCAAATTAAAAATCTAGAGGTCAATTTATAGCTTTGGAATGTAGAATTCTGATTAAAATATGCACCCAATCTGCTTATAAGGATCGTTTTGATATGATTGTGTATTGTGATAAGATTACTTATACTTACTGTACTCGGCGAAACATGGCGGTAGCGGTCATTGACGGGATGTCAAAAACTTGTCATTTTCTATGCAAAACCGCGATTGACAATATCTGACACTTCATTGTCAATCGCGGTTTATACGGGTGTAACAAATACTAGTGATAATACTTAAGGGTGCGTACGTGTTCCCTGTAGAGAGTTCACTGTGAAAATAACAGCGCTGAAAGACCAAATTTTTTTTTCACTTTTGTATGGGCAAGGGCCCGAGCGTCACGAGTTTCTCCATACAAAAGTAAAAAAAAATTTTGGTCTTTCAGCGCTGTTACTTTCACAGTGAATTCTCTACAGGGAACACGTACACACCCTAAAGTATTATCACTTGTTTTTGTTACACCCGTATAGAAAATGACAAGTTTTTGACAGGGTGTCAATGACCGCTACCTCCATGTTTCGTCGAGGCATGTATGTGTAGTGTAATTTTTATTTTGAAACATCATGATTTTAATGATATTATTGTAAAATTACGAGTAAACTCTGGTAGCTTAAAACGTTATTCAGTATTTTTTTTTATAAATCCGAGGCTAGAAGTCAGGCTTTCATTTCTATTTATTACTAGATGTTCCGCGCGGCTTCGCCCGCGTAAATTAGATATTTCGCAGCCAAAATTGCCTATGAATCTTTACGTACTCTACTTCTTATCTGTGCCAAATAACATACAATACAATAAGCCCTTTTAAATAATTTCCCCTGTTTTTTCCACATTTTCCTCTATTTATTCGTTTTTATTAGTCGTAGCGTGATAAAATATAGCCTATAGCCTTCCTCGATAAATGGGCTATCTAACACTGAAAGAATTATCAAAATCCATTGCGTAGTTTTAAAGATTAAAGGGAACAAAGGGACATGAGGGAAAAAAGCCACTTTGTTTATTATGTATAGCAGATGTACAAACATTTTACCTCTACAATTTTATTATATGTTATATGTATAGATATCTATATAGATAGATAATAATATATACACTAAAACAAATAATAACTAAAAAAACGGTAAAGGTTCGGAAACCTACCCCAAAATTGATGGGTAGCGGGGGTGAGGGGGAAAGGCAGAGGAGGGGAAACACCCCCGTACCAAATCCACACTGAGAAACCCCCCAGTATTGGAGCTACTCACTCACCTTTGAAATTTTCGGGATTCTGACTTCATCATATTTTATTCTCGGCAATTTGCATAGCGTGTTTTGTGACGGTCGCCGGCTACTGCCGCAGCACAGTCACAGTTCTAACCCAACCAACTTTTGGACTTTCTGAATTGTGTTTGTTTTTGTTATGGCGCGGGGCTGCGCCCCCCCGAGCCCCCCCTTTGTTTTATAACGGTCACTGGCTACCTGCCACTTTACGCTAGCTGCACTCGCTTGGCTCCCTCTGTGTTGTGGCCTAAGTTTTAACCTAACCTAACCTACTTTTGGAATTTCTTCATTGGATTTGTTTTTATTTTGGCGCCCCGCCCCCCATCTCTTAGGTAGGCCTTTCTAAGAAGGCCTTCTGTTAAGTATTTTCATTAATAATGAAATGAAATAAAAATGATGCGTTTGATACGGCGCCGGCAGTCATTTCGGCAACTTGCCGGCAACCTACCCCAGGTTTGTGAACCTTAGCCAAAAAACAACTTTCTTACCTAATAATATTATACACGTTTAATACTCCGTTAACCTACAAAACTAAAAATCTATATCAGATCATTATCAGATAAGTACTTAAATAGACAAATTGAACACAAAACCTCAAAAGTCAAAACCTAATATATACAGTTTAACTCATAGAATATCATAGGTTTAACTAATACCTAATAATTACACAAAAAATATATTTTTTAAATTGATAAAGGAATTAAAATAATATCTACACTCAGAATAATTAAATAACACAAACTAATATATGAAAGTTATCGCAAATCACAAAAATAAAATATGAAGATTTCAAAATGAGTTTGACTGTGCATAAAATTTGAATTTCGAATTTAGAATGCTACTTACTTTTTTTCAGCTAGTCAGGTCAGTCAAGCAAATCAAGCAAGACATAAGTTACTCATAAAATAATAATCTTATACAGGGTGTAACAAAACTATGTGATAATACTTTAGGATGTGTACGTGTTCCTCGTATACTGTAGAGAGTTCATTGTGAAAGTAGCAGCGCTGAAAGACCAACATTTTTTTTTCACTTTTGTATGGGGAAAGTGGTGACACTCGGGCCCTTGTCCATACAAAAGTGAAAAAAATACGTCTTTCAGCGCTGCTACTTTCACAGTGAACTCTCTACAAGGAACACGTACACACCCTAAAGTATTATCACTTAGTTTTGTTATACACTGTATAATATAAAATTCTGGTATTACAATGTTAGTTATAAACCGTACTCCTCCGAAACGGCTTCACTGATTTTTATATTATATTATGCATATTCAGTGGGTATGAGAATCGGCTACTGCACAGACTAAGAAAATAGTATGCCTGGTCTAGACTGTATGATCAGTGGTTTAGGTTTTATTGTAATTCCATTTTCATATCTAATAATTGTTTTAACCCTAGATTTCGCCTAAAACACAGGGTAAACTAATTCTGGCAACACTGTAAATTAATACCTCACTATGTATATTAATTATTAATACCGTACTTACTGAAAATTATTAAGTAAGTATATTATGATTATTATATCATTCAAGACAAAGCCTTTTATTGATAATATGATAATATGGAATGATAATAAATAAAAAAACTCAAAGCAGATATGTTACTACCGCGCGCGTTGTGAAGCCTTAAATACGGGTCAATTGGCCCGTCTTTTATTTAGTCTGTCTCTTTTATGTAAATGGCATTTCGTATCTTTTGTTTCACTTATCTGCCAAATTTGGCAATTGAATTTGAAAATTGATCGGAAGCAATTTAAGCCGGAAAATAGTATGAACGTAACAGATCTGTATTTAGTAGAATATCATTGATAATATGTATATATTATTATAAATTAAATTGATTAGCAAAAGTGTGACTTCATTTCTTATAAAAAAAATATTATTAAATTTATGGCACTTTACACAATCTTTTGTGCATAAAATTAAATCTCAATGAAAAAAAACACAAATTCGTACAGGAATAATTAATTTTGAATTTCGAACGCCAATATATTTTTAACAATTTATAGATGACAAAACATAATGTAAAGCCCTCCATTCAAGACAATCTTTCTAAATTCTACAAAAGTATAAGAAAACAATAATATCATAATAACAATAAATTGTTACAAATATATAGTTATTATTTAGATTTAACCACTAATTGTTACGATAATATAATAGGCTTCATAAGTTGCAATTTCGATTGTAAATCTAGATAATTTACAAATAGAATGAGATCGCTTTATCGTGAATGGTGGCTTTATTTCATAAGCAAAAGAGTATTTACTCAAATGATCCCTAATGGCTGGTTTACACGTATTAAGTGGATAAATAGTTAATTAAATTTTTACTTAAATTTAAATTATCAATTGCATGTAAACACAAATTTAGTAGCAAGTTCAAATTTAGTGATTACTACTTATCTACTTAATACGTGTAAACCAGCCATAACTTACATGGTAAAAATAGAGTACACAGATTATGTCTATTTTGGCAAAAAGCAGTGATTGGCGTCTCTAGCTCCCTGCGTCGCTGCGAGCCGCTGCTAAACGCTGTAAAGCGCTGTAAACTGTTCATGCTTTTTAACGACTTTTTAGGATAAATTTAGGACAAACTATGAATTACATCTTCCATAAAATACATCAAATAATAATGATGCGAATTTTCGAGCAGATCGGACTAAGGAATCGGGTTGTCCCATACTAACTTCATCCCCCCTTTTCACACCCTTAGGCAAGGAATTTCTAAAAATCCCTTCTTATCGCACGCCTGCGTTATACGAAAAACACTCCCTCCAAATTTCAAGTATTTACGATCACTGGTTTAGGCCGTGGCGTGATTCCATTTTCATGTCATTCAGGACAAAGCCTTTTATATAATGATATAGATTATGATAATCCGGAAGAACTGTTGCTTCAGGTAGGTGCCATCGAAGAAATTGATTCATAGACAGATGTCGAATTTACTTTATATTTGGTCGGACTATGTCAACTCAATGTTAGTCGTAATATTTAACCCTTAATTGGTCGCATGCGGTCAAATCACTTTCAAACCGAAAAAAAGGAATGCAACGACGCTTTTGGTAGTTTCCTAACTCCTATTGAGGTATCCTAATAAGCGGTAGCCGGTTAGCTAGCGATGGTGCATGTGTCACTCACTTCTCTCTTGAGCGCTGACCCCATGCGACCACTCACGTAACTTTTTTGTCACAAGACAAGTTTCCATTTTTGTAATATTATGAATGCACTATTAACTCAAAACCCGATTTTATGTGGAATAGATCACCAATGCTAACTAAACAGCAGCCAATTAACACTTCGCTTTATTCATTATTTCAACTTAATTTTCATTTTTTATTTTGGGTCAGTGGAGACCCCATGCGACTTCTTGTGTTACTTTTTTGATGAGCCTAATTAAGGGTTAAATGTCAGGTGGGTTTAACATAACATTATGTAGGAGCGCCATCTGAATCATCTTGGTAATATTATCTCCAGAGAAAATTAATCAGAGATAGGTTTTCCAAAAACGACAGAACTTTCCTGATAGCGGGCCCTTAGATGATCTATTTTATTGTGCAATGTCATGTATTGTGCAATATCATTGACCGTCTAGGCCTCTAGGGTTAATATTGAACGCCTGCCCGTCAATCTTATTGTTAAATAAGTTGTTCAATATTATTGTAGGTCTAGGCATGTCTATTGTCTAGTTCAATATTATTGTAGGTCTAGGCTGCCCCGCATAGAATCATTAGAGAGAGAGGAAAGATTTCTAAAAACTTTTTATCTGTCTCTTTCTTACCTGTCACCAACAGCTCCGAAGATGATAGAGAATATCATCCGAGCGAGGTAGGGCAGCGAAGCGAGAGTGCCGGCCGAAGTGAGGTTGAAGCCAAGCGCGCTCGACACGAACTTCGGCGCGGCTGTCATCGCGAAGTACAGACCCCAGTTGTTCCCATAGTGGAGGATCACCATGGCCAGGAACGGGAAGGAAGTGAAGATCTCCTTGAACGGCGGTACTATCTGGAAGGAGAGAAAATACTGTGATAGTATCTAAAACTTGTGTATTTGGTACACTTACATCTATTCAATTCAATTCAATTTATTTCTTTTAGATTTTCTTCCATGTTAGTATATACTACCTAATCACATACTAAAAAAACACTAAAAAATATATATATATATATATATATATATATATATATATATATATATATATATATATATATATATATATATATATATATATACAGGGTGTAACAAAAACAAGTGATAATACTTTAGGGTGTGTACGTGTTCCCTGTAGAGAGTTCACTGTGAAAGTAGCAGCGCTAAAAGACCAATTTTTTTTTCACATTTGTATGGGGAAACTGGTGACGCTCGGGCCCTTGCCCATACAAAAGTGAAAAAAATTTTTGGTCTTTCAGCGCTGCTACTTTCACAGTGAACTCTCTACAGGGAACACGTACACACCCTAAATTATTATCACTTGTTTTTGTTACACCCTGTGTATATATTATCAGCTAAAAATCGTACCTCAGAACAGGCAACACCGATCCCCACTACCGCCTTATATAAGCAGAAGCATAACCAGGCAGGGCCTCTTTTGCTGCCCGTTCGTCGACCGGTAAGGTAGTTGTTTTCGGTGTTACGCGTTCTGGAGGTTAGTCTCTTATTGTTATATTTGATCTATTTCGTATCAGTGCTTTATTTTAAGTGTTAAAGTGATTATTGTGATATTGTGATTTGTGTGTAATAATTAACGATTGTCTATTGTAATGAATTTTGATTAATTAGTAAATTGTTAATTTTAGGTCAATAAAAATTGTTTTTTTTTATGTTTTATCACTTCTGATTCCTAAAATCAGAAGTGGGATAGAATTTCGTCCACATATTAGCCTTGCCAGCGTAGACAATCGTTGATTTTTACTATGCCACGCGTTTCACGTGAACGGACGCTTAAAACATCCCGAAATATTAGTCAACGGTCACGTCGAAGTAGGCTGCGCTTGACTTCAGGCGGTAGCAAAACTCGTTCCCCGTCGCGTCACCGTAGTACGAGTAGCCGAGCGCGCTCCCGGCCGTACCGTGACAGATCGCATTCACGTGGCCCGCGCCGCTCGCGTCATAGGAATCGTACGGCATCGCGACGAGTTAGATCTTATTCTAGTGATAGTAACCGCTCACGTAAAAGTTCGAGATCTCGTTCAGATCATTCGCGTCGAAATTCAAGTAAATCTCAATTCCACCCTCAAGATAAATCCATAAAAAACACTTTAGGATTAATAATGTCTCGACTAAGTGCTATTGAGGAAAATACGATTAATGGTTCGCATGTTCCGTCGTCCGTTCGTGGTAATACACCTCCGTTGAATAAAAATGAAACTTCAATGACGCAAGCTTTCGTAAAAGCGTTAGATACGTACGTAAAACCTAAGTGTTCTAATTATTATGTGTCAAACTTTGATCCGGCTATAAATAACTTCGAAGTGTGGTGTAATGAAGTGGAACGCGCTATAAGGGCGAATCATTGGGATGATTATGAGTGTTTTTCTCGGGTGGCGAATTGCTTAAAAGGGGACGCAAGGACTTGGCTGAACGAATGGACTACCAATGACCGTTCGTGGTCAAATTTCGTTAAAGAATTTAAGTCTTTGTGTCCACAAAAAGTTAATTACGCGCAAATACTTCATGAAGTGTTAAATTCGTCGTCCGAAAAGTTTTTATCATATGCAGAATACGCGCGTCGTTCATTGTTACGGTTACGTATGGTGAGAGGGCTAAGCGATGATCTTATTGTGCAAATAGTGATATACGGTATCAGTGACGTACAAGTTCGTGCGGCAGCTACGAATGCTGATCTAACAACGGAAAACTTAGTTTCATTTTTAGCTACGTACGTTAAACCTACCCGCAAGTCTGACATAAATAATCGTAACACGGATAAAGCTAAGATATCTCAGAATTTCAACACAAACAGAAAACGTAGTTTCGTAAGTAATTCTAGCAGGTTTGAAAATAAGTGCTTTATTTGTGGTGAAGTTGGCCATTTTAAAGATAAGTGTCCAAAAAAGCGTCATGTTACCGAGAAAACTGTAAAACCAACTTGTTCTTTTTGCAAAAAACCAGGGCACAAGGAAACTGAGTGTTTTGCTAAAGCTAGATCTGAGGCTCAAAACATTAATATCAAAAAGCGTACGGTCAATTTGTGTAACGAACGTTTGTCTATGAATAGCAACCATGATATAAGTACAGGCGTAATTCAGGGCATTCCGGTGGACATTTTGATAGACAGCGGTGCCCTCAATGTGTCCTTGATATCCTCTGCAGTAGTGCACTATTTTTCTGGCCTTCGTAAGCCAATTAACTTCTCCTTGAAGGGAATAGGTGACAAGGAATTTTTAGCTCGAGAATACATCACTTTGACGGTTGAGCTTGATAATATCGCACTCGAAGTAGATTTTGTGATCGTGCCCGCCTCTTATATGAACACGCCGATTATAATAGGGACGGACGTTCTAAATCGTGATGGCGTAACGTTTATTCGTACAAGAGATAAGCAATACCTTACTCGCACACCTAATAGAACATTAGAAGTTAATGTAGTTGATGCTAACGAGCCCGGTACAATAAACACGCCTCTCGAAGGCGTGGAGCTTGCCAAGCTGATGACTGTCATAAATGAATTTTCTCACAGGCAAAATGCACATCAGCCTGACAAGTGACATACCTGTCGCATACCACCCGTATCGCTTATCATACCCGGAAAAATTGAAGGTGCGCGAGATTTGTCAGGATTTGTTAGATAAGAACATTATTAGGGAGTCCAATTCCGAGTACGCAAGTCCGATCATTTTGGTCAAGAAGAAAGACGGCTCAGACCGAATGTGTGTGGATTTCAGGGCACTGAACCGCATCACTATTAGGGATAGGTATCCCCTACCCTTGATTGACGACCACATTGATCGGCTTGGGGGCTCGAAATTCTTCTCATCCTTGGATATGGCTTCTGGATTTCACCAGATCCCGATCGAGGAGAGTTCTATTCACAAAACCGGTTTCGTAACTCCCGAAGCCCATTACGAATACCTAAAAATGCCTTATGGTTTGTGTAACTCTCCAACCGTTTATCAACGCATTATCAATAATACTTTGCGTAAATTCATAGATTCAGGAAATGTTCTCGTATATATCGATGATGTGCTTATTCTAAGCATGTCTATCGAGGAAGGCGTCTCTTTATTACGTAACGTTTTAAAAACTTTAACTGAGGCCGGATTCTCTATTAACATAAAAAAGTGTTCCTTCCTTAGCACTAAAATAGAGTACCT
Organism: Lysandra bellargus; assembly: GCA_905333045.1. Taxonomy (NCBI): domain Eukaryota; kingdom Metazoa; phylum Arthropoda; class Insecta; order Lepidoptera; family Lycaenidae; genus Lysandra; species Lysandra bellargus. The sequence goes on along the minus strand of HG995351.1, from coordinate 9,216,876 downwards.
AGGGCGCGTAATTAGTCACGGTCAGGTTAGGCCGAGCTCCGTTAAAGTTGAGGCTTTAGTTAATTCACCTGTACCCACTAACGTCAAACAAGTACGCCAATTTTTAGGACTCGCGGGATATTTCCGACGTTATATCGAAGGCTACGCGACAAAAACTGCTTGTATCTCGCGTCTTACAAAGAAAGATGTTAAATTTGAGTGGGGATCCGAACAAAATCGAGTCCGCCAAGAACTTATACAGCATCTAACCAGCGAGCCAATACTAGCAATTTTTGACCCGAGCCTTCCCACAGAACTACACACCGATGCTAGTAGTTCGGGGTATGGTGCAGTGCTCATGCAGGTCCATGTGAGTGGTAATAAACGGGTTGTAGCTTACTTTAGTAAAGTAACTCAAGGTGCAGAGCCCAAATACCATTCATATGAGTTGGAAACGCTGGCGGTCGTCAAGTCCTTGCAACATTTTCGCCACTATCTTATTGGCGTACATTTTAAAATAATAACTGACTGCAACGCCTTGAAGGCCACCGAGCGTAAAAAGGATCTGCTTCCAAGAGTTGCACGCTGGTGGATTTACATGCAGGATTTTAATTTCGAGATACATTATCGTAAAGGTGTAATGATGAGTCATGCAGACTACTTGAGCAGGAATCCACCAGCGTTGCAAGTCAACAACATAGACCGACCTCTAAATTGGGCTCAAATAGCTCAGTCAGCTGACTTTGAAACACTTGATCTCATACAAAAACTCAGAGACGGCAATTTAGACTCCAACCGATACGTGTGTAAAAACGATATCCTTTATTACCGATATTCACCTGTCGGTGAAGAATCCCGTTTGTTATGTTTTATCCCTAAGGGGCATAGGTTGAGCTTATTGCGAGTCTTTCATGACGAGCATGAGCACATCGGAGCTGATAAAACTTACGACCTAATTTTAAAACATTTCTGGTTTCCGGGCTTAAAGCAATTTGCTCGAAAATATACTTCACACTGCTTGGTTTGCATTTCAAAGAAACGAGTCCCAAGAGCCCCTCGTCAGCCTATTACACCATGGGAAAAATCTGATGTCCCATTCGAGGTTATTCATGTAGATGTTTTAGGTCCACTACCAGAGTCTAATGGCTATAAGTTTGTACTAGTTTTGGTTGACTCCTTTACAAAATTTTGTTTACTTTATCCCATGTACAAACAAGACACTAATGAATTAAAACGAGTATTTAATAGTTCCATTTCGTTGTTTGGAGTCCCTAAATTAATAGTTTGCGACCGTGGCCGCATGTTTGAGTCTTCAGCTTTCACAAGTTGGATATCCGATATGGGCAGTGATATTCACTACGTAACGCCCGAAATGCATCATTCCAATGGGCAGGCCGAGCGTTATGTAAGAACCGTTCTTAACTTACTTCGTGTCGAAGTAAATTGTAAAACTTTAAATTGGTCTGATACTCTGTGTAAAATACAGTTAGTTTTAAATGTTACTAAGCAAAAGACCACACAATATTCTGCTTTGTATTTATTGATCGGTACTAATGCGACCACTCCCGTGATTCGTGCACTGATCCGAGACGTTGCCGTCGAGAGCTCCAGTCCCAACCGTGAAGCCATGAGAGAACTTACCAGGAGCGCAGCCAAGGCATCACTCGATAAGAATCAAGGTGCTCAGGATTCTAGGGTAAATCGTCAGAGACACCCACCGAGAAAGTTCCAGGTGAACGATCAAGTTTTCGTGGTCAAGTACACCCAATCCACTGGGAAACTCGACCCTGGAATGAGGGGCCCGTACCGCATCATCAAGATCTTACCAAGTGACCGGTACGAGCTGAAGTTACTGAGTGGGGCGAGAGGCAAGACGACTCAAGCCGCAGCTCAATACATGATCCCATGGAAAGGCGAATGGTGTCCCGAGAGTTGTGCTGCATTTTTTGAAAGTGAGTCTGATTTTAAACGTCTAATGTGTTCATTTTTGTTTTTAGTGCATTGGAAACGCGTTTCGGCTACTTGTCTGAGTAGACTGAGTCAGGTCTCGACAGATTTGCAGCCGCAGCACTGGTGGGTGCAGACTGCAGTCCCGGTAAACGTGTTCCCTGAACGCGTATCAGGCGCAGACCTGGCAGCCGCAGCGCTGGTGGGCGCAGTCCCAGTAAACGTGTTCCCTGAACGCGTATCAGGCGCAGACCTGGCAGCCGCAGCGCTGGTGGGCGCAGTCCCAGTAAACGTGTTCCCTGAACGCGTATCAGGCGCAGACCTGGCAGCCGCAGTGCTGGTGGGCGCAGCCCAGAAAACATGTTCTCTGAACAGATTTGCAGCCGCAGTGCTGGTTTACTTTCACGAGGAAAACTTGTACAAGCTAAAGTGTTTATGATTGGGACACTTCGCATGAGATGTATGCACGTTTGTTGAAAGGGAAGTGTCTTGAAATGAGAAGCTAATGTTGCGTTAGTTTGATGAACGAGGGCCTTGTAAGAGTGATGAATGGAAGACTAGGCACTGCATGCTGTGGTTAACTAACATTCGTATGTTTAACATTACAGATGACTGTGACGATGACCCCGAAGATTCCGGTGCATCAACGAGTGCACTCTCTGACCCTGCTACCCTCCCGAGAGTCGAGGTGCCACATACGGGCGAGGAAGGCGAACAAGATACTCCCATGAGTTCAAGTCCAAGCAGCTCCCCAGAAGATATTGCTGGTGCAGCCGAGGATGGTGCACGATCAGGATAGGCCGTATCAGCTAAAAATCGTACCTCAGAACAGGCAACACCGATCCCCACTACCGCCTTATATAAGCAGAAGCATAACCAGGCAGGGCCTCTTTTGCTGCCCGTTCGTCGACCGGTAAGGTAGTTGTTTTCGGTGTTACGCGTTCTGGAGGTTAGTCTCTTATTGTTATATTTGATCTATTTCGTATCAGTGCTTTATTTTAAGTGTTAAAGTGATTATTGTGATATTGTGATTTGTGTGTAATAATTAACGATTGTCTATTGTAATGAATTTTGATTAATTAGTAAATTGTTAATTTTAGGTCAATAAAAATTGTTTTTTTTTTATGTTTTATCACTTCTGATTCCTAAATATATATATATATATATATATATATATATATATATATATATATATATATATATATATATATATATATATATATATTAAATTTACTGCAAAATATTTCAACTCTAAAAAATATTTTTTAGGATTTAAATATTTTGTAGTAAATTTACTATTTATTTAAATATTTTTAGTGTTTTACTCTATTTTTTAGTGTTTAAATATTTAGTAGTAAATTTAGTAAAAAAAATTTATATACAAAAAAATATTTTTTGGTTTTTAAATATTTTGAAGTCAATTTTTGTTCAGGAACCAGGTAATTACTATTTTAAGCTGAATAATAACTCAAACATGTTAAATATTTTCGTATGACAAAATGATTTTGGTATTACGTATGTATGAGAATTTCGAGGGTAGCCCGGCCCCTTAAGGCGAAGACAGCTGCCAATTCGACATCTTTGTGCAGTTTTCTAGACGTATGTATTTCATTGATTGGCACAAAAAAATATATGTGATTTTTGATTATATTTGGAAAAGCTTGTCTAATCTATACTTACTAATATTATAAAGAGATAAACTTTGTTTGTTTGTTTGTTTGTTTAATTGTAACGAATAGGCTCAAAAACTACTGGGCCGATTTTAAAAATTCTTCCACCATTCGAAAGCTACATTATTTACGAGTAACATAGGCCACTTTTTATTTTGGAAAATATAGGGTTCCGTAAGATATTTTAGTTCTTCTGAGACAAGGTGAAAAAAATCAACCAGAAAAGTTACTTATTTTGCGTACGCTGCCTAAACTATAACAGATAGAACCATACAATGTTCCAAGTAAATGTAGATCTTATAAATATCTACAAAAATGTCCGCGACACATTATACCTATATCTATGTCAAGTGAACACAACAAACATTTTTTTTATTTAAAAATCTTGATTTTTTGGACTACATTTAAACGCATTTATTTTACTCATACTGATAATCCTCATCAAAATAAATTATTTCATCACTAAGTACAGTTTATGTAGATAATATTTGGTTTTTGAATGATTAAAATTGGACGTTTAATTTAGAAGTTATGGCGAAATTAAAAATTGCGATTCACGCCCGTTTCGAAGTGGGCGTTACCAAGGCGGGGGTGCGCAGTAGCGAAGATTATGACCGGCCCTGCAGCTGGTGAATTAGCTCATATAATACACCAAGAATACCAATGATCCCTACTGGCTACTGGTTTGCCTATAAGTAAAAATTTATTTTGCACTAACGATAAATAAATCCCAGGGCCAAACATTCAAATTAGTAGGAATAGATTTACGAAAATAATGTTTTAGGCATGGGCAACTTTACATTGCCCTATCACGAGTCGGGGCTCCCAACCATCAGTATATTTTGTTGCCTGAAAATAACTTAACGTCAAATGTTGTTTATAGAGAAGCTCTACAATAATCGCTTTAGTTATCCGGCAGAAGTGAAAACTTATTAGGTATAAATTACATTTAAATATTCTCATCATTAACAACTTTAACATTCACATAAAGACAATCTGTGCAGCCTGCGGATAATGACTGCGTTGTCGATGTTTCTGTGAATTGACCTGGGAATCATTTTGCTGACCGTGTCTTTCCTGGGTAGGCTTTTTGCAGCGGTAACCGAAATCCACGCGGGCGGAGCCGCGGGCGACTGCTAGTTTAAATAATAAAAGAATGTACTTCCACAAATAGAGGTCAGTGACTTCCACAGTATAGCAATATGGCATCCCTATCAATATTGCTATACTGTGGTGCTTCTACTGGATGAAAAAAAATAACAAAGTCACATCTTTCAGGAACTTTAAACAGTTCTAACTAAAGTAATAATACAATCTATGCTTTAAAAATTTATTTATTTCATACCTTTTACAAAAATCCAAAGATAGCCAGATTTAATTTTCGGTTCTGACATCTAAATTTCCCATAATATTTATTTTTCCTCTAACAAACTAAAAATGCATCCACGCTACCGAGTGAACACTTCACATCTCTGTTTCTCTGGCATGAAAATCGACACTGGTGCGAGAGTGATGCGAGATCAAGGTCATTAGCAGTGTCAGCGTCTTAATAGACGAATACTTTTAATGTAAATGTGTGTCTATCTATCTGTTATGTTTTTACTTTCAAGCCGCTAAACCGATTTCGATGAAATTGAGGATCCCGGAAAAGGATATAAAATAGTTTTCTTCTCGAAAAAAATGCTGCTTTTCTGCTGAAATAAATTATTTTCGGCCCAGCGAAGTGGCGAGCAATACATTAGCTATGTCCACATTATATGCGCTTTCGTCTTCAATTTTCGTCATCATCTTTCATTCAACTTAAGTTTTGGCGCATTCAATAATTGAAGACGTCAAAGGACGCAATGCCAACTGTCATTTTTATTAACAAAGCGAAAGTTTTAGACGCTGTTGACTGCGCTATAATGCATGCCCTTGACGAACAGAAAAAGGCATAGTGTGGACAAAGCTAATTGTGGTGTTATGAATGTTTTCTATAACCGTTCTATGTGAAATTGCTTTACGAATTTAGAGAATTCCAAATATTTTCAAACAATTTAAATGAATTATTTATCCTTGCCTCTATCGGAACGAGTTCCGCAAACAGTTCAGGTGAAATTGTTTTCGCGCCATCTGACACACTTTATAACAATATGCCTCTGGTCTGCAGATAATAGTGTCAATTGCTTATATAATAGCATATCTCCAATTCTCAGCCTAAATTTTAATTGTTAATCATAAATGCCTTCAAGAAGGAACATTTCCTAGTGTTTGGAAATCTGCTAGAATTGTGCCTGTACATAAGGGTGGATCGAAAAAAGATGTAGAAAACTATAGGCCAATATCCATTCTTTCTACTCTATCGAAGGTCTTCGAAAAACTAGTTTACAAAGCAATTCATCTTCGATGTCAAGTTAAAATTTTTCCCTGCAATTTTTTTTGGATAAAAAATAGAAAAATTTATACAAGTTTAGGCATTCAGTGTAAAACACTCCCTTTTCAGAATTAATATTGCCATAATCAGTAATTCACAGCAGCCCAAGCGGGCAAAACCGTGAGTATCGTCACGAGATAATCTCCTCATACTTACGTACTGCAAGTCTTGCAAGATAGTACCTATGTAAAAATATAAACAATTCTGAGAAGCCCTTTTCCGTTTCACACCTTCTGTCCAGTCTGTCGAGGGAAGACGCAGCATAGTTTTCGAAATTTTTAAGATAATATTAAATGTATCCCGATCAATTTGTCAATAATAAAAAGAAGATGTAGTCGTTGATCCAAGAGACGCAGACAGCGGGTAGACTGCTCTGGCATCGGCTTTGGAACCGGCAGCAGCTCTCGATATGTTCACGCTATAGAAGTATATTTTGATATCGTTGGTTCACGCATCCAAGAAACAAGAGGCAGAGGAAAAAGTACCTACTTATATCTAATATTATTAAGTATTTCGAGTATAGTATATTATTTTTATCTGTTATGAATTCTTTAAGGTAGTTTAGTATAGCCCTTTATTATATTATACTTAAGGTTTTTTTTTATTACTATTTTGTTTAGGTTTTATTTTTTCCTTACTAACTATTACGCGCCCTTTGAAAATTGTTTTAGTTTAGTAATTTCTTTTATAAGCTTTACATGTCGGAGACTGCGAGCGAACCGATCAACTTCATACGCTGCCAGTTTTGCAACCGGTCTTTCAAAGGGGTAAAAGGCCTGAACATTCACATAGGTAAGACACACAGCCACAGCTCAAATATCAGTAGCACACCCACAACAACCCCATCCCCGTCATGCAACATTCCTTTCTGGCAAAAAATTTCAAACTACAAATTGTCACTACCCATCCTTAAACGCATCCCGAAAGGTGCTAGGGTTCAAGTAGCCAAGCAACTTTCATCTGTAATTAGAGAGGTCATTTCACATCCCGACAGCTGCCAGCGATGGGAAAGTCTACTCACTTTTCCGTTCCATGTCCTACATGCAATCCAAGATAAAAAAAAATCACTCACTTCTATCATTAAAAACAACTGCTCCAACTTTAACAACCTCACCATCAATGCCTCTCTACACCTTCATTCTCATGATAACTCACCCCCGCATCTTCATCGTAAACAACACAACTCGATACACAAAATCGAATCTAAGATCAGCGATGGGGACCTAAAAGGTGCTGCCAACATGCTTTTTTCCAGCGATAGCATAGCCCAATACAACGCACACACCCTAGAAGCCCTCCGTGACAAACATCCCTCACTCCCCCCACCGAACATACCTCCTTCGTCTAGCCCTTCTGTGCAACCCGTAGAGGCCTCCATAAAAGATGTAAAAAACGCGATAATGTCTTTCAGGACTGGATCGGCCAGCGGTTACGATGGTCTAAGTCCCCAGCACCTGAAGGACTTAATCAGTGCATCTGAAGACTCCAGCAGAGCGCTTCTAGAGGACCTGACGACCTTAATAAATTTGATGCTATCTGGCAAGGTCCACCACGATTTCACGTTTATTTTATATGGCGCTAATTTATGCGCATTAAAGAAAAAAGATGGTGGTATTCGTCCCATAGCGGTCGGTTGCACCTACCGTAGAATCGCATCGAAAATTTGTTGTAAGCACATTACGAATAAACTTAGAGATGTTTTTCAGCCTGTACAACTTGGCTTTGGGAGTAAGGGTGGATGTGAAGCCGCCGTTCACGCCCTCCGTACTTATATTAAATCCAAAACCGGACAAGTGATCGTGAAGGTTGATGTAAAAAATGCCTTCAACTCCGTATCTAGAAGCGCTCTGCTCAAGGAAGTCCATAACCACATTCCCGAAATATATGAATACATCCTCCAAAGCTACGGCGCCAATTCGACACTTCTATATAACAGGGATTGCCTACTATCCTCTACTGGTTGCCAGCAAGGCGATCCTCTGGGCCCCGCTATTTTCAGCCTTGCCATACATTCTACAATTACATCCCTCCAATCTGAATTTAACGTCTGGTATTTGGATGATGGCACCCTCGGTGGTGACCCGGCTACAGTTCTCCACGATTTGCAGGTATTAATAGAGAAATTTAAAGCAATAGATTTGGATTTAAATTTCTCCAAATGTGAGCTTTTTTTGAATAGCCCAATCACACAGCCGCACGACGTAATTATATCGGAATTTAACAATTTGGCCCCTAGTATCAAAATTCTCAGTAAAGAATCCCTCCGCCTTTTAGGTGCCCCCATATATAAATGACGGTTTTGAGCCTTACGTTTCGGAACAAAAACAAAAATTCGTAGAATCTTCTGGCAAACTTGTCGCAATAAAATCCCATATGGCTTACCAAATAATTCGTTTTTGTTTGTTTGTGCCCCAATTTACATATGTCTTGAGGTGCTGCCCTCTATGGGAGTGTCCCAACCTTCTTTCCCATTTAGACTCTATTTTAAAAGACACAGTAATTAATATTTTTAACTGTCAAATCTCTGACACCTCCTGGGCCCAAGCCACTCTTCCCATTCGTTTCGGCGGCTTGGGTCTCAGAAGTGTGTCCAGCGTGTCTCTTCCCGCCTTCCTTTCTTCAGCTCACAGCATTCATCCTCTTTTCATCAAAATCATCACCAATTCTTTTGGAAACATAGGCATTCAGTCACTAGCTGAGGCGATCAACGCTTGGAAGCGTGTTTGTCCCAGTGACGTTCCAGCTAACCCCAACATCCAAAAGAATTGGGATGAACCCCTAATTAATTTGGCACAAACAGACATACTAAATTCCTCGTCCACCACAGATCGCGCGCGTCTCCTAGCGTCCGCCGAGCCGGAATCAGGCTACTGGCTTCAGGCAAACCCATCATCCAATACCGGAACACTATTAGATAATCATACATTCAATCTATCACTCAGTTTGCGACTAGGAGCCAATATCAGCGAACCCCATCGCTGCCACTGCGGCGCCGCAGTAGACCGCCAGGGTCATCACGGCCTGTCTTGTCGACGCAGTGCCGGCCGCCAGTCCCGCCATGCTTCCTTGAACGACGTGATCCGCAGGGCCCTTGTCTCCGTCAACGTGCCGGCCACTCTTGAGCCGAACGGTATCGCACGTGACGACGGCAAAAGGCCCGACGGAATGACGCTCGTTCCGTGGAGCCGTGGGAGGCCTCTCGTATGGGACGCCACCTGCGTGGATACGCTAGCGGCGTCGCACGTGACGGCCACAACGAGAGAGGCGGGAGCTGCGGCGGCACAAGCGGAGACAAACAAAAGAAGAAAGTATGAAGCACTGGGAAGTGATTACTTTTTTGTACCTTTCGGGGTTGAGACCCTGGGCCCGTGGGGCCCTGGTGCCAAACTACTATTCAAGGAGTTATCCCAAAGACTGGTTGAGAAAACTAATGATCCCAGAGCTGGCGCTTACCTCGGCCAACGTATCAGTCTTGCGATACAGCGAGGTAATGCTGCCAGCCTCTTGGGTACATTGCCCGCAGCCTCCGACTTAGATTTAGTTTTTTATATATAGTCTTTCTTTTTTTTATTATTCTCCCCCTGTTTTATATTTTAGTAATATATTTTATAGGCACCTTATATTGTTAGAGAATAGAGTATTATTTTTTGTAAAATATAACCTAAAATAGTTAAATAAAAAATTTATCTTCATATTCATAAATTAATAATACCCCAGCAACACGGCTATGTAAAATCTCGATCTACTTCAACTAACTTAGTCATTTATACTACCTGTCTTTTTGATAATTTAGATTCTAACAAACAGACTGATAGTATCTACACCGACTTTCGTAAGGCCTTTGATAGAGTAGACCACAGAATTTTACTTGAAAAATTAGCTTTTAATGGTATTAGAGGAAATTTATGGAGATAGTTCAAATCATATATTTCGAATCGAACACAAACTGTTGTTATTAATGGTTTCAATTCTGAACTTGTAAACATAACATCTGGCGGGCCACAAGACTCAATATTAGGACCGCTCTTTTTTATCATTTTCATAAATGACATAGATGAATGCTTTAAATATTGTGATTTTCTTTTGTTCGCTGATGACCTTAAAATATATCGTGAAATTATTACTATTGAGGATCATCTAAAAATTCAAAGCGATTTAGATAGTTTTTCTAATTGCTGCATAACAAATAAATTAGGTCTTAGCTTAAATAAATGTAACTCAATATCTTTCACAAAAAAAAGGTTATAAGTAATTATATTTATTCGCTTAGTGGTACTCCTCTCAAAAATGTGAAAACCATTAAAGATCTTGGTGTTACGCTTGATACTAAACTTCATTTAGATACTCACATTCAAACTATCTTAGCGAAAGCTTATATAATGTATGGCTTTGTTATGCGAGCTTCTACTGTTTTTCAAAAGCCGTCCACTTACTTATATATTTATAAATCACTTGTTAGAAGTCAATTGGAATATGCGGTATCAATTTGGAATCCTTTATACAATAAATACAACGACCAGATTGAATCCGTACAAAAAAAAATCCTTCGTTCTATGCAGTACAAACGTTTTAAAAATCGATTTCCCTACAAAGATCTTCTGGCTAAACATAAATTACTTAATCTAAAATCAAGACGTTTGCAACTGGAGGCAATGATGCTTTACGACCTGTGTAATAATAAATACGATTGCAATTACTTAATCAACAAACTGTGTTACAGGGTACCTATTAGATCGCATTCAAGAAAACAATATAACTTTTTTGCTACTCCGTTTAGCCGAACCAACGCTGGTATCCGGTCTCCCATTACTCGAATAGTTCATAACTTTAATAATCACTTCAATGATATCTCAAACTCAAACTCAAACTCAAACTCAAATTTTTTTATTCAGAATAAATTTTTGCAAATATTTTCTGAAAGTCTACATGATGCCTACCACCGGTTCGAGAACTAACCCGGCGAGAAGAACCGGCGTAAGAAACTCGCAGGGGGCCCACTTTATTTACCAAAAAAAGTGAGAAAAAAATTAATCTTTTAAAATAAAGTTTACAATGCTGTAACTTAAAATTATACAATGTCAACATACATACATAATTGTAAGTCATAAAATAATGTAGAAGTAGCCTTGCAAGCAGCCATCCTACTCCCAAGATGTGCCGTCGTTTATGAAATCATTGACCTTATAATAGGCTTTGGCACACAAACGTTCTTTGACTACTTTTTTAAATTTATTAATGGAAAGATTTTGAACGTTTTCTGGGATTTTATTGTAAAGGCGTACACATTGACCTTTAAAAGATTTACTAACTTTACTAAGTCTGATCACCGGTATTTCTAGTTTATACTTATTTCTAGTGTTTCTTCCGTGACTGTCACTTTTGGTTGTAAATTTACTAAGATTCTTTTTAACATATAAAACATTATCCAAAATGTATTGAGAAGCAACAGTTAGAATACCAATTTCTTTAAACTTTTCTCTCAGAGATTCAAAAGCTGACATTTTATAAATTGAACGTATAGCTCGCTTCTGCAGCACAAAAATCGTATTAATGTCGGCAGCGTTTCCCCATAAGAGGATGCCATACGACATTCTACTATGAAAATAACTGAAATAAACTAGTCTTGCTGTGTCTTCGTCAGCAATTTCCCGTATTTTTCTGACTGCGTATGCTGCAGAACTGAGCCTATCTGCAAGATTAGCAATATGAGGACCCCACTGTAGTTTACTATCTAGTGTAATGCCTAAGAATACAGTGGTGTCCACCAAATCCATCTTCTCATCATTTAATAGTATATTGGTTTTAACTTGCCTAACATTGGGCAAAGTAAATTTTAAACATTTAGTTTTCTTAGAATTTAGAAGTAAGTTATTAACGTTAAACCAATGTACTATTTTTGAGAGAGCACTATTTACCTCGTCATAATTTGACTGTTGTCGCTTCACTTTAAAAATAAGTGAAGTGTCATCAGCAAAAAGTACTATCTCATTATCATTATCCTTAACAAGATAAGGTAAGTCGTTTATGTAGATGAGAAAAAGGAATGGACCTAAAATGGATCCCTGTGGGACGCCTAATTCTATTTTGGTCCCATTGGACCTTTTACTATTAATGTCAACCCTTTGAGTTCTATTTTTGAGGTAAGATGTCAAAAGGTTGAGTGCTGAGTCCCTAATGCCATAGTGGTGCAATTTCCTGATTAATGTAGCATGCTCAACACAGTCAAAAGCCTTGGAGAGGTCGCAAAAAACCCCTAGGGCATCCTGCGAGTCCTCCCATGCTTCAAATATACTATAAAGAAGACCTATACCAGCATCCGTTGTGGATCGACCCTTAGTAAAACCATATTGATTTTTGTGCAATAAATTATTTAAGTTAAAATGTAACAGTAACTGATTTAAAATTATTTTTTCAAATATTTTACTTAGAGTCGGTAGAATCGATATAGGCCTATAATTAGTTGGATCAGATTTAAGTCCCGCTTTAAATAAAGGTACAACCTTACTGTGCTTCATCAAGTCAGGAAAAACACCACTCTTTATGCAGTCATTAAAAATCATTGATAGATGAGGAGCTATGATGTCAATTATTGATTTGATAATTTTAGTAGACATGCCCCAGAGATCAGTAGTATCTTTAATATTTATTAATTTAAAAGTATCAATGATATCTTTGGGGACAATCTCTCTAAACCTAAAATTGACATTACATTCCTTTACATTGTCTCTGAGTAGTTTTTCAGCAGCTGCAGGTGAGGAGTTTAAATTTTTCGTAGTTGAGACCGGAATGTCGGCAAAAAATTTTTCGAAGACCGTCGCAACCTCATGATCATTGGTAATCTTTTTATTTTCAAAATAAATTTCAAAATCAGAGCTACGACAGGTGACGTTTCCAGTCTCACCAGCTATTACTTTCCAAGTAGTTTTGATTTTATTTTTCGAATTTTTAATTTTATTCCTAATGTGAATAGCCTTAGCGGCTTTACAAACTTTTTTAAAAATCTTTGAATAGTTTTTTACATATGTTTTGAATTTATCACTAGTATTCATGCATTTTTCATCATACAATTCATATAATCTTTGTCTGCTTATTTTAATTCCTGTAGTTGCCCACACTGTAAAATTATTATTATTTTCATTGCTTTTTTTAACTGTTCTAGGAGTAAATACAGTATTAAATTGGGTTCTTATCATCTTAAACAATTTGTTAAATGCTTCATCTGAGCTATTTGTCTCATCCAATAATAGTTGAATACTTGAACTTAAGTTATTTCTAAACTTCTCAATACGTTTTGTATTCACAGGAACAAACACACGCTTTTCCTCTAGGTAACTGTCGCAATGTATATTAAATGAGGCTAGTTGCCCACAGTGATCAGAGCTAAGCTTATTTATTATTTCTTTTTTACATGGAGAAAAATTTGTAAAAATATTATCAATACAAGTTGCCGTTGTGTCACAGATTCTTGTTGGCTCATAAAACAAGTAATTTAGGTTATATGATTTAAATAGAGATGTGAATCTAACAGTAGTAGAGTTCAAGTCAAATAAATTAATATTAAAGTCACCACAAACGATAACTTTTTTGTTAGATGCACATATCTTTGATAATATTTGTTCCATGCTTTGTTCAAAGGAGTCATATAACCCTGATGGTGGCCTGTATACGCTTACAATAATTAGTTGACTTAACTCTATGCAGGCTACTTCTATTATCCGTTCAGAAGAGAGGTTCACAATGTCTTTACGTTCTTTGAATTTTAAATTTTTTCTAATTAATATAAGTGATCCGCCTCTAATGGCATTCTCTCTGCTGAACGAGCTTGCCACCTGGTGATCATTGAGATTGAAAATGAGTTCATGTTTTCTAAACCAGTGTTCTGAAATACAAATAATATCAATTTGAAATTGTTTTAGAAATAACTCAGTTTCAAGCTCTTTACCTACCATTCCTTGAAAGTTCTGATGCACCAAGCTTATAACATTCTTGCTATTTATATTAGAGTAAGTTTTGGTAGGATTTTTCACACTTAAACTATTAGTGCAAGAGACATCCTCCATTGTCTTATGGTCTAATTTAAATAATTAATTGGAACATATTCCAACTCGTTACTATAACTAGAATACTGCTCAATAGAAGCAGGAGTCAAGGAAGCCAAATTCTTGGCTTTCAAAGAAAATAAAAAATTTGATAGCATCTTTGCTATATGTCTCTTACAGTAATGAGATAAGTAATACTTATCTATACTTATATCATTAATAAATTTACTATCTAAATTATTTATATCCACAACATGACATTTTGGTTGTGTGTCGCTTAAAACTATACAATTGTTGTTGACAGCACTATACAATATGCTATTCAACCTAAATCTTATTTGATTTTCATGAGCACAGCTTTTTGGCAACATTTTTATATAGGGCAAAGTGAATAATATAATGTTTGTTAAGTTTTTAATATTATATAAACATTCTAAAAGATCAGTCATCTGTTTCTTATTTACTTTACCCCTTCTCCCGACTAGAATTATTATAGTAGTGTTAGGACAATAAGTCATAGTTGATGCCCTGTCTATTATCTCACAGTAAGTAGCTCCGGGCATACAAAAGTTAGTGACCAATTGTCCACACATTCTATAAAGATACGTACCTAAGTCTCTTCCTATTTCATCACTAAATAGGCAGATATTAGTCTGGCTTTCAGTATTTACCTTCTGGCTTTTCATATCAGGTGATATTCCCCCAGTTAAATGATTTTCTTGAATTTCTGAAATAGTATTGACTTTTAACAACGAGTTCACTCGTTCCTCATTATAGTGTAACATTTCAAGCAAATCATCCATGGCAGAAATATGTCCCTGTATTTCCTTTTTTGATAATTCATATTTTTTTGTAATATTTTCTAATGAAAACAATAAACTTGAGATTTCAGCCTGAAGGCTGCATACATCGGCCTCATAATTATATTTTATATCTTCTAATTCACTAGAACATTTCAGCAATTTATCACTCAAAAACATTTTATTCTTTGTTGTTTTAGACAATTTTGTAACTACTTTTTTATTTTTAATTGACAATTGCTGAGCTTTCTTTATAAATCTTTTAATTTTTACATATTTCTTCAGTTTTCTCTTACTGTCCATAATGCACACTGGTACTGTATCATCTGCAGTTAAATCGATGGTGCTAATATTGTTACTTGATGTGTTAGAAACAGAACACTTATTGTCTTTTATTAATTGGTTGAATAAAATCTGTTTGATTTGATCGCTGAATGTCTAATATGTCTTCCAGTTGGAGTATATATTCCTCAGCACTGTCCAATTTTTTCTTAAGATTATCAGAGTTCTTGAGCGTTTCTTCATATTCGTCTCTGCACTGATCAAAAGAGTCAACAATGCTTTGAAGTTCCACTTTTTGTTGGTGAATATTTTCATAGTCTAAACATAACTTATTAAGTTGTGATTTTAATTCCATATTTTTCTGCAAGATAGATAACATCTCTTTTTCATTGTCATCTCTTTCCCTCAGCAGTGTTTGGCATTTGTCTTATATATATATATCTATATATCTTATATATATATAGATATATTTGCTCTCAAACATGCCAAATATAAAAAATGTCTTATTATAATTTATTTTTTTTATTATAATAATCGACAGACTTAAAAATTTACATATAAATAATTAAAACCTTGCATACTTCTTCAATAAATAATTTACAAGCACTTCACTTACAATTATACTAACTTGAACTTTACTACTTTTTTAACTATTATTCACGAACACACATAACACACAATTATTGACACACAAACATGCCCTTATATTATATATATATATATATATATATATATATATTATATATCTCTATTTTTTTTCTATAAGTATAATAATATAACTATTCATCTGTGGTCACCGCCGTTGTTTTTACATTTATTAAATCTTAAAAATGTATACCTTTTTTTTTAATATATTTTTGTAAGACTGTTTGGAGACCCCAATAAACAAAATAAAATAAATTCTCCATACCAAATTTCAGCAAAATCGGTTTAGCGGTTTAGGCGTAAAAAGGTCCAGACCACCAGCCACATCCATACTAATATTATAAATGCGAAAGTGTGTCTGTCTGTCTGTCTGTTACCTCTTCACGCCCGGACCGCTAAACCGATTTTGCTGAAATTTGGTACGGAGATAATTTGAGTCCCGGGAAAAGACATACGATACTTTTTATCCGACAAAAAAGTACGGTTCCCGCGCAATAAGCGATTTTAGGCGCAACGGAGTTGCAGGCGTCATCCAGTATTTTATAATATTAGTATGGATTGATATGACTCTGGTATGCAGATATTAGTGTCAAGTGCTTAGCACAAGCATTATTTCCTTTATGTTGTGTGGTGACTGGTGCTGCGTTACGTTGTCACGCCATATCCATATCTATACTAATATTATTAATGCGAAAGTATGTCTGTCTGTCTGTGACATCTTCACGATCAAACCGCAGAACTGATTTTGCTGACATCTGGTATGGAGGTACTTTAAATACTGGGAAAGGATGTGGACCTTTTATCCCAGAAAAATGTACGGTTCCCGCGCGGGAGTCATCTATTCGAAAGTAATATTAATGCAACGACTCTGTCTTTTCATTATTTTATTTAGGTTACGCAATCTATAATAACAAACACAAATAAAATGAAAGCAAAATCTATACCTACTTATTTAAGAAGTAATTAAGTTCAGTTAGGTATTTAGGTTAAGTGTTCATTTCCCTCCTAACACACATTAGAAACACACAGCGTATACGTATTATTAAAGTTAATAGTTTTACTTTAAATAATCCTAGACCACCGATATGAGATGGGGAGATGACATTGTTCTGACTTTGGGTCCTTAATGGACCAGAGTTGCAGAATACAGAACTCAGAGTACTGGAGGAGGCCAAGAGGCACGCCAAACTGCGTGATTTATTATAGATCTACAAAATAAACCTAAACAAAAATCAAATGTAACGCTTTTCGGAAAAGGCTTTATTGACTACCGACTACTGCGTTTTACCATGTTTCTAAATTGACCGGTTTATCTCGGGTTTATCAGAACAATAAAAATCCTAACCTTAATCAATAACAATTAATATCCTTTCCTCATACTACTAGTTTTCGTGTCAAGGCTGATTTACATTGTTACAGTAGCTGGCGCCAGCATCACTGGATTCCGTCGCTGATTGATACAGTGCTGATCCAGCGACGGAACCAGTGATGCTGGCGCCAGCTACTGTATCAATGTAAATCAGCCTTCAAGGAAAATAGGCATAATTAAAGAATATTTCATATTTTCCTTACAACGGTAATTCCCTATATTTAGATGAAAATCTCAACTTTATCTTTGTCTGTTGTTTCCAGGAAAATCCAAAATAATTCCATTAAAATTATTTTTTAATTAAGATTAATTGTTTGGGGACTTGGAGATTCTTATACCTATATGACGTTGAATGCACTGTAATTTCTTGGTGGAAATTCATGTTTCACAGTAAAAATATAAACTTTTCATGCACTTATTCCACTTTTATTAATTTATTTAATTACAATTGTTTCACACGACCGGTTTCGATATAATCATCATCAGGGATTGGAAAGGAGTTTATAAGCTGTTATAACAATTAAACACTGATAATAACATGTGTAATTTGCCGCTGTCTCTCTTATACCATAGCTTTTGCCCACGAACCCCTAGCGTAAATAGTAAATACAGATAGATATTTTATCTAAATCCTTGGCATTAGTCATTCACGCAAACTAAACTAAAAATCGTTTAGTTTGCGTGAATGATTAATGCCTGTTTTCACCAACAACACCTAAAATTTAGGTATCCCTTAAGCCAATATTCCAAATTTTGTTCTTGATGAATTGACAACCCCGTAACTCTTAGGTGACGTATATCACTACATAGTATAAAACAAAGTCGCTTTTTCTGTCCTCATGTCCCTTTGTTCCCTTTAATTGCGGTTTTCTTTAATAGATAGAGTGATTAAAGAGGAAGGTTTGTGATAAATATGTATATTAATTATGGGAGTTCGCTATTTTACAAGTAAAATATCAGACGGCCATTCTATAATAGATTAATTGTCAAGGCAACCGTCATCGTCGCCACTGGCCACATACGTCACCTAAGTGTACGGGGTCGTCAATTCATCCCGTAAATTATAAACGTCACCTAATGGTTTGACGGATGAATCGCATAGTAGGTTGTTTTATTTCAAATAAACGTCACCTAAGAGTTACGGGGTTGTCAATTCATCAAGAACAAAACTTGGAATATTGGCTTATGGGACACCTAAATTTTAGGTGTTGTTGGTGAAAACGGGCATAACACACATAGCACGTTAGTCATTCACGCAAACATAAAACGTGATTTGTAGGGATAGACGGTATCCCAACAAATTTTCAAATTTGGAAACACATAAAATGATTTACCTTATTATCCTTGCTACTCTGCTGCACCTTATCACCAATGGCCTCGATGATGTACCGCCTCTCGGCTTCGGAGATCCGAGGGTGCAGCATCGGGGAATCATACACCAGGAACCACCAGAACGCGCACCACACCACGCCGATTACACCTGGATAGCGAATATAGTGTTGATTACACCTAGATAGCGAATATAGTGCTGATTACACCTAGATAGCGAATATAGTGCTGATTACACCTAGATAGCGAATATAGTGCTGATTACACCTATATAGCGGATATGGTGCTGATTACACCTGGATAGTGGACAGTATTTGATTAACATTGTGTTGATTACACCTGGATAGCGAAAATAGTGCTGATTACACCTTTATAGCGAATATAGTGCTGATTATACCTAGATAGCGCGAATTTAGTGCTGATTACACCTATATAGCGAATATATTGCTGAATGCTGATTACACCTGGATAGTGGACAGTTTGATTAATATTGTGTTGAATTCATCTGGATAGCGAAAATAGTGCTGATTACACCTAGATAGCGAATATAGTGATGATTACACCTGGATAGCGAATATAGTGCTGATTACTTCTAGCGAACGAGCATCTTATATTTGGTTATATTGCTAATGACATACTATGGAGAGTGGACAGCTTATAAATGATTATTAACGATAGTTACATTATATACTAAAGATAGGTTATAGTGCATAACATGGACTCCTCCTTTTTGGAAGTCGATAAATAAATACCTAATGCACCGATTAATTACGCTTGGAAAGTGCATGGTTTGATAAATAATGCACTGATTACTTACACTGCACTGTTTGGTTGCCAAGTCGACATCGTCATGTGCCTCCTGAGTCAAACGCTTTCTATGGTTATCTATTACAACTATTAAGATATTGTGTACACAATTTTCTCACTCTCCCAGACTAAAGCCTCTTTCACGATATCGCTCAGTGAGTCACTAACCTGGCACATAGAATGCCCAGCTCCAGCCGAAGTTCTCAATAAGTGGGCCGGAGAGTGACCACGTGACCACGGTGCCGATGGAGCCGCCCAGTAGCGCGCTCACAAACTTGCCCTTCTCCGTGGGCGGCGCCCAGTGCGCCACTAGGGCGTGGAGGGCGGGGAATATGAAGCCCTAGGACAAATAAATGGCATATGAATATAAGGTAAGACACCCAATAATTATTAGTACCATCCAGGAAACTGATTCCTAGGCAGCTAACGGACGGAAGGTATTTATTTTGTCGGTGTATGTCAATTCAATGTTAGCTGTGCTCGGTCGGATGAGTTTGACTTAACCACGACTTTGAAAACGCGACCAAATTACAGTTAAGATCCGCCATCTGCCTAGGAATCAACTTCTCCGATAGTATTTCAAGAGTTCATACTATTATGTCATATGTTAATTACCTATGTTAATAATTATAATACGACTAGCTGTCCCGGCAAACGTTGCTTTGCCATAATATATTTGCCATATTATTTTATTGAAGTGACTAAATAAGTATGTCACCATGGCAACGTCGATCGCTATCCCGTCGCACAAACAATGGTCGCCATCAGTCTCAAGTTGTAATAATTTAATATTATTTATTCAACAAATGCACTTTTAAATATATAAAGTACCGAGTAGCCGATTCTTAGACCTACTGAATATGCATATAAAATTTGGTAAAAATCAGTAAAGCCGTTTCGGAGGAGTTCGTGGACTAATATTGTGACACGAGAATTTTATATATAAGAAGAAAGATGACTCCCAAGTGTCAACGATTGAGTTGTTTCCTGTAATATGTAATTAACTAATTACTAATTATGTAGTTTGGATTGAGAGTACGTTCGTCATAAGTCAATAGTCGAATTAGTGACGAATAACTTATCAAAATGTTATTCCACTTTTGCTAAGCTAATTTACACAACAAAACAGAGGAACAATCTTTTCGAACACTTATTTTGTAACAGACTTTTTAATTTTGTTACAAAATCCAACTGATTCAGTTTTCAGTCTGCAATATTATAGTGTATTATATCTTAACAGTTTCAAGTTCTATATCGCCATTAACTGATACTAAAACATTATACATCTAGCAGCTAGCTATAACTACGTTTGTATACAGGGTGCAATTAAACCTTCCTGCCAAATTTTTTCCAGGGCTTAGGTATCATTAGGAGAGTCCATTTAACCAAAAAAAAATTGGGTGTTATTTTTTTTTCAATGACATATTTTATCCCATTTAAAATCGTTGCAGAATGGTCACTCGCGGCGCTGGTCACTCGAGGGGGTACGCGCGCGCGCGAGGGCACGTCACGCGCGGCTGACGCATTGTGTCCATTAATTGTAGTGTTTTGTAGGATAACTTACGGAAGCTCTTTTTTTTTTGGATTTCTCAACATTTTAGTACTGAGTGACCATAAAAGAAAAAATACGTGTATTTTTATTTTTAACAAGGATCAATATATCAAAATTTTGCAGGAAAGTTTAATTGCACCCTGTAAACCTACTTAATTTATAGTTTTGTACCGACACGTCATATTTAAAATGAAATAAGGTAGTTATCTAATGAATAATTTTACCTACTTTATATTTTCTTATAAAGTATTTCAAGTAATTTATATATTGTATACATGAATACAGAAAAAAGAAGGAAAAAAGGATGAAGAATTATAGGCACTATGGCAATGTACTAAAAAATTATAGCCTGCGTAAACAATTTTATTTTCGGTGCAAAATCCGTCATAGACAGTAAAAATTAAATTCTTTACAGGTCATAACTCATAACATAATATTATTTGAATTTCAAATTAGAATCATAAATCTTTTTTATCTTCTTCCTGTCATAAAGTGGCAGTCTTCCAAAGTGCGTTTTTCGCGTAACTTTCTGCCGCGCACTGTAAAACTCTAGAATGAACTGTCACCAGCAGTTTTTCCGGACCTATACGACCTGCAAACCTTCTAGAAAATAGCGTATTCCCTCTTAAAAGGCCGGCAACGCACCTGCAGCTCTTCTGATGTTGCGAGTGTCCATGGGCGACGGTAGTTGCCAGTTGTAGTCAAAACCTTTGAAGTGTGTTGTCAAAACGTTTGAACTGCGTTGTCTTGCGCGGTAAGCTAGTTATGATTAGTTGATCAACAAATCTTGGTAATAAGTGACATTTACTGAAATATTACGTGTACTGGGATTGGTTGAATACTTACTACATACAAACTCTTTCATAAGGATATGACTACACACATTGAAACAGTCATTTGGAGGGGTGCGCCAAGTTATCGTAGTTGATATCTACTGTAGTACTACGTTCAGCATTAAACACACTTTTAACATAACAATAAATTTTGTTAAAATTAACAGTCATGTTGTTAATATCTAATATATATAAATCTCCTGTCACGATGTTTGTCCGCGATGGATTCCTCAACTACTTAACCGATTTTAATGTTTTTTTTTAAATGCGTGCTTTTTTCCAACTTGAGAGATAGGATAGCTTAGATCTTTAATTATAGTCGCAATTTTATTTTATTGCAAATTATTTGTCTATTATATAATTAATTGACAGTCACAATTATCTGTTAACTCCAAAAGATTCCAACAGATGTCGATACTTTTCGACTGGATTGAGTAAGTAACGGCTACTGGGTACTTTATATATTGATAGGTGCATTTGTTGAATAAATAATAGTAAATTATTACAACCTGAGACCGACGGCGACCATCGTTTGTGCGACGGGATAGCGATCGACGTTGCCATGGTAACATACATATTTAGTCACTTCAATAAAATAATATGGCAAAATAATATATTATGGCAAAGCAACATTTGCCGGGACAGCTAGTTGTATATATTATATTATATTGAAATAAAATCAACAACAAAACACACGTTTATTTACTTTAATATGGTTTATTTGTAATAAAACCGCCAAGTCAATTTTCATGCATGGACGTTTACGACGATAACGACACATTGTCTTGACTGTTCACTCATGGTTATTTAGTTTTATACCCTAGCTACACGTTTTTTTATATAATATCATTGAGCTACACGGAAAGATAAAACTGCGTAGTTCCGCCACATATAAGATTGTGAAGACGTGCGCGTATAGAATCGATAAATGAAAAATAGAGATGTAGAGACTAGAGGTAGAATAAAATTCGTGGGACAGACAAATTAAAACATTGTATAATAATATAACATCTAATTATACACAATGTGAAACTTTATTAATAATTATTATTAGTAAGGGGGTAGTCGATGGACGACGCCACCGTGGCCAGCCTCGAAAAAGATGGCGCGATGAGCTAGATAAATACGAGCCAGGTTGGCCTACGGCTGCGTTGGATCGAGAGGATTGGAAGACTGGGGGAGGCCTTTGCCCAGCAGTGGCACAGCATAAAAAAAGGTCTAATCTTTTACAGCTGAACTATACAGTTATATCTTTTCCGTCTGGTTTGTAGTAGTATTTTAATATTTAAAAGTATATATTCTATGCGTCGCAATCGGCCGGCATACTGCAGCTGTAGCGAGCTAAAGATTTTTAGTCGCGACTAATCAATATATAAGTCGTGCTTGCGATCTCTGCTAATGGGTCTTTAATTATACTGAACTTATCATTTCGATATTTATTTTATGTACTTGTCAATATGTTATTAGAATTATTGTTTTGTTATGTAATATAATAATATTTAAACCGATAGTTGTATATTTTACACAGAAAATATGCAAGGAGAAGAAAACGCGATTGGCGA
Source organism: Lysandra bellargus (assembly GCA_905333045.1). Lineage (NCBI taxonomy): Eukaryota > Metazoa > Arthropoda > Insecta > Lepidoptera > Lycaenidae > Lysandra > Lysandra bellargus. The sequence goes on along the minus strand of HG995351.1, from coordinate 9,193,649 downwards.
TGCTGACGATACAAAATTAAACTTCCATTACATAGAATATTATACTAACTATAATGAATTAATTATTATTAATCTAAAGTGGGAAGGATAACCGACCGAGAGATCAGACGCAGGTCTACTTTTGACATGTCCATCCGTCGCATGGATCTGCATCTTACTTGTCAGACAATCAGGTGATTAGCCTGCATAATATTAACCAAACCAAACTTGAAACTAACCTAACCTAACCTAATAACCTAACCCACGACCTCCGAGTCGAGAGCCACGCTCTAAACCTGGACCAAGGAGGCGTTACATACTATAGAAGAATAGTAAGAAAATACAAGATAGCGACTCTTCCAGCATAGCACCTTTCATTCGAGTCTAGGTGTGACCTGACCCTAAGTATAAGGCCAACAACAAATCCACCCACATTAAGGTGTTAACAAACTGTCTACTCCACAACCTTGCTAATTATAGTCATTAAAATATTTTTCTTCGGTATTTAATTAAAATATTTAATAACATATTATTATTATTGTTTCCTTTTCCGTCCTATTTCGTCAGGGTTATAATACGTAAATGCGCAACTTATATACTCATAATATAATCTTACAACGCCACAAACAATCATAAATACATGGACACGTACTCGATTCATTTTTAAACCCTTTAACTTTAGTCTGTGCTAATTATTATGATCCTTGGCAAAATATCTCGTTGACATCACGTTTTTCTATAAGAAAAAAAGAAAGCAAAACATTTTTACATGAGCAATAAAGATTCGCGCTTAAGGCTGGGATCAATCTCAATCCAAAACGATAACCTTGCACACAATCAAAGACCAAGCGTATACGCATCGCAATAAGATTCATTTTAGCTTAGCATAAAACTGTAGTTACTAGGAGCGGATCTTCTCTATTTTTCATGTTTTTTTTTAAATATCTTTGGAAATAAATATTAAGAAACAAAATTGTTTGGTGCAGGATATTTTAATATAGATTTACTAACAATTTATTCAAATAAAATGTACAATTATCCTAGTTAATACTTATATTTCGATGAATTAGATTTTTGTCGGAGGTGACTTTATAATTTATTACAGCCAAAGTATTACGTTTTATAAAAATGTTTATGGTTTAAAGTCTTTTAAATATTGTGCTTTATATCTCATATTTTTTACATTTCGTTATTATATTGGAACTAGGTAAACCGGGAGTCACGGAATAACCGGGGTTTATGCCCGCTCTAAGGGTCCGTATACGAAATTTGCCGATTACGCTGATTTAACAGACGTGATTTAACAGTCAAAATACAGTATTTCTATAAGTTTTAATGCACAACATGTAAGATCATTTCAATTTATATATATATATATATATATTATATATATATATATATATATATATATATATATATATATATATATATATATATATATATATATATATATTATTTTTTTTAAGTATTTTTAAATAATCCAAGTCAAACCCGCGACAGTTTTGTGATTTTTGCTGTAAAAGGTTGAGAATATCACCTGTTTATGGATTGTATTGACGTCTTAACGGTATGAAAAAAATACAATGTACTGTTGAGAAAGTCGTCTATAAAATGTTGGAATTACTTTTTACCACTTTAATATGAAATAGTTGAGTAAAAAAATATGTAACTCGGCAAAATTTTAGAGAAAATGGGCAAAGAATTGCTGTTAATTTCGGCAATTTGGAGCTGTAATTCATAAAAAGAAAATGACAGAAATAATCTATAGATGAAATTCTATCCAATTCGAGAAAAAATAAAAAATAAAAAAAAACAAATTGTGCCAAAAAACACGATTCAAAACAACCTAAGTCTCACATTATATTACTCGCCGCAAGGCTCGAGTCGGCTTTCCGCGCTTAAATATATTTTAAATCTTATAATTAATATATATTTTTTAAAGTCTAATAAGGGGAAAAAACCTAATAATATTTCTGTAGCGAACCTTTGCAATTTCGTATTCATCGGCAAAATTTCGTATACGGACTCATAAGGGCCTCAAGTTGAGTAATATAATTTTAACCCAACATGAACCAACTTACCCCAGCCAGCCCAATAACAAATCTCGCTGCCACCAGCATCAGGTAATGAACGTTAGCTGTCAGCGGTGTCAGTATCGTCAGCACGGCGCTGACTAGCATGGTGTAGAACACCACATTCCGAGGCCCCCACAGCTCCGCTGCTGTCCCGCTGACTAGGCACGTGATGGCGTAGCCCCAGAAGTAGCTGGAGAGGATGTAGGCCTGCTGCTGCGCCGTCCAGTCGTAGGTGTTGGCGGCCTGGAAAAGAAGAGTAAAAAAAAAGAAAAGAGGAGCAGTCTAGTATTTATCTAGATTGCAAACACTACCAATAATAAAACCTAAGGAAACGTAACTCCCATACTAATACAGTTTTAAATTTGGTTCCATTCGAACTGTCATGTAACGTCAGCCTTTATACCGCTCAAGGTCACCTAAATATTGCAAATGTATGAAAAGTGAACCTAAGGTACACTTTTTTGACAAGTATTTTGGAGCATGTTTTTTGACGGAGTTACTCTTGCTTAGTTTTTATTATTCGTAGGCTATAATTCGCTATTTTCATGGAAAAGCATGATTGAGAAATTTTTGTATGATTTTGAGTTGTATAAGTCTTTGCTATATAACACACAATCACACATATAGTGCACATTCGAAGTCGATTATCTAGATTAGAGAAGCTATCACGTGACGAGCACAAAGAAGGGGGTGTAATAGACGAACTTGTCCCTCAAAACATATTTTGTAATTGCTTGTGTTGGTATATCATATGCCAACGTGGAAAGGCTGCAATGTACCAGAATTTCATGCAGCATGCTAATAAAGCTAATGTTCCAAAATTTTCGAGTTTGGAACATGCAACAAACTTATTATACACGAACACTGACAGCAACTTGAAATTATGCAAATTTTATGTACAATTTACAGATTTATAATGTCACAAATGCTGTTCTGTTGGTGAGTCTATAAAAAAAACCGCCTATCTCAGTAAAGTTTGGGAATCACTGTTTGTATTTGTAGAGTACTACACACAATAGTAATAAAAAAAATACTTAATTAATTTGAAAGTTGTGACTTGTGACCATTCTATCTCATCTTCAATAGAACCTTGAGATGCCTTAGTTTTGTACAGAGCTATCAAAGATGCGTTACATATTGCATAAGACTTATTGCAGCCTTCTCGACCTTTGAACTTTATATAACAATATGGTTATATACAAAGGTCAAAACATACTATATAAATACCCAAAGGTCTATTGAGGACACCGTAGTCCTTACTTGTATCACAATATAATCACAAGTAATTTACTTGAGTTAAAAAAAAATACGCGTTTGAATTATAACTACGAAAGGTTATTTCTTGTCACATTCAAGTGCTCAAAGCAGTCTGTAAAAGAAATGTGCGAAGAGCTTTGAAACAATCCTAAATATTACCAATTACCATCTACTTTAATAAAGATGAATTTTGCGATGCTTTTTAATAAAAGATGTTGTAAATACAGGTATTCTAACAAAATAAAGGTACTTTAGGATGTCCAATAAGAGTTCAATGTAGAAAGTATCTACTTATTTCACTCTTCATATTTCAACTTGTAGTTATGCATTGTTGTAAACCGTTAAATTATTATTATTTATTCCTCGTTAAAATAAAAAAGTAAATGTAAAAGATGGTCCCGTACGAGTTCTTACGCCGGTTCTTCTCGCCGAGTTAGTTCCTGAACAGGTGGTGAGCACTGAGCACTATATTCGAAACTTGGTGCCTGTCCAAAATTTTTTTTTATAAAATAAGGGGGCAAACGAGCAAACGGGTCACCTGATGGAAAGCAACTTCCGTCACCCATGGCCACTCGCAGCATCAGAAGAGCTGCAGCGTTGCCGGCCTTTTAAGAGGGAATTAGGGTAATAGGGGAGGGAAGGGATGGGAAGGGAAGGGAATAGGGGAGGGTAAGGAAGGGAATGGGGTAGGGGATTGGGCCTCCGGTAAACTCACTCATTCGGCGAAACACAGCGCAAGCGCTGTTTCACGCCGATTTTTTCACACGTGGTATTTCTCCGGTCGAGCCGGCCCATTCGTGCCGAAGCACAGCTCTCCCACGTATAGTTATAAACTCTGAATTAAATATTTTTGATTTTGGGATCCTGCCATCTCTAAACAATTACCTTCATCTCCTGTCGCACCTCTGCCGCGTCGTCCCGCAGCAGACTATCGTTGGTCGCGATGGCCTTGCATTCGCTGTTCTCTCTGCAACAAGAACGAACATTTTAATGCTAATTTCAATTAATTCGATCCTCCTTGCGCCATGTTCATTGGTGAGGGTCGTGATTCCTCCTTAAATCACAGAACCAGTAGTGGCAGTAGCAAAAATCGTGATCTCATCTTTCCTTAGAATACTGTATTTTATCAATAAAACAATTTAGTATTATCTGTTCCTTACAGTGGTCATTATTGAGCATTATTTCTTCTACGTGCTGTTTCTCACAGATATTATCAGTAGAACAAAGAACATGAGGATTTCCAAGAATTTATCTCACAGCAAATATTTATTACTAGCTGTTGCCCGCGACTCCGTCCGCGTGGATTTCATTTTACAGTACGCGGTGGTTCCCGTTTCCGCGGGAATGCCGGGATAAAATAAAATTATCTTTTTATTCAAAATAGGTATCATGAATACACTTTTTGAAAATCAGAAGAACGTAGAATCTACGATGCCTACCACCGGCTCGGGAACTAACCTGGCGAGAAGAACCGGCGTAAGAAACTCGCACGGGGCCAATTCTTTCGATATAACTTGATACTCAGTATTTAATTATCTATGCAGTGACGTAACTCAATGATAAATAGTTTATGGGTAAAAATGTGTAATACATAGTTAAAATATTAAATTTGGCACAAAATATAAAGTTTAATTTATAAAACTTAAATATTATGTGCATGTGTGTATATTGATTTGAGGGGTCCCACTTACCAGGGTTTTTAAAAGTTTTTAAAATAAAAAATTAAAGTATGATTATTGATTAGTTCTGATGTGATGTAAAAAAGTAAACGCCATCTGTTTTTATATATTAGAACTAAAATGTTCATTGCATTGATATATTTCTGGCACGGTACACTCCTTTATTTTAGAGCGCCATCTGTTGTGCAGTAGGAATTCAATTTATATAGATAACTTATAAGATATAAGATAGATTGATTATACCAAGTGATAATATTATTAAACAAAATATATCTAACGTATTAAAATTATAATTAAAAACATAATAACTTGTATGATTATTAATTCTATCTATGGTTTTATGTTACAATGAAGTAAAAAATTAAACGCCATCTGTTGTCATGTAATACATGAACTAAAATGTTATTGCCCATAGGCTCCAACAGTACTACTCCTTTAAAACGCCATCTGTTGTCATATTTTAAAACTGCAGTAGGAATTCATTTTATCGTTATTTTCATGGAAATAAGATATTTTCCCTCATCAAAATGTAGCCTGTCCTTTCTCAGGCTCTACACTATCTGTGTACAAAATTTCATTACAGTCGGTTCGGTACTTTTGGCGTGAAAGCGAGACAGACAGACAGACAGACAGACAGAGATACTTTCGCATTTATAATATTAGTATGGATTAGTATGGATGGCGACCTACATTATTGCAGATGATTAATTTCAAATATCAAATTTTTTTCACAGGTATCCATTTATTGATATATCGTTGGTATTCGTTTTAATAATAATATCATTATTTTTGCATTACTTTTAATTTGTAATTTATTAATCTATATAATTGTGTTAGTAACGCTATAACTCGATAACAGCTGAAACGATTTGGCTAATGTTGGTCTTAATTACAATCGTGAAAGTCCAGGGAAGGTTTTTAAGTGACACGAAGTTCACCGGGACAGCTATTTTTGTCGGCGTTTCCTTTAGTGTTGTGGCATAGCCCGCATAGGGAGATCTTTTTATTTTTCCTGGTGGTGATTATACTCAGCCGTCTTAAATAAAACATTCGATGACGTAAATGATACAGTTATTTTAAAGGTATGTTATTAATTCGCTTTAAACAATGTAAAAAGACTTATTCATGTTAATGAAAAGTAAGGCCATAAGTATAATCACATAGTAAATAAATGCTATGTCACATAGCTAGTCAATAGTTATGCTTCTCAAGAAACATCATTCATACAATAAATATGAATATATAGCTATAAAATATGAATATACAGGGTGTAACAAAACTAAGTGATAATACTTTAGGGTGTGAATGCGTCCCCTATATAGAGTTCGTGGTGAATCTAGGAGCGCTAAAAGAGTAACTTTTTTTACTTTTGTATGGGAAAATTCATGACGCTCGGGCGGTGCCATACAAATCACAAAAAATACTCTTTCAGCGCTGCTACTTTCACAGTAAACTCTATTTTATAAGAAACAGATACAAACCCTAAGTATTATTATTACTTTGTTTTATTACACCCTGTATTGAAACCAATTCATTTAAGAAACACATCTATAGTGAGAATCATGAAGCTAATATAGAGCTCCATGGTGAGAATTCTAACTGTTGGATAAAAACTGTTTATCGCTGCATGAGGTATAATTATGTAATATACGTCATATTATGTGATTCTTATCTATTAATAGCTACCATATGACACATTCGAAGTTATATTCAACTTCTACTCACTGCTGAAAAACGCTTCTTTGATCAAGTGAGATTTCCACGACAAATCTTACTGCAAGAATTTCTGTGAAGCCTGTAACTCCTATTGAAAATAAAATGTGGTACCACTAGGTTTTAGCAAGTGTTCACAGGTTTTAGGATGGGAAGGTACCATTTTTAAAGAACACAATTTTGTCACTGCAAATGAAAAATATTACGAGTATTTGAATATGACACATTGTTTTAGATTTTGTATGATTTTCTTCGGGAAGTAAGTTAGTAAGTTTACATTATATAACATACACATCCAATATGCACTTGTAACTGATTCGTTGTGCTCTATAGTTTCAATCAAGGTAAAGAGTTGTTACAGTTATCGTTTAGTTGCAGTGAATAAAATTCTCTTCTTCAATGAATACTACGCCATATTTTACACCTTTGGATTGGTACAACTAATATATATTCTGTGCTTTGGAGCGCAGATGGGCAACGTATTGTCTCTAAATTATAATACATTTTAAGTTCGTCAATTTAAAATTAGATGTTGGTCGCTAAAATTCACGTACCTTTTTTTTCAGTACAAAACTACCCAATGTCCTTTCCCGATTCCTCTCTCATCGAAATTGATTCAGCAATTTTTGCATGACAAAATATAAAAGATAAGGATAGAAAACTTCTCTGGCAAACTCTACACTCTATTGGCTTAAAATAGACGGCTTATTAACATTTGAAAATTGTCATTACGTAGTAGGTATCGTTTTTGTTATTTTTCTTTAAGAAAATATAGTACCAGTATTTTAGTTGGTGTTTTGAGCGAAAATAAGCTTGCAGTAAATAAATAATTGTTATGAAGTCGTAAATAACAAATAATTAACAAGAAATTTTCATATTATTATCGTGATTCAGGTGAAGGTCGTTGATGTACATTGATGATTTTCTTCGTGATGATTATAATTATTGTAATCATTGGAATATTTTATCAATAGCTGACTATGGATAGTTACAAAGGACTTATAAGGATTCAAGATACGTCATCTGATTGAAAATTCGTAAAACGGTTGGAAAGCAAGGCGCAGCGCCGCCCGCGCCGGCGCGGCGCGGCGCAAGATAGAAAATAAAACAAAAACAAAAATCTGACACGTATGAAAGACTTCTGCTATATATCTCCTCCATAATATATTAAATTTTAATTGTGACAACGTTTATATAATTTTGCTGGTATATTAGTCTAAAACAGTAATCTGTGCTAAAACTAAGTGCGAAATTTTAGCTTGAAGTTATTTTAGATGTACCTACATGATTATATAGTTGTGATGTAACTACAATCCTATGAGATTATCCTATTGTAGAACTATAATAATTACTATTGTTATCTGCAGATTACTAAGACAATTTTAATTTAATTTTTATATACTTCGTACAATTCTGTAGCAAAATACAGATAGGAGTCGGGATAGTCAATGGTTTATACATTAGTGCCAATAGTCAATAATATAATACATAATATATTATATTTAATATTTTATTTTTAATATATTTAAATATAGGTAAGATATAAATCTATATTAAATTAAAATTTATTTTACAAAGGTCACTTGTAAAACTACGACGCATTTCAAGATTTTTAAGTTATTTATCTGTCTAGGATCGTAAATAAAAAATGATCGAACCACCAGCCAATAATAATTAATTTTCCGGAACTAAATTCCTTTGTAGATCAAAATATGCCGTGATATTAAGAAAATAATTTAAAACAGTTCAAAAATTATAATAGTTAGTACTCTTAGATTTCTATATTCGTTTTATTATATTACAATTGTTATATTTTCCAAAGTATTGCATTTATAATAGTAATGTCGAAATGTCAACTTACACCTAATTAGAACTTTACGAACAACTGAGCCTAAAAGATCCAGAGAAAACTAAAGGAAGACTTAAGACGCTGACAACTGCCAATGACCTTGATCTCGCATCACTCTCGCACCAGTGTCGATTTTCATGCTAGAGAGACAGAGATGTGAAGTGTTCACTCGGTAGCGTGGATACATTTTTCGTTTATTAGAGGAAAAAATAAATATTATGGGAAATCTAAATATCAGAACCGAAAATTAAATCCGGCAATCTTTGAATATTTGTAAAAAGTATCAAATAAACAATTTTTTAAAGCATAGATTGTATTATTACTTTAGTTAGAACAGTTTAAAGTTCCTGAAAGATGTGACTTTGGTATTTTTTTTTCATCCAGTAGGAGTACATTATTTTATTATTTAAATTCGACAACCTTTTCCAAATATAATCAAAAATCACATATATTTTTTTGTGCCAATCAATGAAATACACACGTCTAGAAAACTGCACAAAGATGTCGAATTGGCAGCTGTCTTCCCCTTAATGCTGCATAGCAGTGTTACGAACATAACCTGTAACTCTTTTTAGGGATACGTAATTAAGGCTGTACTATAGGCGTCATTTATTTTTATTGCTGTTTATTACTCTCAAAGACAGAAATTATACAGCTTTAGTCTGTAAAAGGGTGTACAATTACACCATAAAAAGAAGAGCTGTAGAAGAGAGTTTGCCTACTTCATAATACAGAAATAAGATTTGAGGACCACCATAATATAGCTCTAAGCTGTATTAAGCAAGTGACAGTATGCAAAATGCAGCTTTAATGAGGATCAAAGCGTTACAGGAAACTTAAAGCTATATATGACAGTTTCGATACACTGATTTAGAACTTTAAGCGTACTTTGACTTCTTAATACAGACTTAATACAGCTAGAGCTGAATAATTACTCCTAAACCGACATTATAACACTATAACATCTCTTCAACGTTCTTATACAGTTGTAAAACAGCGTTAAGTGCTATATTGGCTGCTTTTTAGGTGTTCATTACGCTTGGTTGCTACTTGGGCTGCCTAGGAATCAACTTCTCTGATAGTACATTTTTGGTTAATGCCCGTCTAATACGGAACTACTGTAAAACACTCTAAATTACATCGTGTTGACTTGTGGAGTCTGTGCGGCTTCAACAATAGCCCTCGCCGATGTCACCGTAATTGACGTAATTACGTCCACGTAGCAATTACAACGTATACGTACACGTAACTACGGAAAACTGGTTCACTTCTACTGATGCTAAATTAAGGGTGAAGCCAAACGAGCGCAATTTGTGAGTTGTGAGTCGCAGAATATCTGCCGCGAAAATATTTTTTCATACAAATCACGACTCACGAAATTACGCTCGTGTGAATCAAACAGGACTTTTGTATGAAATCTGTCTGCAACTTTGCCCTTGCGAACGACTTGACACAACTGGTTACTACGCCTACGCGAATCCCAGATGTGGATGGTCAGAATCCTTCCTTGCTGGACCTCCTGCTGACTTCTAATCCTGACGGCTACCAAATATCCGTAACCGCACCACTTGGTTCATATTCATATTCATATCACTTGGTATATACATAAGACCATCAAAATAGAATTTAGGCTGCTTAGCAAATTGTCGCCATTTTATCAATAATTGATAAAATGGCGACAATTTGCTAAGCAGCTTTGTAATTATTACAAGTCGAAGATTAGGAACATGAGTACAAAAAAATTAGACTAATGTTTTTATATTTATCAATATTTTCAGTTTGTCCAACAACCTTCTATGCACCAACAAGGCTCTACGTCCATTAATTCAAAAAATTTAAATTCTAACCTATAAAGACCATATTTAGTAACTTTATTTAATATCTCTTCCTTGATTATTTTGCTGGTGCGTTTATTTTTTATCATATAAAAAATATATATATATAACCACAATAAATTTATTTTTGCACGATAATCAACAGTTATTATAAACGCCATCATTAAAATATATCTTCTGTTTCGTTTTAATTCTTTTGTTACTATGTTCAACAGAATTTTTACAGAGTAAAGCTTAACAAGTGAGTTACAATGTAGTCATTGGAGTGTACAAGTTTCTTCGTACACGATAGTACAGCTTGTGATGCTGTTTGGGAGATGGCGCGCCTGAGTAATTTGGTCGCGCTAAGTCAAACCCATCCGTACATGACGTAGGTCTATCAACTGCCTAGGAATCAATTTACTTGATGGTACTATCAGAGAAGTTGATTCCTATGCAGATGGCGGACCTAAGTAATTTGGTCGCGTTACGTCAAACCCAGCCGACAGATCACAGCTATGAGCTAACATTGAATTGACATAAGCCGACCACATGACGTAAGTCCGTCAACTGCCTAGGAATCAATTTCCTCGATGGTACATCGGTTGCAGTTACCTACGAGTAGTATTCTTTAAAATTAAAACTTGAAAATGGTATTATCATATGATTTCAAACGCATTCTGATTGTTCAAATTCTAATTCGGTTATTTTACGTTTGCTTGACGTATGAGAATAGTATTTTTCTTGATATGATCAATACAGGAATGAAACCGTAATAATGTCGGATTAGATTATAATATCAGAATAGGGATACACATTGTACAGCATAAAACTACCAGAGGATTACAGCACACTTTTTTATGAAATAAGGGGGCAAACGAGCTAATGGGTCACCTGATGGTAAGCAACTTCCGTCGCCCATGGACACTCGCAGTATCAGAAGAGCTGCGGTGCGTTGCCAGCCTTTTAAGAGGGAATAGGGTAAAAAGGAAAGGTAGGGAAGGGAATAGGGTAGGGGATTGGGCCTCCGGTAAACTCACTCACTCGGCGAAACACAGCGCAAGCGCTGTTTCACGCCGGTTTTCTGTGAGAACGTGGTATTTCTCCGGTCGAGCCGGCCCATTCGTGCCGAAGCATGGCTCTCCCACGTATTATTTTCTAGTATTATTTTCGTTGTAACTGTAATCTGCTATCAAGATGCTGCTTCGAGCAAGATATTATGCAGCAATTACAATCAGCTAGCGAGGTGCCACACTCACGTGGAGGCGGTGTGGTCGTTGGGCACCATGGCGATGATGTTGACGCTCATGTTGACCCGCAGCATGTAGTTGACCCAGCACGCCAGGAACAGCATCACCCCCACGTTCAGCCGCGCCGGCACCACGTCTACAACAATAATTAAGAATGAAAAAACGCTCTCGATCGTGTCAGCTTTCAAATAGGAAAACAGCATCAAAATCGGTCCACCCATTTGCATGCTACAATACCAAAGCCAGAGTCAGACACAAATGATTTTTGTCAGGTCCAATAATTAAATAATGTTTTATGACAGCAGATATAATTTCGGATTACACTTATACAGAGAAAGATATATGATGATGAATACAATAATTTATTAAAAATTTAATAAAGTGATTAATAAAGATATCCCGAACTTGGTTTAATAAGCTTCGCTCGCGTTGAAGTCTTTTACTAGACACGAGCTTTTAATGTGTCCCAAAAATAACGTAACGTTTTTTTTTTTTCTTTTTTGTTGGAATTCTAACAGAAAGCTTAGCTTTAAATAGCATATCGTTATCCTATTTACCGTGTTAATTCACAACAAAGCAAAATTAAAATCGATATTTTGTAAGCTTCATATTCACATTACAGAACTAGACATTCCGCGCAGGATCGCCCGCGTAAATGAGAAAATTTATAGACAAATTAGCCCACAAAAATTGTCTATGATCCATCACGTGGCCTACTTTTTATCTGTGCCAAATAACATAGAAACTACTCCAGTAGTTCGTGAAATTTCCCTTTCAAATAATTTCCCTCGTTTTCTCCACATTTTCCTCTGTTTCTTCGCTCCTATTTGTCTTAGCGTGAAAATATAATAGCCTATAGTCTTTCTTGATAAACGAGCTGTTTAACCCTGATAGAATTTTTCAAGTCGGATCAGTAGTTCCTGAGATTAGCGCGTTTAAACAAACAAACTCTTATACAATACGAGCTTATGCCCGCGGCTTCGCTCGCGTTAAGAATTATTATTACATACAAACTTTCATCCGCTATTTTAACCCCTTGGGGTTGGAATTTATCAAAATCCTTTCTTAGCGGATGCCTACGTCATAGCATCTACCTGCATGCCAAATTTCAGCCCGATCCGTCCAGTGGTTTGGGCTGTGCGTTGATAGATCACCATGTCAGTCAGTCATTTTTGAGTTTTATATATATAGAAGATTTAAGTATAGATCACTACTTTGACATAGGTAACGACTAACGGTAAGATTTCAATAACAATTCGCAATATCCTTAGCTGACGATGACTTAGCTGATGCGACACGGAGTCGGCCAACATTCGCTCGGCCTCGAACAAACCAGTAACTTCGCGGAAGACTTTCAAAGTCAACACCACAACTAGAACGATTGATTGATATCGCGTCGAGCGAAAGCGAACTTCTATTATGTACTTTTAATACCTACTTATGATTATAACTTATAAGTACGCTCAGTATCAATAGGGGTACAGACTACAGTCGCCATAATTCATATCGTCCCCTTTTTTAAAAAACGTTCTACAAAAATAAAATAAATACTAATATTAAAAAGTGTACGTCTATCTGTTACCTTTTTTACGCAGATCCAATTTTGATTAAACGGTGACACATACCTAATTAACAGGAAAAATAGATTTTCGCGAAAAACTTTCGTGAAAATCACACCCTAGGATTTATTATAATAATTTATAATATTAGTTTGTGTGTTTGTATATTGGTAGTCAGCAGGGGTTCCCAAACTGTGCGCCGCGGCGCCCTGGTGAGCCGTGGAAAGGCAAGAGGGGCGCCGTGAGTCGACCCTCCATCATAATCCATGACCACAAATGATCCTATTTATGCAAAATGAGTCCAATCCACACCATTGCCAAAATTGAGTTAATAATGCAGAAGTATTCCAAAATGGACCTGTTATCGACCCTATGAAGATCATGCAAATCTATCAATTTTGGCAGAACAAAACATTTTCACAACAAAGTTACCAACTAACAAATTAATAAGGATTGTTTTTTAAAAGATCCAAGCTGCAGGGTCCCTTGAATTTTTTTTTAATTAGGCAAGTAGAATCATGCGGCTTGGTTCTCGTTTGCATATTAAAAAAGGCTTACTTCTTAATATTTTACAAAGACTCACGTCAGTCACGTGGCTGGTTTTTTGTTGATATAAAGCCGACGGGTCATTGTGACCCAGGCCCGACACGACACAAAATTACTCCTGCGTAACTGGCCTGGTTTTATTGAAACCAGAGTGGTCTTGTGTATTGCGCACACACTTGGGCACTATAAAATTACTCCTGCGTAACTGGCCTGGTTTCATTGAAACCAGAGTGGTCGTGTGTATTGCGCACACACGACCGTTACGACACGATCGTATAGAGGGGAAAAATCCAGGAAGAACAAGCCGAAGAACCCCATATCCAGGACAAACATTTGCCGAGTTATAAGCACTCAAAGTTTGACATTGACAGCTCGGCAACTGTCAAACGTCGACCAAAAGCGGCGATAACTCCGCTCCCAATAGGTCTAGAGGAACGGGGTTTCTTCTAACATCAAAGGCAACATCTCGGCTACCCCCTCCCCGAATTTGAACTAAATCGGAGACATCAAATTTTGTCTCAATTCTGAGGCCAGGATTGAATAGAGGAGAAAAATCCAGGAAGAACAAGCCGAAGAACCTCATATCCAGGACAAATAGTTGCCGAGTTACAAGCATTCAAACTTTGACATTGACAGCTCGGCAACTGTCAAATGTCTTACAAAAGTAGCCATAACTCCGCTCCCAATAGGCCTAGAGGAACGGGGTTTCTTCCAACCTCAAAGACAATACCTCGGCTACCCCCTCCCCGAATCTGGACTAAATCGGAGATATCAAAACTTCAAGGACGAATCTTCTACTATACTTACAATACTTTTAAATGAGTAATGTAAAATTTGTCTAAATTACAGTAATGTAATGGACAAATTTTACATTACACATTCTTTGCATTTGATGGACAATGAAGGTCCGATAATGGCTCATTATTTTGTAAAATGGCAATGTAAGATACTCCATTACAATTATTTTTTTTACATTAAGATTTTTGCAACGTTGCTTGAAACCATCACTACTAATGCGAAAGTGTGTCTGTCTGTCTGTCTGTCCGTCTGTCTGTCTATCTGGCTGTCTGTTTGATATCTCTTCACGCCCAAACCACTGAACCGATTTTGCTGAAATTTGGTATGCAGATACTTTGAGTACCGGGAAAGGACAATTCATTCCGAAAAAATGTACGGTTCCCGCACGATAAACGAGTTTTGGCGAAACGAAGTTGCAGGCATCATCTAGTCTTAAACATCCTTGTAAAAACCAGAAAAAAGTAGGAGCGCCACATTATATCAGGTAGGTACTTACTGCCGAAGCATACAACAAGATATATTTAGGATATGCTCACCTAGATACAAAAAAATATAAAGTTTTAAATCTAAATTATTTATTTTTTTCATTTCAATCTTTTTTGGGAATATAAGCAACAATATAAACTAAAAAATAATGAATATATATATTTCATTCTATTACTACACAACCGAAAGAAAAAAATGGCGGTTTTCTTCAAAATTTGAAAGTTCATGAGGCCTCAGTTTATTTAAAAGCAAATTTTATAAGTTAAAATCGTTGTTTCTATAACTAATTAGATGTTAGAAATCCAAATCGGGTGCACAAATCTCATGCACGAAAATCCTGTTGACTTGTGTAATAAATCTAAAGAGATGGTTCGCTTTGGATTATATGTATCCCATACTAATATAGTTTTTCTAAAAGGAATCCTCCTGTTTTTGTTTAATTTTTGTTGGAAATAGTAGTAATTTTTAACATATTTATGTTTGTACGCATAGAATAAATTACAAAATATACTATTGTAAATTAACTTTACTTATAACAACAATCAGTTTTAAAGAGTACACAATTTTAATAAAAACGGCTTTTTCTCAGACCTGTCATCGTGTGGGCTGAGTCTGGTATGCATAAATAGGTCCAATTATTAAAGGTGTTTATTTATGTATCTTCTTGTAATAGCTAGGTAGAGTAGGGCGCCGTGACAAAATATTGACTTGTAAGTGCACCGCAGGCTGAAAAAGATTGGGAACCCCTGTGGTAGTGGACGCAAAAAAGTTTTAAAGTTTAGGACAGCTAGGTTACGACTTACTGAATTGTATATACGGTTAAAATTTTCAAGTACTGAAACTTCATACTATAATATTAAAGGCACTGCAAAACAACTGTGTCAACAAACAAATATTGAATAACCGTGTTTAGTTTTATTGGCCGTTGCTTACAATAATTAGTTAATTAACAAAAAATTAAAACCGACTTCCAAGGTAAAAACAATAATAACATTAATATGAACTAAAAAGTATTAAATAATTTCTACTATCTAATAGTGCCTTTTTCCGAATTCGGCTAAACCTCAACTATTTCTGTACTCAATCTTCATAATTTTGAAGTCGGTACCAGATAGCTGAAACTTCAGTCCTCTGACAGAATATTTGAAACTTTTGGAACTGGCACCGACTTCAAAATTATGAAGATTGAGTACAGAAATAGTTGAGGTTTAGCCGAATTCGGAAAAAGGCACTATTAGATAGTAGAAATTATTTAATACTTTTTAGTTCATATTAATGTTATTATTGTTTTTACCTTGGAAGTCGGTTTTAATTTTTTGTTAAAAATAATAATAATTTCACTCTTTTTAGTTACACTAGTAGATAAACCTTCGCGTATATTTTACCTAAGTATCTTATTACAATTTGTTAAGAGTCACAACTCACACTCACAAAATAATATACCTATTATCAGTGAAGTGAACATATTGTGCTAAGTAATTTAACAATTTTAATGCTTCAAGCCCCAAGCGGTCACCGGCGATTGCGATAACAATAGAAAGGCTATTGTGTCTCGTTTTTCCACGATCGAAGGATCTATCAGATAAAAAATTGTATAAACTTGCATAGGATGTAGCGTAGCTACTCATAATATTTAATATTATCATAATTATTGACAGCTGTTCTTGTAATAAAGAATTCAAATCGATACTTAGTGCGCCATCTATCGATTAATAAGTATAACTAATTAAAAAGACTCTTAATGACTTTGTTTTGTTTAAATGCTCTTTTTACAATAACTTTATTTCAATTCTATTTGTCTATTTAAAATTTATAAAGTAGTTAATAAAGTATTTGATCTGTATATAAAGTAGTTAGTAAAGGATTCGATCTGTCGTCTGCCGCCATGCGCCGCGCGGCGGCGACGCCGTCGCCTCTACGGCGCCGACCGCCGTCATGTATTAAATAAACAGGTGTTGTTATACAGTACATAATTATTATTATTAGTATATCCATACCTATGCCTTGTACTATTATCTAGTCTGTGCCATGAGACATTGGTGACCTTAACACGACGTGGTAATGATGATGATGACGATGATGATGATGATGATTATGATGATGAATATAAATTGCATAGTAGCATATGCCTTCTGTTCTTAAAACAACGCCGAAAGTCCCAAACGTGTATCTATAAGGAGTCAGGAGTTCTCTCAGCATCTTCGAAACCATGGTATACCTTGACCCAATATTTGACTTTTTGGTAGCATATTCTTAGTACACTTCACATAAAACCAAAATCACCATATGTTTCCATATAAATTTCGAGGAGTTCCCTCGATTACTCATGGATCCCATCATCAGGTCACCACTTTTGTGAACATGGTACCAAATTGGAGTGAAACCTAATACAACAAAACAAAATTTCGAAAATCGGTTCACAAACGGCGGAGTAATCGTTGAACATACAAAAATAAAAAAAAAATAAAAAAAAATAAAAAATATACACAGCCGAACATATAACCTCCTCGTTTTTTGGAAGTCGGTTAATAAAAGTATGTCGTGTATTGAAAATGAGTGACAAACATTGACGGTTGGTTTGGTCAACTTCCTCCGACCTCGAGTGGATTAATTGAAACGTCAGTCAGACGATCACAATTAGCAATAGCGGATTAGGTGCCGCTGAGCCGTTTCTCAACCGTCTCTGATTGATATCTCTGATAAAGAGATATTTGCCCCTCATAAATCTCTTTTCTGTCTCTCCTTCTGAAAGTTTCTGTATTAATAATTATTATTAATGAAGCGAATACTATAGAACGTTTTTTATCAATATCACTTCAGTAATTTAATGAGCTCTGGTTTAATGCATAGGTACTTTACTTTTTATCCCAAAAAAAAGATAAGTTGCACTCCGGGAGTGCCGGCAGAAGTGAAAACTTGATTATTAACGTTGTGCATTTTTAACCCATTTTTTATGAAAATCGGTTATTAAAAAATCGATTTTTTAATTAATCGAAACCCTTACAATCCATTAAATTTAGGGGTGGGCCGAAATTCGTTTTACATTCGGTTTAACCGAACTTCGGCAGCTTGAACCGAACTTCGTCATTCGGCCGAATTTCGGTTAAAATGCCGAACATTCGGCACTGAATATCTACGCTAACGCTATCATAATAGAAATTAATTTAAAAAATATATCTGTAGTAACAGTGAAATAAAATAAGTCTGATACAAGAACTATACTCATTCATAGTCATTTACTTATTTGAATTAGAAAAAGTAATCATATGTGATAAACAAAAAACTTATATTACTTGTTTTAACGACCAGTCTCAATTATTTTTAACAAAAAATTAAAACCGACTTCCTAGGTAAAAACAATAATATGAACTAAAAAGAATTAAATAATTTTTCCTATCTCATGGTGCCTTTTTCCGAATTCGGCTAAAACTCAACTATTTCTGTACTCAATCTTCATAATTTTGAAGTCGGTACCATATATAGCTGAATCCAGATGCCAGAATATTTGAAACATTTGTAACTGGCACCGACTTCAAAATTCTGAAGATTGAGTACAGAAATAGTTGAGTTTTAGCCGAATTCGGAAAAAGGCACCATGAGATAGGAAAAATTATTCAATACTTTTTAGTTCATATTATAAGGATGTTATTATTGTTTTTACCTAGGAAGTCGGGATTAATTTTTTGTTAAAAATAATAATTTCACTCTTTTTAGTTACCTAGTAAAATCATCGCGTACTATACGTAGAATAATACACCTGTATATTATTCTACGTATCTTATTACAATTTGTTAACAGTCACACTTACAAAATATAATATCAGCTGCAGATAATTTTAAACAATACATTTTAAAAAAATTGAAGTGGACACATGCTAGGGCCGCGCCAAACCAGAATAGCAGCGGCGAGGTTTTCAGTGTCATATGATTTTAAACTTTATCTTTATTATTGTAATACATAGTATCGCTTGAGAAGTCTACCGTGGTAATGATGATGATGATGATGAATGTAATTTGTATAGTAGCATATGATTTCAGTTCTTAAAACAGCGCCTAAACCCCCAAACTTGTATCTATAAGGAATCCGGAGTTCTCTTAGTATCTTCGGAACCATAGTATACCTTGGTGCAAAATCTTGCGTTTTGGTAGCATATGCTTAGGATGCTTCTCATAAAACCAAAATCACCATACGTTTCCGTATAAATTTCGAGGAGTTCCCTCGATTACTAATGGATCCCATCATCAGGTAACCACTTTTGTAAACATGGTACCAAATTGGAGTGAAACCTAATACAACAAAACAAAAATTTCGAAAATCTGTTCACAAACGGCGGAGTAATCGTTGAACATACAAAAATAAAAAAATTATCCACAGCCGAAAATATAACCTCCTCGTTTTTTGGAAGTCGGTTAAAAATGTTTAGTTACTTAAACAAACAAAACACAAAATTAAACCGCTCTTTTTACTAACCAAACCAGCTTCGTGGTTTATGTAGAGAAACTATAAAGAATTATGTATTTTTTAATAAAATAAATAAATAAATAAAAATAATACTTAAACAAAAAACAAAAATTTTGACTTTAGTTTTACTTTACAATTAATGACTAGCTGGCTAACGGCCCCGCGGGGAAGTGCGGAGTGCGGGCGGGCACATCTAGCAATATTTGCAGCAAGTGCGTAAATAAGTCATAACACGAAAAAGCGCGGCGAAATTGAACCGAAGTTCGGCCGAACTTCGGCCGAATTTTTCATTTATACCGAATGTTCGGCCGAAGTTCGAATTCGGTTCAAACCGCATTCGGCCCATCACTAATTAAATTTCTAACCCATTTTTCATGAAAATCGATTTTTAAAATCGAGTTCGAGTTCGAGTTCGACACAAAACACTACTCTCCAACCGTCTTACGGTTTTTCCAAGGTTTTTCGATCAGCATAAGAATCTGACGCGAATTTCACAGTTTTTGCCCATCCCACAAAAGTGCTCAACGCCGCTAAAGAAGTTTTCACTTCAAAATTAATAGAAGTCATACTGTTAAGTCGTTCTGGATTGACCAGTGTTGAGATGACATTATTGCAAATACAACATACCTAGGCCGGTATAAATAGTCAGTACTCAAGATGCATCTCGGTCTCAGGACGCGGTTCGGCTCTATGATTGGTCCAAATTTTGACAGCCAACCAATCACAGAGCCTAAACCATATCTTGAGACCGAAATTCATCTTGAGTACTGACTATTTATACCGGCTAAGATACTCGTATGACGTCGAATCATTCAGAAGACGGTAGCTCTCGTTAGTTGTACTAGGTTTTATTTTGGAACTCAAGCTCTAGTATTCAGGCCCTAGGTCAAATCTAGTATTATTTGTCAGCAGAAGTGAGGCGTGACAGGTCGGCGTTATTATGTTCTCGACGTCTGTTGTGCAATTTATATTATGCACCTGAGGCCGTTTTGTGTCAAGCATTGCAACGACTGACGACTGCCAAACCTAAGTAATGCTCTGGAATGTTCGTAGAGTTTTTTCAACAACCCGACAATGCCAGGCCATTTAGCCGAAACTTTTTCGTTTTCGCTTCGTTATAGAATCGCCGATCAAAATATATGGAATTGACATATTAAGACGAGTCGGACGTCAACATCATATTAACGAACGCTTATGTCCATACATTTTCATCGGCGATTCTATAACGAAGCGAAAACGAAAACATTTTGGCACACCCCCCAGAAAAGTTATTCGGCCATTCTCAGGAGAGCAAAATTTACGTGTCCCGGGCTTGTATACTCTGTTATATTATCTTATTCAAGTATGTAATATTTTTAAACGGTAGTTAGCATCAGTATCTAGCTACAAACTTAAACACAGGCTTCTAATTAAAGCAATTCAGCTAAAATAATTGAATTCGTGTTCAAAAACCATGTTTTTCTAACTACCGTAACGTGTCCTTTTCATTTAATCTATTCATGGTTTTAAACGCCTATAAACATTGGTTATCGCATTGCAAAATATCGACTCAATAGGCCCAGCCTATAAATAGTTATCATGAAATAATCGCTTGTCCGATCAAAAGTCCTAATTACCGTAACACCTGCTGTTTTTGGATGCCCATCCAAAAATATCAGGATTTGGCACATTACGAGTGCACGGGTTGCTTCTCCTTAGTGTGTGCCATGGCCCATCTGTGATCCCACGTCGTTAATGTTATTGTGGCGCCGATAAAGCACATGAGTATCTAATTACCGTAGCTTTGGTTACAAACTTGTCTAATTATTACGGTAATTAGACAAGTTTGTACTTTACGTTACTTTTCAATTATGTTTAAATTAGATTTTTATTATGTATATCTTATATCTTTAAACGAGCAATTCTTATATATATATAATTGGAATCTCGGAATCGGCTCCAACGATTTTCATGAAGTTTAGTATATAGGGGGTTTCGGGGGCGATAAATCGACCTAGCTAGGAATCATTTTCATAAAATGTCATTTTATGTGTGTTTTTTGATTTTTTTGTATAGCTAGTTATGTTTATGTTACATAATTTGGCCTATTTACGTTGCCCTAAGCTAGTTTTTATCAATTGTATCGTTGTATCGTTACGTAAAACACTACATTTGTCTAATTACCGTACCCATAAATTTTTAAGTCTCATTATCCAAAAAACTTTAACTAACTGTTTCACGCCACATTTATTATTGTGTTCATATCTTTCATTTCTTTAATATTTCAATGTGTTTGAGTCAAATCGACGAAGAAAAAAAATGGTTACGGTAATGAGGCAAATAAAGCCAAACCGGAGAATGGCCGTATTATGTTTTTCGACAACAAGTGACTATGATCAATTTTAAACCGTTTGTCGCATTAACGCTCGTGAGTTTAGGTAAATTAGGTTTCATGATATTAACTGAAATATTAAAGGATTGTTTACTTTTGTTATAAAAGATTAGTTTACTTATTTTTCATTAGCTTAACTTAAGTTAATCGAGTGCTACAAAACCAATTTTAATAGGTTGGGGAAAAAGTCTTTTCGCATTACAGTATATGTATGAACTTGTCATAAAATCTCTTGGGTTATACCAATAATTGTATCTGGCTGATTTTGGTATCATTAAAAAGTTTTAATTATACGGCTAAGACAATGGGCATTGTCCAAAAAAAAACACATGTACTTTTTATATTTTTTTTTTCGTTAAAATAGGGTACTTATTTTAAGAATATAAATTAAATAATTTTGAAATTCATTAGCTAGTTTTTTCTCAATAAATTTTTAAAGTTTCGCTCTGGCGTCATCATCGGCGGCCAATTGACCTCTGCAGTATGTTTTAAATTTCCTTTCAATCTTATTTATAATGGCTGGTTCGTCAAATGCAAGTTCTCATTATGTGAAAGCTGATACATGAAGCTTACCAAAAGTTCGAAACGAAATGTTGGTCGAATTTATTACTAATTTCACGCCATTGAAGGTCAAACTAAGGTTAAACATATTTGTTTAAAAATATAAGTAACTAATGAGTATTTTTTTCGTTTATATGCAGAAAAACGATCACTGACCTTTGGCCGTAGACAAAGTCCCTTTCGTTAAAAGCGATGACGAAATTCGTTATCAAAATGTATGGGATTTGACATTAGTCTTCGCAAGCGAAATGTTATTTAGCGATGACTTATGTCAAACCGCATACATTTTGATAACGAATTTCGTCATCGTTTTTAACGAAAGATACTTTGTCTAAGGGGGCTTATTCCTCGAAATGTTTTTGTAATGAGCAAAATTTAAAAAAAATGGACAATGCCCATTCCAAATTCAAATTAGGTGTGATTTTCATTTGTTTTTCTTATTGTTAAAATGAGGGATTCTAATGAAGAAATTCGATCTACATTTCAAAATTTGTCGTTGAAAAAGTTATCGAACAAAATGGCACCTATATACTTTAGTCAATTATTGTAAATAAACTTTATAAAAAAACCTTTTGAATATTTATATAAAATGCGAAGAAACGTTTTTCTCAACCTAATATAATATAGGTATAAAATATATGAGGTGAAGTCGTAGATCACTTTTAGGAGATTTAAATGACGTAGTTTATACAGACTCACAATATAATAAGTAGTTTTTCGTGTAGCCAAATACACTTTAATGTGTTTTAATTAGTTTAATGTGAATACATATATTACGTGTTTAATATGAGTATTATGACGTAGGATCAGTTCATCGTTAGTTTCTGCTCTGCTGAAAGGAGCTGCGAATCCGATTTTGACAAAAACTAAAACTCTTCTATAAGTTCTTCGAACCATACAATTTCCAAGTTGAAAAAAAGACTATCATGAATAAAAACCAACGGGTTGCACTCCAGGAGTACCGGCAGAAGTGAAAACTATAAAACAACAGGCTATTTAGCCGAAACTTTTTCGTTTTCGCTTCGTTATTGAATCGCCGATCAAAACGTATGGAACTGACATAAGACGAGTGGAACGTCAATGTCACATTAACAAACGCTTATGTCAATTCCATACATTTTCATCGGCGATTCTATAACGAAGCGAAAACGAAAACATTTTGGCACACCCTCCTGGCATGCATTTTCGCCGCGCGGTCCACTCTTCTACTTCTTACGCATTTTCGATTAGGTCACTTTATAACTTAGGGAGCATACCCATACTACGTGACCCATTGGGGGGGGGGGGGGTCTTCAAAATACTACGCTCGGTCACAAGAGGGGGGGAGGGGGTCTAGAGTTTTGTCACGTAGTCAATTTCGCCGAGAGAAACGTCATACGATTTTTTTTCTCGCCATTTAATACTTGACACTGACATTTATTATAGTTATTTATAGCTAACAGCCATTAAAAAAAAATAGGCACTGTTGTCACTTGTCAGGCACTTTGAAGTTTGGTGAAGCTGTCAAACTTGGTGATCATCCTACTTTAATATTATAAAGGCGAAATAAATTGTTTGGATGTAATCAAGTATGGATGTTTGTTACTCTTTCACGCAAAAACTACTGAATGGATTTTAATGACACTTTACAATAATATAGCTTATACATCAGAATAACACATAGGCTACAATTTTAACCGACTTTCAAAATAGGGGACGTGTTATGTTCATTTTTTATGCTCAACGATTATTGCGCCGTAAGTGAATCGATTTTCAAAATTTTTCTTTTGCTGTATAGGGTATCATCCCAATTTTGTACTATATTCACAAAATTAGTGATCTGATGAAGGGATTCATAAGTAATCGAGGGAACTCCTCAAAATTTATATGGAAACATGTGGTGACTTCGGTTTCGTGAGAAGTGTTCAAAGCATATTATTATGCTACCAAAAAGTGGATTTTGCACCGAGATATACCACGGTTCGGAAGGTAATGAGAAAACTCCTGATTCCTTATAGATACAAGTTTGGGATTTTGATCAAAAAATCTTAAAAAGTAGGTCACGTAGTATGGGTATGCTCCCTTATAGGTACGTTTACAGATATACAATGTGTTCCGACACCGGTGTCCGAGCCTATAAGGTTATGATGTAGGGCATATTTTATCGACAAATTGGCTATAATTTTTTTTATTGTATCTTTTGAAAAACAAAAATTCTGGCTCTCATAGCAATCTGACCAATACTTCATAAGAAAATCGTTATAACTTCTAAACTATCTGACTTAAAGCATATACATAAGTAAAGGAATTTATTTAAAAGATGTAAACCTCCTCTACCTTTTTAAAACAAAAAATAACCTGTTTAATGCGCTAGATTTTTCACAAAAAAAACATTTATTACAAAATACACAATTTTTTCTTAAAATTTGGTTTTTCTGCATTTAATTTTACGAAATTTATAACATATTGCCCGTGTAAGCGTAGTCCACAAGTTTAGCTATCAAATGAGACCTTTTTATCTTTATAGGATATTATTAACATGAGAAGTATTGGTCAGATTAGTGTGAAAGCCCGAGAAAAACTAAAATGGCTGTCATTTAACAACCGTGAGAGAAAGATAAAATTTGAGAGCCAATTTGTCGATAAAATATGTCATACATCATGACATTAAAGGATCGGACACCGGTGTCGGGACACATTGTATAATGTCTGTGCTATTATATACCGGCACATAATAACTAATATTGTCCGCAGTTCACTGTACAATTGTGTTCTATAAACACAACATGCAAAAGTATTGTCCACATTAATAAGGTCTTTGGCAAATCGTTTTCATTGTACTCCGCTGTTTAATAATAACCTCAAAAGTGCCTCAAACCTACTTGCGCACGTAAGCAACGTCACCTACAAACTTTAGCTAGTAGGCAATGCAGAAAGAATACTCTTTTCTATTCTGCATTTATTGAATTTACCTATATAGAAATTTACTCAATGAAATAATAATAAAAATAAAGATTATCTTATATATAAAACTAAGCTGTCCCGACAAACGTTTCCTCCGTTTCGGAGGAGTTCGTGGACTAACATTGTGACACGAGAATCTTATATATATAAAATTCTCGTGTCACAATGTTAGTCCACGAACTCCTCCGAAACGGCTTTACTGATTTTTACAAAATTTTATATGCATATTCAGTAGATCTGAGAATCGGCTACTGGTTACTTTATATATTGATAAGTGCATTTGTTGAATAAATAATAGTAATTATTACAACATGAGACTGACGGCGACCATTGTTTGTGGGATAGCGATCGACGTTGCCATGGCGACATACATTATTTAGTTACTTCAATAAAATAATATGGGCGAAATACTTTATATTATGGCAAAGCAACGTTTGCCGGGACAGCTAGTAAGAATATAAATTTTGCTCTGTGAAATATTCAATGTCATCTACAGAATCTGCCTCGTATAAAACTGAAAAGTAGCGCTAGAATAGTTGAAATACTGCCTCATGGTCGAAGACAGATCTAGGGTATACTTTTGAACCTTGTTGTGCTCTAATTATTAAAAGTTTTGGATCTTATTCTTTCGTGATAAAGCTTAAAAGCTGAACACCAGATTTGTACTTTACGATGTAGAGTGGTAACTGGAAACAAAAGCTAACAAGAGTCGCGACATAAATTGAAATTTTCTTTCTCATACTATAAATATTTTATCAAATCTAGAAACATGAAGTATAATACACAGTCTAATAAATAAATAAATACAAAATAATAGTATTTATTATCTCATCGTCAACAGTTTTGGCGCAGTATTGGCGCAGCCGCGCTACATCGAAGTGACCTATTATTTTATGCTATCTCTTTCGTTTTTCGTATTCCGTTAGAGAGACAGCATGATATTTACCTAAGTACTTTAAAAGTGCTAATTTATTAGCAATGTCCTCGTGCAATTAACATTGTTTGCATAACGGTGAGAGCCTGGGCGGAGAAAGTCCAGGAATGCAGGCCTCGTGTCGCCGACGCGTCGTGTCGCCGCCGTCTCGTGTCGCCGTCGCGTCGCTAATTATTGTCACGTGGTTATTAGCCGGTGAGGCAGAAGGAAGGAGGGAAGAAAAATATAGACCCAAAGAGCTGTTTATATTAATTTGTTAGCAAACGATTGCAAAACAATAATAATTATTGTAGCCAATCGTAGTGGGTGAAGATGAGCCACAGGCGTATTTAAATAATGCAGATTAACAGGGCAAATATTTAGGCAAATTTTTTGGGACCTTGGCTTTGGCGCCCCTAAAGATGGCAATTTGGCGCCCCTAGAGGGGATAGCGGGCGCCATTGCATTGCACTAATTGCACATAATATGGTAAGATTAATTTGGATCAATTTGGTAACATGGAGTAAACTACATGTCTTTGAGCTTGGCTCTCGATTTCTGAGGTCGGGGATTTAATTCCCCTATTGGCACATACGGTTATTTCCAAGTTTAGTTAGGACAATACAGGCTGATCATCCTGCTCTTGATCTCTTGCCCGACGTCGTGTCGGTCTACCCTTGATACGGGGTTATAAAGGATGAAAAGGTATTCTTGTGTACTGCACACACACATTTACGAGTACAATCATAGGCAAACGCAAGTTATTTCAATTCAATGCTAATCGGCAACCAAATTACATAGGTTCGCTAACTAATCAACATCTTCGATAGTACATTATACACACGTAACTTTTTTTCAATGTTAAAAAACACGCCTTTGTTTCAATGTAACCGGCCGGCGTCACCAAAACTAATACAGGGTACAATTATACCTTCCTGCCAAATTTTGATATATTGATCCTTGTTAAAAATAAAAATACACGTATGCTTTCTTTTATAGTCACTCAGTACTAAAATGTTGAGAAATAGCTTCCGAAAGTTATCCTAAAAAACACTACAGTCTACAATTAATGAACACGATGCGCCGGCCGCGCGTGACATGCCCCCGCGTGCGCGCCTCATCCCGCGCACCCCCTCTCATTCCCCCGCGCCGCGAGTGACTGTTCTGCAACGATTTTAAATGGGATAAAATGTCATTAAAAAAAAATAACACCCAATTTTTTTGTTAAATGGACTCTAGGAGAGTCCATTTAACATTTAATACCTAAGTGCTGGGAAAAATTTGGCAGGAAGGTTTAATTGCACCCTGTATATCAGTACGTCATAATAGGTTTAAATGCCCTGAGTTTTTATAGTTCTCACAGGCTGTGTGATCGCCGTATCGTCACCGGATATCACCTTCAGTAGCTAATTGGTGTTCGTCGCAAAAACTAACCACTAATTAAACGTATCTGATGTGACTCAATAGAGTTCTCGGTTGGAGTATTTAGACATCTATAATCCTTAGGACCTGTTTCTCCACTTACTCATAAGTGCCGGATAGGCTGTCCATAAGTCATAACCTATCTGACAGATAAAGTCAGCCCCTCTATTCTATAATTTTGTATGTGGAAAAGAGTACTCTATTACCACTTAAAGTATTCAAGCTGCTACTGAACCGATTGACATGAAATTTGGCATAAAATTAGTCCCGGCACTCAAATAATTATAGTATACCTATATTCATATCACATTCAAAGTATATTCGTACTTAACTCAATAAGATGTAACGGGCAAGTAAACAGGCGGACTGTCTTTTTAAAATATTAGTATGGATTATATAGTTTTGATTTCTAATCGTGTAAGTAGATGCCATGGTAAATAATGAATCGAGCACAATAGCTGAGGCTGTAGGCACTAGGCATTCATACATGATGTAAATATATTATACAGTAGAGTAACTTAATCCTGTGACCTGTCGCTGATAATAAACTCGTTCATTAATATACACAAGTTTCACACGCGTGATTCTCCAATATATTGCTATAAAAGTTATTCAAAATCACATAATAGTGTTTCTTAACCATTTCAAATTTCAATGTCGCACATCTGTGATCCTATGAATAATGTAGTTACTCCTAGTTTAAGGCACTAATGAGTGCAAGTGCCTGGCTCAGGCGGTCTTGTAGACAGAACACAAAACTAAGTGGGTCTAGTATGCTGACTCTACTGTATATATTTGTATTGTGGCGCGGATGTCCGCGGCCCCGTAACTAACTATATTTAGCGCACCATTGATGCGCGACTATTGAGAACTTGTTCAGGCTTATTATACCCCCGATATGGTCTTTATGATCAAGGCTTAAGGATCACTATAAAAAAATCTGTTAACAAGTATGGACTGGCTGCACGTAGAGAACTCTGTATTTTGGGTATAGTATATGCAGTTAATTGTATGAGCTTCAAGATGACACGATCTCGTTAATACCTCGAGGCTCGATCGTGGGAATCGCAGACACAATATACACAAATAGATTTTCAATTGTTATGTGACAGCCGGGTGCCGCTTGGGGATTGATAGGTTAATAACACGGTCCGACGGAAAAAACGAAAGGCGAAACACTGAGTGAGGTAGCCGGATAGGGGGGAAGGGGGATTATAAGAACTATAGGAACGCGAAGGGTAAAGGAGTTACACGAGTCACGAGTAACCTTTAGTCTTGAGACTTGCCCTATTTTTACGGCATTTTCCTCATGTCCAAAGGAAAATTTTCAGCTAATAATTACGTTGCCATGGAAACAAAGTAGGTAAATAGTTAATTAATCGTGAATATCTCTTTTTTAAGTCAGATGGACTTATTGTTATTATTATTATGAAAAACTTTATGTACTATCAGAGAAATTTAATCATAGGTAGCAGACCTACGGTCGGGCACAAACTGACAAAAGTGTATATGTCACAGTCATCTGATTTAGCCTGCGATTCGATTGAATGACTAGCGCATTTATTGAATGACAGCATTCAATCGAATGACTAAAGGACGACTCGTCAAGACGTTGACTGTGACGTTTAACGTCTTGACTAAAGGTCATAAATTGTGAAGTCGTTAAATGGGATGCTATAATTTTTTAAGTAGCCGTTGACGGGGTAGTTATGGGTAAATCCACGCTGTCATAATATTTTATAGCAAATAAAGCAATTTAAAGTTAATTTAATCGACAAAATAGTATCATTACAGTGCTATCAGCTGTGCGAGCTGTTTGAAGCCATATTTGCTTTAGTGACTACTAGCGCCGCAGTGGGAAAAATGAAATACGTTCAATTACCTGACTGATTTCATGGCCGCTATCTTCAAAGGGCTATGTTACAACTCGCTAACTAGTTGGACGTTGAGTGACGATTGTTCATTCGATGTTCGGCCGAGTCATTCAATTGAATGGAGTCATTCAATGAATTCAATCGAATCGCAGATTGAACCAGATGACTGCGACATATATTATTTAAGATAATACTTTAAATATCTGTAAAGGTCGCAAAATTTCATAAAACTCGATATTTCAACTCTACGTTGCATATTAGAACGTGATGGAGGACTGCAGCTATTGCCAGTGATTGCCAAGCTATGCATGCGCAATAAACATCGATCATGGACAATTATATAAACAAATATTAAATGATTCTGAAATAGTCATTAATTTTTCCTCACCACCTTTTTTTTCTAACATAGTTACCAAGTTACTTTTATATTGCTTCTACACGTCTTTGATTGAAGATATTAAAAACTATTTCAACTCAACTCAACTCAACTCAAAACTGCAAAAGTGAATCAGTAGCAAAGTTCATATTTATTCAAGTCTTTAAGGAAAATCGAGATACAATACAATTTTGTTTTGAAGTTACCCTGCTTCTCGAAGTTTATAATATTTTACAACATGATAATTGAACATAACGAATGACACTTAACGGCAACAAACGAAAACAAACTTTTAGCATATTATGGTACTATCAGAGAAGTTGATTCATAGGCAGATTGCGGACCTATGTAACTTGGTTGCGTTATGTCAAATCCAGGCAACAGATCTCGACGATAAACTACTATAACATGGCGCGCCCCTCCAAATTACTGTTTCAATGTGTGTAGTCACATCCTTATGAAAGAGTTTGTATGTAGTTGTACCAATCAACCAGTACTCGTAATATTTCACTTAATGTCACTTATTACTATTACCAAGATTTGTTGGTCAACTAATCATAACTAGCTCCGACCGCGCAAGACAAAGCACTTCAAACGTTTTGAATTTTGGAGGGGCGCGCCAGTTATAGTAGTTTATCTCTAACATTAAACTGACATTACTCGACCAAATAACGGAGGATCGTCATCTGCATAAAGAATCTATTAGTTCCATAGACTTATATTAGTTCTATGGTACAAAACCCAATTTTTGATATGAATAATATACAAAACGATAAACAAACAAAGTTCTTTAGCACATGCGATTTAACCAAAGCTTGGTATAATATTTTTTGTACCAATTTTCACATATTTTAATATTATAGATGAGTTTGAGTTATCCTGACCATGGGCGTACCCAGCAGCCTCCCCCCCCCCCCTCGAAGATAAAATAAACGTCAATTTTCCTGGCAAGTGGAAAACAAAAACGTGTTACCTACTCTGCGCAAAATGAAGTGTTGGAAACAAAATATATTTTCAGTCAGATTAATGATAGTCAATTTTCATGATTTTTTGTTTCAATAAACCAGACCGACCATCTTCACGAAACAAGTATGCTACCTCCCCCCTAGCTAAAATCCTGGGTGCGCCCATGATCCTGACTATAATCTAAAGTTTAGATTTCGTTTAGATTCTAAACGATTGAAGCGAATATAAAACATTTGGAATGACTTTTGCGGATAAAAAACGTAACGAGCAGTTTAACAGGTTACCATCGTGTATCAGTTTTTGCTGTCGGTTCTAATAAGACAAGTGGTCGTCTAAAAATATAATTACTGTGAGAAAAAATCTAGATAAGATAACGTTGATAAATATCTAAAAAAAACTGCCGAGACATGTAGAATGTAGAGTTAACTCATGCTTCTTTGTAGTGAAAACTTATTTAGCAGCGTTGTAAGCATTTTTGGGTTGATAGCAAAATATGTATCCACGCGTCAAGACAATATGTGAAACCTTTCTGTAATTATTAGGGATGGGCCGAAATTCGTTTTACATTCGGTTTAACCGAACTTCGGCAGCTTGAACCGAACTTCGTCATTCGGCCGAATCTCGGTTAAAATGCCGAACATTCGGCACTTAAAATATACTTGCACTGTTGCTTGCACTATCATAATAGAAATTAATGAAAAAAACATGTCCAGGTAGTAACAGTGACATAAAATAAGTCTGATACAAGAACTATACTCATTCATAGTCATTTACTTATTTGAATTAGAAAAAGTAATCATTAGTTTATACGTGGGAGAGCCATGCTTCGGCACGAATGGGCTGGCTCGACCGGAGAAATACCACGTTCTCACAGAAAACCGGCGTGAAACAGCGCTTGCGCTGTGTTTCGCCGAGTGAGTGAGTTTACCGGAGGCCCAATATCCTACCCTATTCCCTTCCCTACCCTCCACTATTCCCTTCCCTTCCCTTCCGTTCCCATCCCTACCTTCCCCTATAACCCTATTCCCTCTTAAAAGGCCGGCAATGCACCTGCAGCTCTTCTGATGTTGCGAGTGTCCATGGGCGACGGAAGTTGCTTTCCATCAGGTGACCCGTTTGCTCGTTTGCCCCCTTATTTCATTTTTAAAAAAAATTCGTGCTAAACAAAAAACTTATATCAAGGTCTTTTTAAAGACCAGTCTCAAAAATTTTTGGTCACTTAAACAAAACATAAAATTAGGTAAACCGCTCTTTTTACTAACCAAACCAGCCTTAGAAATCTTTCTTACTTAATAAAAACAAAATTTTACTGCCTTCTCAACAAGTCTAAGAAATCTCTTTTTGACCGACGCGACTTCCAAAAAGGAGGAGGTTAAAGGTTCGGCTGTATGTACCTTTTTTTTTGTATGTTCCACGATTACTCAGCCGTTTGTGGTCCGATTTTCAAAATTCTTTTTGTGTTGTATGGGGTTTAACTCGAATTTGGTACCCTGTTCACAATCTGATGATGGGATCTTTGAGGAATCGAGGGGACTCCTTGAAATATATAGTGATTTCAATATTTTCTGAAGCATTCGAGGTAAATGCTACCAATAAGTAAGATTTCACACCTGGTTATACCCTGGATCCGAAGGTACCGAACAGAACTTTTGAATGCTTATAGGTACAGGTTGGAGGATTTCGGCGTTGTTTAAACAACTGAAAGCATAAGCCAACACATCAATTTGATTAATCATCATCATCACAACCATAATTATACCATGGTCATCACACTATGACCCAATTATTGGTACTTTTCGTGATATTTTGCATCGAAGCAGATGTTTTTGACGATGATTTCACTGTTTGTGGACCGATTTCGTTTCGGCCTTCGGATTTTCGGATTCGGATTTCGAAATTCGGCCGAATTTTTCATTTTTACCGAATGTTCGGCCGAAGTTCGTATTCGGTTCAAATCACATTCGGCCCATCACTAGTAATTATAGAAAACTAGATGATGACCGCAACTCCGTTGCGCCAAAATTAGTTTATTGCGCGGGAACCGTACATTTTTCCGGGATAAAAAGTATCCTATGTCCTTTCCCGGGACTCAAGTTATCTCCATGCCCAGCAAGATCGGTTAAGCGGTTTGGGCGTGAAGAGGTAACAGACAGACACACTTTCGCATTTATAATATTAAGTATGGACTAGAAACATGCGTCAGAACACGTGACGTGATCAAAAATTGGTAAGACGGAGGGAGGAAACTGATGTGTGGATGTTAAGAGTACGTCCATTCAAGCAAATAACCGATGCACTCCAAACACGTTCGTAGAAATGAACGTACGTTTGTCCGTTTGGAAGTCTTATAAACTACAGTTTAAAAGAGTAAAGAGATAGAGAATTAACAGAAGTATGGCCAGGTATATACCTACATATAGATGTATTATATACCTAGTTATTCAGAAAAAGTAAGTTATAAACTTTCGCGTTGCATTTTAATGAAAACTGATTAATCGTAAAAGTATGTACTCGTAGTAGCATTACTACTAGAATAAGTCGCGTATCCTCCGATCGCGGATTCTTGGAAATCTATATTGTCCATACTAATAAATTATAAATGCGAAAGTGTGTCTGTCTGTCTGTCTGTTACCTCTTCACGCCCATACGGCTGAACCTATTTTGCTGAAATTTGGTATGGAGATATTTGAGTCCCGGGAAAGGACATTATAGGATATTTTTATCCCGGAAAAATGTATGGTTCCCGCGCGATAAACGAATTATGGCGCAACGGAGTTGCGGGCGTCATCTAGTTATTCTATAGGTAATTGCAGTTGTCGCGGTCACCGGTGTCCATATGGGGCTTGATGGGTTAAGTCCCGATTAATAAGTTTTAAAAGTTATACTTCCATACTAAGCAGTACATATACCTGCTATATACGAAATCACTAACCGCAAAACTGTCGTGATTAAATTTACATAACTTTAATTAACAATTACTGTGCTTAAGGCTAGCATTAGATTGTTTTAAAGTCATTTGTCTTGCAGTATCTGAGATTGATCCCTATGTACTCTAACATAAAAGTCAAATCAGAGGGAATATAACTCTGAATCGATTGTAGAGGCCGTCGCAAAGGTCGTTGTACAACTCTACCTTTTTGCTAAACATCAACAACAGTGTTACAACAAATAGTTTTCTGAGAACTGCATCCTCAGAGAGTTTACAGAATACCTGTCAACATGTAAATGATAAAATATATAATTATCATCAACATGTTTCCAGATAATGGAGGTTTTTTTTTGCCGGTTATTCGGCTGATTACGGTTAATAACCGTGGCGATAGTTTTCTAACGCCTAGAAAAGCATTGTAAAGAGTAAATAGCAAAGTAAGTTTTATTTTATAGTTTAATTTTTCCATAAACATAATATTATGAGAGAGACAGACACTACAATGTAGGTCATTCAAAATTTTAAGATTCGTCAACACCAGCTTTTGTCGTTGGCATTTCTATCTTTGTCTCTACATGTTTTTATCAATCGCAGCTCTACACATATCATTGAAAATATCTATATGTAAATAAAAATGAATTTTAAATAATGTTAGTCTCGCTTAAATTCGAGAACGGCTGAATTTGGTTTATTATGTTAGTCTTGAAGTTCAGGGAAGGTTTACAAGGAAAGTGATACGAAGTTCCCCGGGTCATCTTGTTTTTGATGAGTGAGTTCAAATAAAAGTGTTTCGTTACTATTTTTTCACGACGTTTTATTTTTATGCATGCTCAAATGGAAAATAAAACAATGGCAATAATTACTAATGGCATTATTATTAATGACTTCTACGTACCTATCAATTAACAGCTGCGGTAAAATATAGTCAAAGGACGTTAAAATAAAACAATGTCTTGTGAACTTATTTGTGTAATTAAAAACTACGTAATGAAATATTTTTGCGCACTTTTAGCACGATAAGTATCCTTATTTATCTAATTATTCTTCATATCTTACGTAATAAGTTTATGTGTATTAAAAATAAAATAGAAAAGCCTAAGTATAATGTTTTTGGTCTCGTATTGAAAAGGCATTTTTCATTCTGTAGTACCGGAATATTTAAATTATTCTAGGTCCTTCTTAGATTCCTTTAAGCAAGCACTAGGGAGTTGACAGTTTAATTTGTAAAAAGTATAATTATTTTTAATTTTATACACAATATAAACAATAAATATGATGCAGAATAATTTAATTTATGTAGTCAAATGTGTACCTCCAAACTCTGGCGTCATATAATGCGAATAATAATTGTGAATTATTTCGAATAATATTTATGTAATGGTTCTCCCAAATGTAATTGAAAAACTCACCAAACATAGGTATGTGCATTTTCATTTTGTAACCAAACACAGTAATAACAAGCACAACACACGCGGGTCGCGGGTCGCGGAGGTTGCGGGCGCGGGTTGTGAGCGCGGTTTGCGCGCGCGGGTTGTCGAGCGACTGACAACCACTGACAACACGCGAGACCTCGCCACCGCAGACATAGATGTAGAGATGCTGTGGCTGATTTTAGCTAACCGCACGCGCGCACGGCGCTGATGGCCCGAGATGTATGAAATTGTAGGAAGCGTTTTAGAACGCATAGCGGTTTGCGCTGATTTTTCATAAGTTTCGGTATCGGCGCGCCGACAGTCATCGTGAGACTATAAATCACTAAATTCAGCCTAAGATGTAATTTCGGTGTACGATTATATTATATTTTATCGTGAAATACATCTTTCATTTCATACGCTTATTCGAGCGTATGAAATTTCAAATTACGATTATAATTATTATTTACGACATTAATTGTTTCTGACCTGACGGTCGTCAAGGAAAGATGACTCTAGAATTAAATTTTGTTCGAATTTGAAACAGTAAGTTACACGGCTACTGTCTTTTAACTTTTTCTGGCGTCCAGTCGATTCACACATCAATGTAAATAATCTTCTTAGATATATATCATTGGTCGCAACCATCCGACCGTGCCATTGTCTCCATGTTGCTCCACTGTTCTATAAGTCAGTGATCAGCATCGAAAATGTTATAGACTAAAACACTTGTTTTCGATGTCAGGTGTACAATGTACGCGGGTCGCGAAAATCAATGTTTACAATTTCCGATCTTATTAAAGTGGATATAAAGTGCAAAAAGCACATCATTTCGCCGGCTACCGTATCATTTACGACACACTTTGCACAGCTGTATGATCTGATTTTTGCAATACACTCATACAGTTCTATGGAAAATGCGAAAAACGAGCCACTGCTTAATCATAGTTAAAACGTAATATAATCAATACTTTTCTTCAAGAGTTTTAGCAAAAATCTTAAATCACCTAATTTCTACTGCTCATAGATAACCGTTTTATTTGCGCTTAACCTCTCCGTTGCGCTTTGAGTTGAGAGATTTATGTATCTACTGTTGATATAAAGTTAATTGTGTCCGAGTGTATAATATTGTTTCGTCCTTTGCGAAAAATCGCTTCCATTCCATTTGGCGGCGGTGTAAATTGAGCATACAATGAAATAAAATGTTTGTGTTATGTTGAATGACAGCTATTTCTCTTCCACGCCCGCGACCTCTTGATGCCATCAGAATCCTTGGAGGTCTGCAAATATAACGGAACTTATCTGCATGTTCATACCTTTATTGTTATTTTTTGTCCCTACCTCATAACCTCATTTAGGATTAATGTCCTCGAAATCCGAGGTACAATTCAAGATTAATTGCAACCTTTCAAATGTTTAAAAAACTGACCCAAGCACGTACTCATTTTAGAGGTAGGCACCATAATATTAAGTTGCAGTCATGATGATAATATTATCCTTTTCGAAGTCGGTTTTAAGAGCATTGAAGTGACTAATTATGATTATTTGTATGATGATTTGTTATATTTAACTAGGATTAAGATAAATTTGTTTAAGTTAACAGCGAACAAAACACACAACCCACAACAGAAACATACAGCGGTGACAAACCGCAGTTAATAGAGAAAGGGAGAAAACTTTTTATCATTTTTTGTATATTCATTATTATGTGTATGTAAATTACTGGTGGGTCTGTCAATCATACAAGAATCTAGATCGAAGGTAAAATTTAAATAAGTAGTACCAAAGTTGGTCACCGCAGCTATCTGAGCTATTGGCGACCGTATTTTTAAAATAATTTTTTAAATGCAACTTTGTTAAAAACAGTTATACGCGACGCGTCAAACAATAGTTCTCTAGTGACCTAAATAGCAAATACTAGGTTACGCCTGTGTACCTAGGTATATTAGCATAGCCTAAGTCGTATAGGCTATACCCCTGCTAAATAAACATTGGCTGGTCCTATCAGGTCCCGTTATTGTGTAGATCTACCTTATTGTTAGGGTCAGCTCAAACAATTTGACGACGATTTCGTTGTCTAAGGGCGAAGCCAAACGAGCGTAATTTGTGAGTTGAGTCGCAGAATTTCGGTTCGGCAGAATTCTGCTGCATTCAGTTTCATACAAAAGTCCTGTTTGATTCACACGAGAGGAATTTTGTAAGTCATGATTTGTAATGAAAAGATATTAAGGGCCGGGACACAAAAACACGCGCCGTGTCGTGGGAATCCACGATGCGCGTCGTAAAAAACCACGGCACGACGTCGTACGGCGTCGTACGATGTCGCGCCGTAGAAACTCACGTAGAAATTCAAAGATGAGTTTCTACGACGCGACGTCGTACGACGCCGTGCCGTGGTTTTTTACGACGCGCGTCGTGGATTCCCACGACACGGCGCCGTACGACGTCGCATGACGTCGTGCCGTGTTTTTGTGTCCCGGGCCGGCCCTTACGCGGCAGAAATTGTTCGTTTCGCTTCACCCTAATGGGAAACAGTTTGCACTTGATTTTCAATAAGCGGTTGTTTGTTGACCAAAAGTCATTATTATTAACTATAAAATAAATATTTGTTTTATTTTTCTGAGTCAATTTGAATCAAATCTTTTTGATTCTAATGAAGAACAAGCGTAATAAACTCGCACTTTCATTTTTATTAATTGAATTTATCTATCTACCTACTATTTATGAAAGTTTATTACAGAATATTATATGACAAAGTTCCATAATATTATGATCACGTTTTGTTTCAAAAATATTTCTGGATAGACATATAATCTAAATCAACTTGTCCTTTAAATTATTATAGTTGTTCTACGGTCACTTAATTATTACTGTAGTTATAACTAATGTTAATGTAGATCATATCCAGCCATTATAAATAGATTAGTAGGAATATCTCGTACTTTTACTATAACTTTCTGATTATAATGATCATACAGGACAAGTGAGTTTCTGCTGCGACAACTGGTTTGGAGCCTGTATAAATAAAACAAAACTAGGATTATTTTTATATCAAGATGCGAGTGGGCTTTTTACATCATTCAATTTATGCAATACTAAAGCCTATTTATAGTAACTGTACCCTACCTATATTGCCTAGGTTCTGAAAAAAAACTCAGTAAACTGGCCGGTATTCAAGACATTATGACGTATTCCATCACCCATGCATACTATAGTGTGCCCAGTGCCACTGGTAAAACAATTAGTACGTGACGACTGACGTATTATAACACAGAAAAATAATGACACCCTAATAAAGTCATAGCAATAGTGCATACAATGCACTAGTTTATATTTTAGAACGAATCAATCAGTATATGGTCCAAATTTTGACAGCCAACCAATCACAGAGCCTGAACCGTGTCTTGAGACCGAGATGCATCTTGAGTACTATTTATACCGGCCCTAGACTACTGGCTAATTATATAGGGTGTAACAAAACTAGTGATAATAGTTTAGGGTGTGTACGTATTCCTCGTAGAGAGTTCACTGTGAAAGTAGCAGCGCTGAAAGACCTAATTAGTTAGTTTTGTTACACCTGTATACGTTAGCTTATATTTTTGAACTTACCCCCTGAATTCTTTAATGCAGTTTTGCTATTTATTTAACGCAGTCACAAATTAGAATACTTCTTAGTTTTGTCATTATTCGAACATAAATATTATGATTTATGATAATTATTCATCATCATCATATCAGCCTATATTCGTCCTCTGCTGGACATAGGCCTATATAGTGTTAGTGGTGTTACGGACACACAGAGCCATCTAGCGGCAAACCAGTGAAACTGATCAGGGGAACACAGACTACCTAAATCCCCTACTCGATACTAGATAGCGTTAGCGGTACCTTCTCTAGAAACATCCCACACTTGTTTACTTGTTTACACGAATCGTGGAATGTCCTCGTACAGTCCAGAACTCGTCTCGACCCATATAAATAACCGCAGGTTGAGGAGCCGGAGTTCAGTTCGATACGAGCAATCTTCAAGGCGACTTCGAAGTGAAAACAAGTGATAAATAGTGAGTGAACCAGTGAACCTACGACTCGGCTACGGCCTACGACCTAGGACAGTGATAGTGCTCAGTGATTTGGATCTAGTGCTTAGTGTTTGGACTTAGTGATTTGTGTGAGCTAGTGTCTGTGAATAAAGTCTTCAAGTGAGTCAGCAGGTCTTTCTCTCCGAATCCTCGAACACTAGCACGTAACAATAGGATACTTATTACTATACAAAAATGAAAACTCGACCAAAATGATAAATAAGTTTATTGAAATTAATATTTTAACGGCATAACTTCTAAGGAATAAAATTATAACACATTAAGTGTTAATAAGTACTAAGTACAATAAAATACTAAGGCATTAAACGATTACAATACAATACGTAAGTTTAATTTATTCACAAGCAAATTTTTATGGCAATAATAAGGTTACTGTGAGTTTTCTTAATAAGATTTTTATTAATAATTCAGACGATTCTAGTTATTACAGTCATGAACTAATAAGTAATAACAATATGGTAATAACTAATAAGGAACATGCATGAGGGTGGCTGCACAATATGTCAAATATATTTATTTGACATAATATTATAATATGAATTTTTAATTATTTAAATTTTTAGGACTATAGTCTGTCATAAAGTGGGATTTTAATTGATTTTTTCGGAACGAGAATTAAAGATCGGAACGGCACCTTAAGGCTTAAGTTTATGTCCACAGTTTGTTTATACTTTCGCATTTCTACTGGTGGCCATGCTAGGGCTACAGTTAAACTGTTAAGCCACAGAACCACGGCACCTTCGTTGCACATGCTCCCTATTAGGCGTTTTTAAAACGTGCTTTAAAAGCAACCTAACGACATCTAGTGGAAACCTTAGGTACTAA
Source organism: Lysandra bellargus (assembly GCA_905333045.1). NCBI lineage: Eukaryota > Metazoa > Arthropoda > Insecta > Lepidoptera > Lycaenidae > Lysandra > Lysandra bellargus. The sequence goes on along the minus strand of HG995351.1, from coordinate 9,153,491 downwards.
ATAGAACACATTGATGCATGGCGCTAAAGTAGTAGGAAATATTGCGCAAAGGCCGGAGCAGAGGGCGTAACTAGCACATACAGTAAATAATCCGACATGTTGCATACGTCATATCAGAATCATGAACATAGAAAAAAGGCGGACAGAGTCTTATTATACACAGAACTGTGTCTTCAGAGTAGGCCACGCACACATTCTTACGCCTGTCAAATGGTATGGACTAGCGTAAGCATGTGTGCGTGCGGACCTTGTACATGCAGTCAGCTGGCCGACTCTGAAGGACAGTTTTGTGTATGGTGAGACTCCGTCCGCCTTTTTTTATACGTCCATGATCAGAATATAGACCGAAACGTTGTCAATAGTTGAACAAAACTTTTTGTTTACTGTCTGTGCTGGTGGTGCCCCTAGCGAGAAAACATTGCAGTAATATCTCCTATTGACTGAGCATACTAAGCAAAACATTAAAACGAGTAACTTATTTTTATTATCAAATAACCCGCTTATTAATAAAAAGATTCATCACTACGGACAATAATACAAGTTTTGTCTGTGTCTCATATGTTAGAAAACTTTCCTGACAGATAAAAACAAAACACGATGTAACTAAAGCGTTAAGCACGCTACAATGTCTCTGTTAGTGAGTGGACATGCTCTCAATTATAGCTATGTCCACATTATGCAATTTCATCTTCAATTTTCGTCATCTTCTTTTTATTCAACTTTCATTTGGCATATTCAATAATTGCATGCGTCAAAATCCACCCGCGTTGAAAGAAAAGTGTCATAGCGAGCGCTACGATTTCAATGCGCGTCACGGGCATGCCACACGTTCGCTGTTGACTGCGCTATAACGCATGCCCTTGTTGAACAAAAAAAAAAAGGCACAATGTGGACAAAGCTAATAACAGCTAGACATTTGGAGCGTGCTGTCAAGATGTTGTCTTTATCGATTATGTACGTTTTTCAACGTGCAAGACACGGACAGTTCTAACGTGTATGATAATAATTAATAATATTGAAGTAAATATTTTTATTATCAAGACATACAGTGAATAATCGTTTTATAAATAAGGGGCTATTTAAATCAGTTTTACAAATGAAGTAAGAAAAGCTATTCACAACTATCAAGTATCAATGTAGCAGCAATGCATGAGGTTAAATCTTAAATACTGTGTTTCACAGGACAGCAAGCTTCAAGTAACCGCCAACAAAACCTATTTTCATAATATTAATGAGTATTTGAAGACTCCACTGCATTCTGCAATAATGATGAATGTCCTAAATTGTTAGTTTTAAGATAATTGGGTTTTTAAATTTGGAACGGTATAACAAAACTTGGGATTAAAGATTATTAAACGCCTGTGACGATGAGCGTTTTAGCCGTGTAGCCGAAATATAAAAAACATATTTATCGGGGGACTACAAGCGATATTGCTAATTTTGTAAATACATTTTAAATATATTATTTCATGTGACCGAATGGTATTACTCGTTAAGATTTTAATTTTTTGGACGTTCATCATTATTGCAGTGGACCCTTCATTTGTTAAAAACTAACACAAACGGTATATTCCTTCAATATTTAACTGACGTCCAAAAATGTGGGTTTCATAAAACATATTTCTGTATTTATTTTTATGTTAATCACGACTAGACTATTTATTTCACCATTATAAGCTTTCTTGCTGAATAAGAACCGACTAAGGTAGCATACTTCAAGAGTTCCTCTACATCACTTCTGCGCTTCCCATACTTCTCTTTGTAGTCTTTATACAGCATGATTTCATTGTTATACAGCACAGGGATATATTTAATGATGCTTTCACTTGGATGATTTTCATCTGTGCTATCTAAATCTGGGTCCAGCCGTGAATACAATGAGACTTCTAGCTTCGGTATACATTCTGCTATATCAAACCACTTGTACGTCTCCGGACAGAGCAGATCTGATGGTCTGTAGTTGCCCTTATATCTCATTTTCGGACAGGAGTGAATATAGAATCCTAGATAGTAGTACTGTAATTCCGGACTTTGCGTGTGCAGGTGTCTCGTGAAGGCGATTTCCCTGAAAAAAAAAAAAAGAATCAGTAAGTACATGAAATGTTAGCGTAAACTGTTCGTGTTCATGAATACTCATATTATACAATGAATGTTAGGCATAAGAGAGCGACTAACCCAAAAAATCAAACATCGTCCTTCTCTCTTCACACTCACGCCCGTCTTTCATATGCCAGGTTAAAAAGGACGACGCGGATTCATCGCCAAATTAGTTTTTTCTCAATAACTCGATAAATCCATACTAATATTATAAATGCGAAAGTGTGTCTGTCTGTCTGTCTGTTACCTCTTCACGCCCAAACCCCTGAACCGATTTTGCTGAAATTTGATATGGGGATACTATGATACCCGAGAAAGGACATAGGATACTTTTTATCTCGGAAAAATGTACGGTTCCGCCGCGATAAACGAATTTTGGCGCAACGGAGTTGCGGGCGTCATCTAGTATTAAATATACAACACTTTAAAAATCCGCTAAGTCGGTTTTTCAATGATAGAATTTTATACAATGTGTTAAAATATTAACTTAGTTCAATGCACGGTTATGGAATAATACGGTAATAAATGAAAAATTCGTGAAAATTAGAGGCATCTTTGTGATTTTTTTCTATCAAGTAAATTTTACAGATATCGTGTTTTTGCTCAGATCGAATTCTTGGAAATATAATGTAGTATCTAATTTTAGAAAATGAAACAATTCGGGACTTATTTTCCCATATAAAAATGAATTATAAAATTTTGGGTTTGTCGCAACCTAAATTGGGATGTATTACTTGGAAAGAAAAGATCTAAATTTAGGAAAACTAATGCCTTTGAAGCTAATGAAGCAAATATTTTTGACGTGACAACGTCTTATTTCATCAGTCCATCGAATTGATGGAGCCGGCTGCACACACGAAAAAACATGACTCATGCGGCGTTACCTCGCTCTGAGGCGTTCCATTTAAGGCTAGATGACGTTGTCACGTTCAACTATCGTCAGTAAACCGACTTTACAGACAACCGGTTTTTTTAATAGTAGATATTAAGAGCAATCTATATCGCACTAGCTATTTCTCGCAATAGCTTTGCAAGCTTAAAATAAAACCGCTCATGGTTCTGAGATCTGTGTTTATTAAAATTTATCCAGCTGTTTACGCGTGATCCCTCAACCAAGAAAGAAAGATAATATGTAAAGCTGAGTGATACATACCTAAGAGCACCATATGTTCCTAGTGTTAAGAACATGTACTGTGGATCGTAGAAGAAGTATACAGACGACACACACTTGGGCAATATGTCTATGACACCGACGGCGATCAGCTTTCCCTCCATCCAATACTGTTGGTGGAAAGACCCGTAACCACATGTAGGACCGTCTTCGCTATATTCTTCCTAAACAATAATCAGTCATTTAATATTCGTTTGCAAACAAAGTATGGCTTAGAGATATCTAATGAAATAACATTTAAATAAATAATAATAATAATATTGTCTTTTTAAAACCCTAAAAAGACAATAGTATTATGTATTTATTTTTTTGCATTTACATTTATAAAACTTGGCTAATAGTTGGGGAGGGAAGAGGGGATTTCGGGAGTAGCTCGAGCGTGTCAGATTAAGCTTGTAATATGCTTCCGACATGTGTCTAGTTATCATGGTATAGAAATCAGATTTCTCACGTGGTGGGTTAATTTTTTTTTTATTGAAATGTTATCGGATCTATCAGATTAAGATAGGAGATGTTTATTATCCCCCAAAGAAGCTTCCATATAAAGCACTGACGATTCAAAGGTTAGGTAAGCCTTAGGTAACATTTTAAAATATAAAAAAATACAGCTTAAAATTTTCCTAATTAAGCTTCGCAGAAATTTTATTTTGCACTAAACTAAATGATTTAGTCCTTGTTGTCTAAAATATATTTACAATTTACCTAAATAAGCAAATTTTTGAATATATTTTCTTTTTCAAAACTTTAAAATGGCTGCAATTTCTGAAACCACCGTTAAAATAAAAAAACGCTCTTATTATTTTTTAATCAGTTTTACCTAACGTAAAAAACCTACTAGGTCTCCATGACGCTCGAGTGACTACACAAATAGCACCCTCCCCTCCCCTACTATAAGAAATAAAATGCAACAACAGTAAATAGTTCTATAAGTTTTGTTCTTCTTTGGTATATTACATAATATTGTTATTTTTCTAAATAATATGGTGTGTCGTCAGCGCCATCTGGATGCCAATACATCACTCATCAAGGGATTGACAGACAAGCGCTAAAAATTGTATAACCATGATGTCTTATAGCTATGTCCACACTAGGCGCTTTCGTCTTCAATTTTCGTCATCTTCTTTCATTCAACTTTCGTTTTGGCGCATTCAATAATTGAATGCGTCAACGAACGCAACGCCAACATTGTCATTTTTGAAGTTTCGGATACGGTCAGAGCCCAGAGGGCATGCGTCGCGGGCATGCCTCACGTTCGCTATTGACTGTGCTATAACGCATGCCCTTGACGAACAGAAAAAAGCACAGTGTGGACAAAGCTAATGTCTGATACACTTTGTCGATCTTTTTATCAATATGGGATTAATCTATTCGAGTAATATAATATAACTTACCAATAAAGGGCTCTCAACTAGGAACTCTCTGAACTTGGGTTCTGTGCATTTCTCTGGGCGATCATTGTGTATAACCGTTTGATACTTCACATACAAATTGTATGATTCTTTGGACGTCGCTTTCCATTGAGGGCTAGGTGGGGTCGTCCTTACTAATCTTACCTGTAATCATTATAAGGGCAACTTATATAGTGTAATTACAAAATTAAAACTATTTTCCCATAATGAATGAGAAAATGTAAAAAATATAATATTTCAATAACTTATGAGTAATTCTATTTTGACTTTCGCGTTTTACTTTCACTAACCCTAAATTATATTTAATTAATTAACTTTATGACATCATCTTAACATTGTAATTATTATTATTATTTTTACGTGCTAGGGTTCGAAGGATTTGCAGAGAAAGTCCTGCTGACTATCTTGAAGACTTGAACACAGTGGCGGATTTGCCCTAAGGCCCAGTAGGCCCGGGCCTAGGGCGGCCAGATATAAAGGGCGGCAAATCGTGCAAAAAAAAATTGTAATGGGTGCGGTGCAGTGTGAAGCTAGTGGCAATGGGCGTGAATCTGGACTCTGGACAGACGCTATATTTTGATAGTGAATAAGGTCTCAATATCTGAATCTCCATAATCAATATATATAAATATAAATAAAACGTACTGGAATCATTTCATTATAATATGTTTTTTTTTGTTTTTAACAAACGAAATTTTGGGAATTAACTACACATAAACTACAAGGTCTCAACTCTCAGTAGTGTGCAGCAAAGATGCGTCGTGGCTTCTCAGTTATTAAAATTTTACGCGGGTTTTTGTATAGCCAGATGGCTGTTTTTTGTGAGATATTTAAAGGCTCCCGTAACATATGATTATAATCCTACGAATAATAAAACCTAAGGAAACGTAACTCCCATACTAATACAGTTTTAAATTTGGTTCCATTCGAACTGTCATGTAACGTCAGCCTTTATATCGCTCAAGGTCACCTAAAAAGTGAACCTAAGGTACACTTTTTTGACAAGTATTTTGGAGCACGTTTTTTGACGGAGTTACTCTTCCTTAGTTTTTATTATTCGTAGTTATAGTCTTTCTATTTTTGCGTTTCAAAACTATAAATAATTTCATACATCGTTCAAAATATTTCGTACGTTTGGCCCAAGACACCACTCGAGGTACATCTCTCTTCAGTGGCTCATAAGTCATAGGGCCAACGCTAAAACACGGGCGGACGCGGGCGCGGGCACCCGTCGAGTGCGCCCATCTCATTTAGCGCTGCTAGTATAATTTTTATCTCTAGCGTGTACAGTTGTGTCCAGTAGATTACCATGTATTATTTACTAATTTATTATTTGGCAAAAAGGCGTCAACGGAAACAACGTCGATTGCGAAAAACGTGCGCCCGCCGCCCGCGCCGTGTGCCCGCGCCGTCCGCCGCGCGTGTGATAGTCCGTCGCCCGCGTCCGCGCTCCGTCGCACGCGCCTGCGCTGCTCATACTATTTTTCATTATACACACGCGAGCGTGCGCCCGCGCGAATTTTAGCGTTGGCCCATAAGCATAACTAATGCTATTCGCGCCTAAAAACAATTTTACAGGACGTCATAATCTTTTAGTATAATACAAGTAATCTAGGAAGAATGAGTGAGTTATAGGTGGGTAATTAACACGTTCGCTGTGAAGCAAGACATTATATGCCTGGTTAATTGATTTCAGTCTGTGCGCGCTCTAGAATAGTATATTTTTGCAAGGTGCCGGCGCTGTAACTCGAGAAGTACTATGTGTACGAGAGAGATAGTTTTATATCCAACACACATTTTTAAAGCTTATGACGTTTAACGATCAAAAAATGCACCTGATTTTATAAACATAGTTCGCACTGAATTAAAATTGAAAAAGCTCAGTGCGAATCCCAGGCCTTGGTTTGTAGGCCTGGTAGCCTGCTGTCGTATGTTTTGTTTGTTGACGATAGTGCGCAAGTGTTTGCAGTTGTGATACTTACGTTTTAATCGCGTGGTAAATATTTAAGTGTTGTGAAATGGCGTCCAGTAATCTTATGTCTTTTAATGAGCAATTCTTGTATATATATATATATATATATATATATATATATATATATATATATATATATATATATATATATATATATATATATATATATATATATATATATATATATATATATATATATATATATATATATATATATATTTAAGTTTTAGTTTAAGTTTTAAGTAGTGACAAAGTCTGATATATTATTTCCCGATAGACCTGTAATTAAGTCAAAAAAAAAATCGAAAAGAAGAATGCAGCTCGAGAAAAGCACCAGCACAGCATTGAATCAGGTTTTTCTTATCATTATCCATCCTTATCCTTATAATATTATAAATGCGAAAGTGTGTCTGTCTGTCTGTCTGTCTGTCACCCCTTGGCGCCCAAACTGCTGAACCGATTCAACATAGGATACTTTTCATCCTGGAAAAATGTACGGTTCCCGCGCGATAAACTAATTTTGGCACAACGGAGATGCGTGCGTCATCTAGTTTAAAAAAAAATGTCGATATGATTCATTTCTTTTACTGTCCCATCCGTAATCCCTATTATTATATCCTGGCATCTCTTTTTTTTAAAAAGGCATCAAGTTTCTGTCCAATTCCCGGCCGAAGATAGTTTCAAATAGGTCCACTAATGAACTTTATACACGTGAAATTTCATTTATTAATCCTAGGATTGTTGATCTTGAGTTCATATTAATTCTATGAACAGCTTTCACCAGTCCATTAAAACCTCGTTTGCATACGATGAAACCTTATTACCAGATCGAAAATACCTGGTATCGCATGGTATGCTACAAAAATCAGTCTCGCAGCTAACGTGTTAAAAATAAAACCTAAAAGCTTAATGTTTTATTTTTTCCAAAAATATTCTAATCTAGCTTTATAAGCTAATACTTTTAGTTATACAATTTTCGGAATCAATTAAAAATGGAAATAGAGTAATTCATGAATTATGTTACATCTAGTAATGATGGGTGCTGAGAAAAGGGCGGCACATGGCCTGGGGCCTACAGCGACCAGGACTGCAAATCCGCCACTGCTTGAACAAGTGTGGAATATTTCGAGAATCCTAACGCCATCTAGTATCCAATAGCGGATTTACGCTGCCTGCGTTTCTTCCAAAGTTGCGCTGGTTTGACGCTAGATGGCTCTGTGTGTCTGTAACACTATTAACACTAATTTTGATAAATAGTATTTAATTGAATCCTACCGTATTTTGTAATTAGTTTAGTCAAGTAAATATTAATTTCCATGTTCAATTGCACACCACAAATCTGTATGGCAGAATATTAATTTTAGACGTGGGAGAGCCATGCTTCGGCACGAATGGGCCGGCTCGACCGGAGAAATACCACGTCCTCACAGAAAACCGGCGTGATACAGCGCTTGCGCTGTGTTTCGCCGAGTGAGTGAGTTTACCTGAGGCCCAATCCCTTTTCCCTTCCCTACCTTTCCCTATTTCCTTCCCTACCCTCCCCTATTACCCCTTAAAAGGCCGGCAACGCACCTGCAGCTCTTCTGATACTGCAAGTGTCCAGGGCGACGGAAGTTGCTTTCCATCAGGTGACCCATTTGCTCGTTTGCCCCCTTATTGCATAAAAAAAAAATTAAAATGATACTTAAGACCTATGTAACACTACATTCTTGCAATAAAAAAAAATTAAGTGTTAGTTTTAAATATCAAATTATTAAATCAAATCAATAATTGCTACTAATACTAGGAAAACAAAACTGTTTGCTTTAAAAAACATTCAAATCTATTTTATGTAAAAATTCCTACATATATTATGGTTTAATCAAGGCAATGATTATAAGACAAGAAAAAATCTTTTACAAACCTCTAGTTTCTTCCTAATGTCCTCCGGTACTTCATTGATGAAATCCTCAACCTGTTTTTCCTTATTTTTGCTTTGGTCTTCGATAGTGCTAATATCAATTCCTTTTAGTTTTAGTTTTTCTAATCTTCTCTCCCGCCGCTTCAACTTGGCCTTTTTGCAAAGAGCTTTTGTTGGATCAGGTCCCGCATCTATAAATTCATGTTTTGTTTTAACACTTTCCCAGTCCACCACACAAAAACAAAATGTAGTCCCTCGAGTCCACTCTAATATTCATACTCTAATATTTATAGTAAAGTATATTTATTTGTAATGGATTATAAGGATTATTATTTTATTAAGTAATTTTTATATGCTTCTATGCTTCTTATTTTTCTATGCTTTTTTTTAGTGCCAATGCATCCTTTTGGATACATGGACTCCACGGTAACCATGTTTTTGTATCCGTTTGGATACCATGGACTGTGAAAGTGTTAAATATACATAAATACTTATATGCCGACATAAAAAGCAATAGAAAAACTCTGAAGCATACCTAAATCATAGACCAGAAATCAGAAAAAATTATCAATAAAGACTTCATCTGACGTTAAAAGTTCAGTGTTTAAATAGCTTTTCTGAAGAAGCAATAAATAAAAACATAATGCAAACCTTTATTCTTGTTTTCTTCTACTTTTTGTGTTGATTCCATTTTATCTGTTGATGAGACAAATTCTGGTGCATCTGTTTGGAAATATTAATATAATGAAAAACTGATATCTATGCACACAAAAAAAAAACAATTTGGAAACACGTTACATGAGTAAACAACTGTTATAGTATTATGTTAAAAGCAATAATAAGTTCAATGTTTTATCTCAAAAGCAAATAGTTCTGTTTAAAAAAAAACATTTTATCAATGTAGTTTGTATAACTCACAAACCTTTTTTATATTAATATAATGTAACATTATAATTATAACGTTACGTTATATTAATATAAATATATAAATAATATGTATATAAAAATAAAAGTAACGCAAACTAGCTATTTGACCGAACTTTGCTCGGTATTCGATAAAACACGAATAAAATGATATTTTCTAAAAATGATTCCTAGCTAGATCGATTTATCGCCCCCGAAAACCCTGTATACTAAATTTCATGAAAATCGTTGGAGCCGATTCCGAGATTCCAATTATATTTAGGTATACAAGAATTGCTCATTTAAAGATATAAGATTAGTAATGGCAATGAATCATACCTTCTTTTAGCTTATTTTCTTTGAAGTTTACTTTTGATAGATCAACATTTTGTTGGTTTATTTTGTTCTCCACAAAAACTTCCCTTCCCTCTCCTTGATCCATTTTCAAATCATCACTAGCATTGGACATTCTCCGACAATCACCACTATTAATATCATTTCCTAGCAAATACTTGTTAACTCGTTTTAATACTTTCTTTTGAGACTTACTAGCTTTGAATTCTAATGCTTTACATCTGGAATAATAACAATTTAAATATAAAAATCTAACTATGTTATGAACCCTAACCTTATTTACATTTAATAACTTATAGATGACTTGTGAAATTTATTCAAAATATAAAGAAATTATTGATTTGTTTTCTCAGAGTGGATGTAAAGTATAAACAGAGAGAAAATGAACAACACAGTGAAGCTGTGAGTAAACACAATACATTATAATATACACACAGTGGCAATTACAATGACCACATACCAACTTAGTTTTATTAATGCTTCAACTTCCAAGCGGCCACATGTGGCCATTAAAATAATAGATTTCCAAGAATCCGCAATCAAAGGATTAATTAATCTGAGTTCCCAATAAGAGAGGGCTTGTTACAATACATACCTTATTGTATACATGGGGCAGCATATGATATCATTTGTTGGCTTGTAGCAGTACTTCCCTGATCTCCGCCAGCCTCTGTTTATTAAATTCTGATAATCCGCAGCTGTCATAGTATGTGCCCAGAAACCTGTAATAATAATTTTAATTAAAGATTTTAAACACTATAGTAATAAAATTACTCCCATCAGTTAGGGTTTGTGGCAGCAATTTGAAATGCAGTTTTACAGGACTATATTATAGTTTTAATAAAATGGATGAAGTCCATGTATAATATATATAGGGCCCATTATGTTTGATGACTTGGGAGGTTTGTCTGCTCTGTCTTTTAATTTAATCAGGCGGACTTACCATGACTATAATTAGAATCATCCCGTTTGCAATATCCACATTTATATCTCTCTTGTTCCGAACAATATTGTATAATACTGCAATGCATGTTCGACTCCTTAGGAACACTTCAGGCTAACTGATCTATCGCTGGAAAGCATAAAACATTTTATTGCATTATCATTCGCAGTTTTAAAAGAAAACTGAAATACGTAACAAAGAAGAGCCATTGTTTTTATTGATTTTTACACTATTTAATATTTTTAATAAACGTCCTTGTAACCACACAAACTCAAATAAACAATTTAATTTCTCTACATATTATAAATTATAATTTAATGCAAACATTGAGTACCTATGTATTTTTAATAAAAATACCTAATAACTTCTTCTTCTTCTTTTTAATGGCTGACTCGGTGAATTGCCAGTGTCAGAGTTTTTTGAGGAGACTTTGCTCTAAACTGTAGTGAAGGTCTGGTGAAGTAACAAGGGTACGGTTACAAAAAGAATTGCATATTTACAGGAGTTGATTCACCTAAAATAAAACAAACGCAATTGTTAGTAAAAACGTCACAATTTAATATTGTTATCACAAATATATGCACATAAAATTTCAATAAAAGGGGTATCTACATAGGATAAAACCGATTTAAAATTGATAGGGCGAGGAATGGAATTGGGAAGACAGTCATATAAGGACGATTGGTTTCTAGGACAAGAAAAGAAGATGTGATCTAAGGTACCCATACCTAATAACAAAACTGAATTCAATCCCGTTTTGATTTATTTTGAGATTTTGTAGTAATGTCAAAATTTAAACGTCAATATTGTAATGTCAATTAAGGCTGTCACGTGTCAAATATTTTTCTACAAATTGCAGCAAAAAATAACAAGGCAATGCCTCAGGCAATGCATATTTTTCAACGTTAACGGTTAAAGCGGGTTTAGGATCAAAGCGCACGGACGTGCGCCGCCAAGTTCCAGCAGGCCGCGCGTATGCCATGCACTATTTACACGAACGGTTTCGACGCACTTTTGACCCCCCTGTAGCTCAGTAACTATTGCAAGTGCAAAGATAAAATTATACGTACGTAATCTTAAACTAGTGCTTACGCAATATACCAAATTTCATAGATATAGCGTTTATACATCCTGAAATATGTCCTTGTAAAAATAGCTAATTTTGGCACTGACTCACTGACCGGTAATCAAAACCTCTAGGCCACTGCCAATTGTCCTTGCGCTATGAAATTTGGCACACAGGTTGGGTTTTATATGTAGATTAACAAAAAATTGAGAAATTTAAGAAATCGGTCAAGCGTGAGTCGGCTCATCTACGAATTTTAGGAAAAAATTCTTAGGTAACAGTGAATACGTGTGGGAGGAGGAGAGAAGGGTTTAAAAATATTGTCATGTATGATGCACACTGTATAGCTTTTATATAAATACTGCTACCTTAAAAATTTGGCTTTTATTGATAGGTTAACAAATACCACTAGCGCCATCTATCGAAAATATTGTTTATAAAATACTTTTAATAGATGGCGCTAGCAAAGTTACTTTGAAACGCAGAATGACTTAGATTAACAATACATGCGGGTGTGGCACTTTATAAATAGACCGTACGATTTCTCGAAAAAAAGTATTAAAATCCCACCAAAAACATACCTGTTAAAAATGGGGCCAAATTCCTATTGGCTAATTATTCGCCTTAAAAAAGAGTTGAAATCCAATCCAATGCCAAGTTTAGATGCACTTCAAAATCGATCATAATCATCATCATCAACAGCCTGATCATTAATACTTCTAAATTGGAACTTGGCAGGTTTTCATGATATACGTAGCATAAAGCATTTGATTAATTGCATAATTAAATTTAATATTTGGTATATATGTGATCAAATCAACCTTTCAAGTTCAAATTTAGAAGTATTAAGGATCAGGCTGTTGATGATGATGATTATGATCGATTTTGAAGTGCATCTAAACTTAGCATTGGATTGGATTTCAACTCTTTTTTAAGGCGAATAATTAGCCAATAGGAACTTGGCCCCATTTTTAACAGGTATGTTTTTGGTGGGATTATTTTAATACAGTAATCAAATCCAGCGCTTGATTGAATTATTGGATTGGACTAGTGTAAACCAGCCATTAAATGCATTTTAATATTTATCACAATAGCAATCGTATAATTATCTTTAAACGAGCAATTCTTGTATATTATACTTAATATATAATTGGAATCTCGGAATCGGCTCCAACGATTTTGATGAAATTTAGTATATAGGGGGTTTTGGGGGCGATAAATCGATCTAGCTATATAGGAATCATTTTTAGAAAATGACATTTTATTCATGTTTTATCGAATACCGAGCTCAACTAACTAGTTATTATTAAATTGCATTTACATTAAGTAATAAAAGGTATGCAATGTGCACTAATATGTTAAAATAAAACTATTTTTTTTAAATAATGGTAAACTAAAATATTGTTTATTAAAAGAAAATAGTTTCAGCGTCTATCTCATTACGCATTAATTAGCTAATTGACGACAGTCTGAAAGCTTTAAACATTGTTGGACGTTGAGATCGGCCAACAGCTCGGATAGAACTTTGAGTCCTGTAAAGAAAAAAGACAATAAATGGCAGCGATTATTCCCAAAAAGTACAGTAATATTTTAAACTATAATATTATGATACACTTACGATGATAACTCGTCTTCGTCAGCTTCAGTAATGGCGGACATGGTGGAAGGTCGAATTGTTAGCATTTGCCTCGGCCTAAAACTATTTTAAAGGAATGAAAAAAAGATTACAATATTTTACTTCGGAACCGGGCATATAGGCAAAGAGAATTAGAGGTATTAACTAATTCTAAAAGGGCCCATTCACCATCCTGCATGGCAGTCCGCCCGCGCCGTGCCGTCCGCCAGCTTATGCAGGATAGTGAATGGTGCCGCCATGCAGGCCTGTGACACCATTCACTCCTGCTTAAGCGGCGGACGGCAACTGGCAAGACGGACTGCCGTGAATGGGCCGCTTTAGGCTGGCCGCATACGCACTTTTTCCATCCGTAAATAACCAAATTAGTTTTTCGTATTTAGAATTCCGTGATACAACTAATATATTATATTCTGTGGTGATACTAAGGGCCGGGACACAAAAACACGGCACGACGTCGCCTCATCTTGAATTTCTACGTGAGTTTCTACGACGCGACGTCGTACGACGCCGTGCGACGCCGTGCCGTGGTTTTTTACGACGCGCGTCGTGGATTCCCACGACACGACGTCGTACGACGTCGTGCCGTGTTTTTGTGTGCCGGCCCTCACGCTGACGTTCGCTTTTTCCATGCGCGAACACGCTGGCTTGCACTAATTGAAACGTACCTACGTGCGGAATTCGTTCCGTACGGAGAAAAACGAACATAGTAATAAGTATTTTGCAGCTGTATTTCATGTAGGTATTTTCTTTATTTCTACTGATTCCATGCATTCGGAATTAGGCCGGCCGGCATTAGAAATTAGGGCTGGTTTACACGTATTAAGTAGATAAGTAATTAACTAAATTTTAACTTAATTTTAAGTTATTAATTGCGTGTAAACACAAAATTTAGTAACAAGTAGCAAGTTAAGATTTAGTAAGTCCTAGATGACAATTAGAATTTAGTTACTACTTATCTACTTAATACATGTAAACCAGCCATTACTGCCGTGCAATCACTAAAGCGCAGTAAGGCGCATTTTTGTGATTTTCCGTTTTTGATATATTCTAAATCTACATTTTTTTCTCTTTATTTCTGGCTTACTCACATTATCCTACCTTAAATGGAAGTATTTTATTTTTAACCATAAAGATTTTTGAAAATGCAGTAACTATCCCTTTTTACCGCCAAAAAGACATTATTGCTATATAAATCGCAGTAAAATCACTTGCTGCAAGGATTTTTTTGTGATTCCAGATTAAAACGCAGTAAATACAAATAAAATACTGTTTTTCGTTAAAAAACAGTATTTTATTTGTAGTAAATACAAATAAAATACTGTTTAAACGATAAGTGTAATCGCTTAATTTTGGCCGGTTTTTATTAATGACAATTGATAAGTTACAAAAATTATTTATTGCTTGACATGTTATAGAAAATATTATGTGGTTGTATTGAGCAGGAGTTCTTGGATAGATTTTAAAGTAAAAAGAGGCGCTTAGATATTATAGCATTTAAAGCTATATGCCAGCTGATAAGACTGATTAATTCGTAAACGTCTTGTTACTTATTAATATACCACTTATTTCTCAGTTCCACCATTTTATAGATTTTTGTGTTCCTTTCAGTGCCAATTATGGACTGATTAATTGTATAATGTAAGTGCTTAGTATTCCTAATTCACTTAAAAATGGTATTTTTTAAAATATAGTACTAGGTATTTACAGTTTTAAGCATTATTTTAAAATGATTTAACGTCCTCAGATAAGATAATAATTGTTAGTTTTTTTATGAAAAAATGCAGACTTTTTAATAAATTTTTAGCTTAGGAACGAAGTTCAAATGAAAAAACGCATCCTATTTGATTATTAAAAATAAAATTTTCATAATTAAATTATTATGTTGTTTCATTTGTATGCACTACTGCTTTTATGTCCCAGAACACAAAACTAACTAAGGTGCAGTAATGCACCTTTTTTACTGCGTTTTAATATGTAATTCTCTCTTTTTTTCTGTGCAGTAAAGGGGCCCCAAAAATATTAATGCCTGTAAATAATTATTCATGGGGTTTTCAGGGCATTCATTACGTCTTGGATTAAGTTTACGTTATTCCCTTTGAGATAAAATCTACAAAGAACAAAACAAATACATTTTAATATATTTTTTTACATTTTTAAACTTTAAATGCGTTTTTCTCCGAACCATGATTTTGCACTTACTGCGCGTGATTGCACGGCAGATTAGGTATCCTACAGGTGACAACCGTTCACCATCAACGGGACATTGATGACAGTAATAAAAAACCTTCTTTGTCGTATATCATTCCAAGGCTGTATGTCTGTGTCGCCAAACACCATGAACACCAAACCGCTGAGCAGCAGCACTAAGCCATGAATACACCAGATGCTCTTCCATACTCGTATCTCGTTCTATAATGGGACGGATATTTTTAAGGCAACCTTTTTAAAATAACTTAGGTACCTTAATAATTACCTTATTAAATATTGCAAGCTGTACTTAACAAAAATCTATACCTTAATGCCGAAATAATGTCAGAGCATTCAGCAATCCTTATGAAAATCTAGATTAATTGCTAAAGTATGCACCATAGTGCATACTACATAGTACGTCTAGGTAGGTAAGTATATGTACTTACCTGTGATAATACAGGTAAGTACATATACTTACCTACCTAGACAGGTACATACAATAATATGAGCCTACTGTTATTATCAAGTTTTATAAACGCGTCATGTTGCATGATATTTCTGTCATAGAATACGAGAACTCTTGCAGTGAAGCGTAACTAAAGTATTATCATCACTTAGTTCTGTTACACCTTGTATAGTTACCAGGTAGGTAAAAGTTCAGTTAAGTAGGTACACTTACTTTGTACACCAACTTCACAGCTTCTCCGACACATATCGGTATTATAATACCGGGCACATTGCTTATTATTTTGATCACAGTTATTATAGAATTGAAGTAATTAGGTGATAGCTCCTGGAAAGTGAAAAGTAAAAGCCGAGAAAATATCATTAAGTATAATTGTATTTTACTAAAACTAAAGATTCATTTAAATCCCGATTAGGGCAAGGTAGAGTTCCTAATTCCTATACTTCCAAATACTCTACTACTATTACTTACTACTTTTAACAGTATAATAAACTAGACGTTCCGCGCGGCTTCACCCGCGTAAATTAGATATTTCACAGACAAATTAGTCCACAAAAAAATAGCCTTTGATCCTTCACGTGGTCTTCTTCTTATCTGACCCAAATAACAGAAAAATGGTTCTAGTAGTTCGTGAGATAAGCCCTTTCAAATAATTTCCCCCGTTTTTTTTCACATTTAGCGTGATAAATATAGCCTATAGCCTTCCTCGATAAATGGACTATATAACACTGAAATAATTTTTCAAATCGGACCATTGGTTCCTGAGATTAGCGCGTTCAAACAAACAAACAAACTAACAAACTCTTCTGCTTTATAATATTATAGTATAGATTTAAGATGACGCCCGCAACTCCGTTGCGCCAAAACTCGTTTATCGCGCGGGAACCGTACATTTTTCCGGGATAAAGAGTATCCTATGTCCTTTCCCGGGACTTAACCGGGACCAAATTTCAGAAAATCGGTTCAACGGCTTGCGCGTGAAGAGGTAACAGACAGACAGACACACTTACACATTAATATAGCCTCGATCATGAGGATCGCAGTCATAATAGATTTTCAATTGTTATGCGCTATACCGGGTGCCGCTTGGGGATTGATGGGCTAATAATATTAGTATGGATAACAGCATTGTTCATTTGGGCACTCCTGGGCATTCATTTGATGAATCAAGTAATAGTCTAAGGGCCTGTTTCACCACTTCCTGATAAGTGACGAATAAGCTATCCACCAATTAACTTGACAGATCAAGTATGGAGAATCTGTCAAAAAAGTTGTGAATAACGGCATATTCGGCACATTATCAGAAAGTGGTGAAACAGGCCCTTAAGTAACTAACATAACAGATATTGAAGGGCAGATCCATGCCTGCCGCTGTGAGTGCAATCGCGGTGGTCAGCACGTAGGGACTGGCGGTGAGAGGCAGACTCCAGGTCAACAGCGTTATACCACCTGGTATCACGTGGGCTGAAATATGCCATACCCACCCTTTAGCCAAGACGTTTTCTTTGTCGCTTCTTTATAGAACCGCCGATCAAAATGTACGGAATTGAGTACCTACTGCCATTAGACGAGTCGAGCGTCAACTTCATATTATCGAACGCTTATGTCAATTCCATACATTATGATCGAACAATCTATAAAGAAAACGTCTTGGTTACAGGCGCTACTGGCCCTTTAGCCAAGACCTTTTCTTTATCGCTTCTTTAAAGAATCGCTGATCAAAATGTATGAAATTGATATAATTAAGCGTTCGTTAATATGAAGTTGCCGTTTTGATTAACGATTCCGTAAAGAAGCGTTAAAGAAAACTCTTTGCTAAATGGCCTAATATCACAGTTAAAATACAAAGTCTTGCCTTATCACTATAGTCTATGTAGATTGTAGAGTCTATACTTATTATCTCTATCTAGAAGTGTTAGCTTGGTAAACTTATAAAACGGATTCTTTTAAAGTAAACAAATTAAGTTACCTATATGAAATAACCAAATGCGAACCCGCTACTGGTCCTTTAGCCAAGACATTTTCTTTATCGCTTCTTTATAGAATCGCCGATGAAAATGTATGAAATTCATGGGCGTACCGAGGGGGGGGGGCAGGGGGGGGGAGCTGCCATGTGCCTTATCACTAGTCTATGTAGATTGTAGAGTCTATAGTTTTTATTATTAGTAAACAAATTATAAAATAACCAAGTGCGAACCTGCCACTGGACCCTTAGCCAAGACCTTTTCTTTATCGCTTCTTTATAGAATCGCCGATCAAAATGTATGAAATTGACATAATCGTTCTATAATAATTATGAAGTTGACGATGACGTCTTGTTTTATCTTATTCTATATAAAGAAAACGTCTTCGCTACGGTGCTAGGGGCTCCGATATCACAGCTAAAATACACAGTCTAACGGCAGCCCGAGGTATGTAGAGTCAAAAGTAGCGTGAGCCAGGTAGAGCTGTAAATCAGAATATTATGTACAATATCAGTTATTTTATACAAATTATTATAAAATAACCAAGTGCGAAGAACTGCTTCGTATAACCATGAAATATATCGCCAATACCGAGCCGTCCATATGGATATTTAAAAGATATTTGGAGACCGATTTCGCGAAACGATTTTGAACTGAATTTTGAATTTTTGAACTGCGAACCCTTTGATGGACGGCTCGTCAAGCCGCAGTAGGCTTCCTAGTAGTAAAGAGATTCGATAACCGAGCTCTAGTAATGGGAAGTTGTAGTTGGGAAGTGGGAACAAAGGGTTGAATGCTACGAATAATAAAACCTAAGGAAACGTAACTCCCATACTAATACAGTTTTAAATTTGGTTCCATTCGAACTGTCATGTAACGTCAGCCTTTATACCGCTCAAGGTCACCTAAATATTACAAATGTATGAAAAGTGAACCTAAGGTACACTTTTTTGACAAGTATTTTGGAGCATGTTTTTTGACGGAGTTACTCTTCCTTAGTTTTTATTATTCGTAGGTTGAATGACTTTGTATAGGCAAATAAATACTATAAAAAGGTATTTTACAGAAATATAACTCACAGACTGATATTAAATACTTGATGATATGCCTCGTCTCGTGCATGCCATATTTATTCTTATACCAATGGTACGTCTGTATAGCTGAAGTACCCAGAACCAATCGGATTAGAAACGGCAGAGCAGTCAACGCAGACGCCTTGAAACACAAAGAACACGTCGTTAACAATGAACATGCAAAAAAATACGTGTGGCACTAGGGGACTGCCACGGTACGTGCGACTAGACGTATGCGAATTATAACTTATGCAGTTATAATTCGTAATACGTCTAGTCGCACGCGCACAAACACCGTGCCAAAATCTGCCGAACTGAAACGGTGTTTAGTTAGACGATGCACGGCAACGCCGTGGGGGTGATAGGTTTATTTTCGTTACGGAATTTCTTGACTCAGCTCGCGCTCAAAGCCACTCTTAAAAACTATGCAATAGCTTAAAAATCAACAGAGGAACATAATAATATTATAACCTCCGTCTTTTTGGAATTCGGTTAAAAACAGTGTAACGGGACATACTTGTGTGTACATAAATCTGGTTATTTTAAAATGGCACAATGAACTCTTTCAATTTATTATCAGACTATACCCCTCTTGTCCTGAGTCAATCGACCTGCTAAAAAAAGGCAAAAAAGCCTGTTTAAAACAGGCTTTTTTGCCTTTTTTCTCTTCGATAACTCCGGGCTCATTTGAATGTTATATCGTGTAGCAGCTGTAGCTATCATGGACGTACCCAGGATGCTAGCTGAAATCCTCCATATCAGCAGCATGATGTTTAAGGCTGGTATAAATAGTCAGTACTCAAGATGCATCTCGGTCTCAAGACACGGTTCAGGCTCTGTGATTGGTTGGCTGTCAAAATTTGGACCAATCACAGAGCCAAACCGCGTCTTGAGACCGAGATGCATCTTGAGTACTGACTATTTATGACGGCCTTAGTAACGCTTTAACTCGATAACGGCTGGACCGATTTGGCTAATTTTAGTCTTAAAATGATCGCGGAAGTCCAGGGAAGGTTTATATAAGTGACACGAGGTTCACCGGGACATCTAGTCAGTTATAAATATGTACAGCAAAATGTATGTATTTGATACGTGGTTTCTAAGGCTCTCTACGCCACTAAGAGTTAATGCTTAGGTAGTACAAATATGTTTATTTTGTAGCCAATTTTAACTCTTTACTAATAAGCAATGCTAACTCTCTCTGTTTATTCTTGTCTCTACAAGTAATCGTCACCTAAATCAGATAATACGCATAAAGTCGTAACGCGAAAACACAATTTGACAAGAAAAGGAGATTTCGCGGTCCGTAATCATTTTATTATAGTTAATTATGATGGTCACTAGCTACCTCTGTAATATATGAAAAATTAAATTTTGTGGGTTCCTCAAAATACAGGTCTCAATAATTAGTCAGGTGCCCAATTTTTCCAAAAAAAGGTACGACATTATGCATATTATTGACTTTCAAATACTTATGTTCTACTCACTTCGTATATACTATATCGCAGTACTATGCTATAATAGAGCGGCCCGTGTAGACACAGCGATACGAGGATCCAGCTGTATCCAAAACTAAGAATGCAGACTGCCCAGAATGACACCGACTTTAGTATTAACTTCCAAGGCGCTTGCGAATTTGTTAGCTAAATTAGAAGAAAACGTTACGTCATAAGTAATATGTAAAAGAAATACATAATATGATGTTTCAAACTTCGATCACATAGGTTTCAAAGTTATTATTCCACTCGTAGAACAATTATTAAACCATAACATATTAAGGATCTCTCTTGAAAAATTAATTCAATAGAGACCCAAAGTGAAATAATTGTTAACAGACTTATCTACTTTACTGAATTCCTCAGTAAACTAAAAAAAACCGAAAAGATGTATACAAGACTAGTTTTTTCACACGGCTCGCCCACTACTGGGCGGAATTTCGGAAATTCATTTAAAGTGAAATGATTACAAAAGAAAAAGACGTATGCGACTTGCAAATTGCTATGTCTAATTTAATGGTAGGCTTTGGAGAAAAGTGCCTGTGTAGAAAAGTACTGTGACTTCGCTGAAAGGCCTTGGCCGATTCGTTTGTATTAATTTAACTATAAATAACTTTCAAAAATCATCAGCAATAATTTTACCTTAATAGCAAAAACATTGCTGATTGTGTTACTCAAATAGATCCGTTCATCGTCAGATATGAAGGAGTGTTTGTTGGGAGAGTCAGTGACCACCAGCAACCAGACTATAGACCAGGTCACTTGGGCCGCCCCGCTCAGGTAGAAGCCCACACACCAAGTGGAGTAGTAGTGAATCACGGCGCACAGCAAGAAGGTACAACATGTACCTAAGGTGTATCCTGAAAACGATGAGGTACATCGAATTATTCACTGGTTGGAGATATTATGACATATTCGAAGGCTGAACTTTGATGTAAATAGATGGCAGAGGGGTATTTTTTTATATATTTAATACTTCAGTCGGAATTTCCAGGAATTGCTATTGTATTCTATTGTTGTCGCGATCACCTGTGCTCGCGCGGGGCCTGAAGGATTAAAAGATATTTTTGACATCATATCCTACGATTTAAAATCTTAAAGACATACATGTACGTACAATGTACATACATATTATATGCTTATCTGATAATAATAATCATCATCACACGCTTTTGTACACATAATTATTAGCACCTACTTGCTACTTAGCAACCACCTAATAACAACTAGTTTTATTTTTTTGATATTAAGCACCTATACGTTAATTAGTCTATTGTGTAAGGCATCCATTACACGCTCATGCAAGCGACAGTCAATTCCGTCAATCATGAATTATGTTTGACGGGGTGACTGATGGACTAACAAATGGTATTAGACGGTCACTCAATTGTCTTCAGTTTTATGTCAGTCAAAGCCAAAATTTTCAAAGGCATACGTTTCAATTTTTTTCCAATTTTGTCAGATATGACAACACTTACTGAAAATTCGTGACTGATGGTGGCATGAAGCAAAAATCAAAATATCCAGATTTTCGTCAATCAGCTTCATGCAACCGTCTGGCATCCATTACACGGTAGATTTTGCTGTCAGTTTTACCCAAAGATCTCTAAACATAGTTTTACCACCAGCAAAACCTACCGTGTAATGGATGCCTAAGCAAATTGAAGTCATCCATATCATATTATCTATACTAATATTATAAAGCGAAAGAGTTTGTTAGTTTGTTTGTTTGTTTGTTTGAACGCGCTAATCTCAGGAAATACTGGTCCGATTTGAAAAATTATTTCAGTGTTAGATAGTCCATTTATCGAAGAAGGCTATAGGCTATATTTTATCACGCTAAGACTAATAGCAGCGAAGAAATAGAGGAAAATGTGGAAAAAACGGGAGGAAATTATTTGAAAGGGCTTATTTGAACGCGCTAATCTCAGGAACCACTGGTCCGATTTGAAAAATTCTTTCAGTGTTAGATAGCCCATTTATCGGGTAAGGTTATTTGCTATATTTTATCACGCTAAAACTAATAGGAACGAAGAAGTAGAGGAAAATGGGGTAAAACGGGGGAAATTATTTGGAAGGGCTTATTTGAACGCGCTAATCTCAGGAACTACTGGTCTTATTTGAAAAATTCTTTCAGTGTTAGATAGCCCATTTACCAAGGAAGGCTATACGCTATATTTTATTACGCTAAAACTAATAGAAGCGAAGAAATAGAGGAAAATGTGGAAAAAACGGGGGAAATTATTTAAAAGGGCTTATCTTACGAACAACTAGATCAATTTTTTCTGTTATTTGGGCCAGATAGGAAGTAGAGCACGTGAAGGATCATAGACTATTTTCGTGGACTAATTTGTCTGTGAAATATCTAATTTACGCGGGCGAAGCCGCGCGGAACGTATATCTATACTAATATTATAAATGCGAAAGTATCTCTGTCTGTCTGTCTATCTGTCTGTCTGTCTGTCTCGCTTTCACGCCAAAACTACTGAACCGATTGTAATGAAATTTTGTACACAAATAGTCTAAAGCCTGAGAAAGGACATAAGCTACTTTTTAACTGGAAAAAGGGGTTGTAAGGGGGTGAAAATGCGCAAATTTGTTCATATACTTCTCTTGGTTACGACTTACGACATCACGCGTAAACAGCTGGACCGATATTGCTGAAATTTGGTATAGATATATGTACATTGAGTCCCGGAAAAGGACATAGGATACATTTTGTCTCGGAAAAATGTACGATTACCGCATGATATACTTTTATGATTTGGGCATAAACTGTTCAATCGATTTTGATGAATTTTGGTATGGAGATACTTTGAGTCTCGGGAAGGACAAGGGATACATTTTGTTCCAAGAAATGTACGGTTCCCGCACAATAAACTTTTATGATTTTCGCCTAAGCTATTCAATCTATTTTGCTGGGTATAGAGATACTTTGAGTCCCGGGGAAGAACATAGGATATATTTTGTCGCAGAAAAATGTACGGTTCCCACAAAAAGGAACTTTGTGATTTGCGCGTAACTATTTAATCGATGTACGGGAACAACTATAAACTGAAGTCCACGCGGACGAAGTCGCGGGCAACAGCTAGTAATTTATATTATGTGAACTTCAATCTGCTAATTAAAATTGGGGATTCCCCGATATTGCTACGCCGAATATGCTACTGAACTGCCAACGTCGCGCAAATAAGTTTTTGCAAGTTTAACTAGTTAAAATCACAATTCACATGACATTAAGGAATAAAATTTATTGAGCTAACATTGGCTAGGTTATTTCAGTATGTATTTTTTTCTTAAGAAGACTCTTCACTGTAAGAATCTATGCTTCATGTCATAATTTAAGAATTAATTTATTTTGCGGTTTTTTCAAATTCACCAATCACCACAAGTGAGTTGTGTGAAGCAATGATAATAATAAATGAAATCAACAGCTAATAGGACTTAAATTATTGGAATGTTTCACGCTAGAGGCAGCACCAGCATAGACAGTGAACAATAATCGGCCAAGTGCGAGTCGGACTCGCGCACGAAGGGTTATATATATAGCAAAATTAGGCCAAAAAATAAATTGTGTTCGTTGTATGAGAGCCCCCCTTAATTTTTTATTTTATTTTAATATTATTATTAAATATTAAAGTACACATATATTTCCTATTATATTTTCTAAGGATTTTTTGAAAAAGTCAAGTACCTACCTGTTGCCATTATAGAGCAAAAAAGGCCAAAATGTTGTATGGGAAATTAAATTAAATATTTATTTTATTTTGTTTTTAGTATTTGTTGTTATAGCGGCAGCCGATATACACATTCTGTGAAATTTTTCATTGATTTTCTACAGCCTCATCAGATGTCCATGTTTTTAATTACATCTAGTCCTAATGTAATATGTGTCAAGTGTAACTTGCAGAATCATCATAGTAACTAGTAACTACTATCGCTTTACTTTTGATTTCAAGGCATATGCGGGCTTGTTATTTCATGGCTGCTATGAGGAAAAAACTACTAATCGCATTCTGTGCTATCTAAAGTTTACAGCTCTCATTTAATTTATTTATTTATTTATTGGAAAACAAACAGCATTTTAATACAAGCAATAATTGTAAATAGTAAAGTAGCATAAATGAGCCAATAAAGTTTTCACAGATAAGTATTACAGTAACATGGATCAACAATTTGTGATACAAGAAGTTTATGCAACGGTTGACAATCAATAATAATATTATAAATGACACGAATGGGGAATTTAAGGGCCTTCCCTACGGAGAATCCGTAATTTACCCTATTTAGAGCCTTATAAACTCATAATTTGAAAGCTACAGAGTTATAATAAAAATACAGCAATAATCTTCAGTATGTGAAACATTCCTTTCCACGTTTTAAATTTTCTATTTTTGTTTATTATACTCATGATATTATCAGCTTCCAAAGTAAAGCCAATTTATTAAAATTCAAGCATACATTCAGCATCTCCCTAGTATTTAGAAATTACTTTTATTTGAAACACACGCCAATAGATTGAGAATATCATATAAGCTACATCCCCTTTTAAATTTTTGGAGTTAAGAATCGATTTTCATATATAAGGCGCCCGGTATGAGAAAAATCCGAGGGGTAAAACCTACTAACAAGTAACGAAAAAATGTGTCACGTTTTTGGTGCGCACCTTTAGTTCGCAACTTTCTGATTTGGCTGTGAGTGTATTAAGACCATAAAGGTAATATACCTATCGGAATATTATATTATTGTATAATTATATTATTATATAATATTATATTCCGATAGGTATATTAACTTTATGATTAAGACGTACATAATATGGTATGCTGTATAGGCGACTATACCTATATACTATAATATATGTTAATTGGGCTTGTTTGTTTCTATCAGTGTCGATGTATTTATATTGCTATTTTTATTATAAATATCAATAATTAATATTGTTTCCTCTTATAAGGCCGGCAACGCACCTGCAGCTCTTCTGATGTTGCGAGTGTCCATGGGCGACGGTAATTGCTTTCCATCAGGTGACCCGTTTGCTCGTTTGCCCCCTTACTTCATACATTATAGGATAGGATGATTGCGATCCTAGTTAGTATAATATTATTTTTGTATACCTTACCTTGACTATTTTCTTATCATGATAAGAAGCAATTTTTCCTAAAAAATACACTCGAAACAAAAGAGACTAGATACGTTTTTAACCTAGCCTGACCAAGAACAGCTAAAAATAATCGGCCAAGTGCGAGTCGGACTCGCGCACTAAGGGTTCCGTATTGTTATAGAGCAAAAAGAGACCAAAAATTGTGTTTTTATATGGGAGTCCCCTTAATTTTTTTTTTAATATTATTATTAACTAATTATTAAATTACACATATATTTAAGGTCTTTGTGAAAATTTCAACAGGTAGGCTGTTACCATTATTGATATCGAGCAAAAAAAGCCTAAAAAATCATGATTGTTGTATGGGAGGCCCCCTTAAATATTAATATTGTTTTGTTTCAGTATTTGTTGTTATATCGGCAACAGATATACACAATCTGTGAAATTTTCAGAAGTCTAACTATAGCGGTTCTTGAGATACAGCCTGGCGATAGACAGACAGACAGACAGACGGACAGACAACGAAGTCTTAGTAATAGGGTTTTACCCTTTGGGTGCGGAACCCTAAAAAGGTCTAAAATGTGCGTTCCTATACCTGTTATGATAGCGTAGGGGGGTCCTAGTTACTACCTCTACTCTTAGGGCCTGTTTCACCACTTCCTGATAAGTGCCGGCTATCCAGCACTTAACTTAACAGACAGAGTATGGAGAATCTGTCCAAAATGTTCTGGATAGCCTGTCCGGCACTTTATCAGGAAGTGGTGAATCAGGCCCTAACTAACTTGTAGAATGTAGAGCAATCATAAAGAGTAAGTATACTACTTAGTAATCTAGACATACTCAAAATTTATTAGTTATTACTTACCACAGTAAGCCCACATGAAATGATGCCTTTCGGTAGGAGGGACCCAGTGTCTTAGAACTTGAACCATACTTGGTTGCATTGCGCCCTAAAATTTAACAAGGATTTTTTTCCTGCGTAATATTTTTTTTTTTTAATTTTATTTCTTCTTGTTTCATGTAAATATTCTTTCGATGGCCTTTTATATTATAGTTTACCTAAGGTTCAGTTTACACCTGCAGGCTTAGTACCTACCTATGCGTAGTACTATTTAGTAATCTGTGCCTATGCACTATGAAGTTGACAGCTTCTAGGGATAGGATTTATTTTCGGAAAGAAATCCTAATTATACAATTTATACATATCACCTATACTATATATAAGGACCCTGAGCCATGTAAGGCCATGTTCCTTTGAAGGCCAACTATCAAAAAGTCACAGTTATCGTCATGGAAAGACATATTCCTTCTACTACACGCTATCCATCAAACTTATGACCACAAACGCGGCGGCGCGGCGAGTCGATCGCGCGGCGCGCCGCTATTGCGGCAGTGCGACTTGCGAGCTCTCGCTTCATAGACTTCGTTCGTCGACGTCGAAATTGTTATTCGCGCGTACAGCAAAACATAAGTTTTTAGTCAACAACCTATTATTATCTAATTTTTTTTACTGTGAATTATCGTATAATGATATTATGTTTATGATACTAAAGAAAAAATATATATTTTTGCTTTAATCCTTCAAGCCTCAAGCGGCCGCATGCGGCCGTGATAACAATACAAATCTATTGTGTCTCGTTTTTTCCACGATCGAGGGAATTTAAGCTAAAATATTAGTAATGTTCCTAGGAAAGCCAGTGGCCTTGCAAGGAACATTTATAAATAATGAACATATGAGCACTCATATTTTAGTTATAAATACGTACCGTGGTCTGTTACAGTTAGTTGATTTTAAACATTCCTGACCACAAGACTGATTATGTGCTATGATTAGTTTTCAGTAGTTTCTAACTATTATTTTATTGTAATTAACTTATTATCTAGTTTTAGTAAAAGCGGATATATGTATTGTTAAAACTCTATTTTTAAGTTTAACGACTGATTGGCATTATTTGGAGCCTTGTTCCTTGCAAGGCCATTTGGAAGAGCTTAACAAAACTTAAGTTTAATAAGTGTTTATTAAGGCTAGGTTAAAAAGTGATATTATAATATGATACCTAATAAAACAGAGCATTACTTGAACATTTGTTTCCTTAATTTATTTGTTAATAAACGAATAAAAAGCATTTTCCCGTTAAATTGGCCTTACATGGCTCAGGGTCCTTATACAAAGCTGCTATATAACCTTAATCATGGAGGTAATACCTCAGGGTAATACTTGGTCACCATACATACCTTATACTTACTACCATAAGTTAGTACTTAGTAAGTATAAATACTCGTAATTACGAGCAACAAAGTGAACCAAAAACGTATATGTAGAGTAAAATTTTAATTCACAAACCGCGCAAAATCCAATAATAACACGAAACAGGAACAGCACCCAGTAGCTGTAGTAGGCTGATGCTGAAGTGAGGCAGTTCAGGAGACCAGACACGAAGCTACTGACACCAACTACACGCGTCGGCCCGTACCTAAAATAACCACCAATCTAGCCTATTTCAAGCCTATTCAATATTTAAGGTTATAAGTTGGTATTGTATTCCAGCCTTTCCCAAAGTCTGAAGGGGGACGGTGTGGGACTCAGAAAAAAATGGGGGCGTTATGTAGAGGCTTGGGGGGTGATTTATTTCATCAGGATG
The DNA here is from genome assembly GCA_905333045.1 of Lysandra bellargus. Lineage (NCBI taxonomy): Eukaryota > Metazoa > Arthropoda > Insecta > Lepidoptera > Lycaenidae > Lysandra > Lysandra bellargus. Next base: position 9,125,105 of record HG995351.1, on the reverse strand, counting down.
CCTTTTAAATTGAAACAATGGGGCGCTGTAATATAATTTGTTCTTAAAGTGGGTGGTAGACAAAATAAGTTTGGGAACCTCTGCTGTATTCTATAACTACAATAAATCTATTTGTATGGCTGATCCATACTATAATCATAACTATCATACTAATATTATAAATGCGACAGTGTGTCTGTCTGTCTGTCTGTTACCTCTTCACGCCTAAACCACTGAACCGATTTTGGTGAAATTTGGCCTGGGTTTTGGTGCAACGGAGTTGCGGGCGTCAGCTAGTGGTATATATTTAGAAGACAAGTTTTATTTACTAGCATTAAATAAATATAAATTAGGAAAGGTTCTAAATATAATTATTTTTTTCGTGATTTTTCTACCAGCTAAAACAAGTATTATTGCCAAAATGACGAATACGGAAGGATTTTATCTTTGTAACTGGATTTTTTTGCAAATTTAATCAACGGCTGTTTTAGCATTAAGTATTCGATGTTTTACATTTCCTTATTATTATGATTGGTGTAACAAGTTTGGGGCCTAAATCTTATTATCAAAAGTTCACATCCAACATCATTAATTAAAGTTTAATCCAAGCATGTTTTGGTACCAACTTGATAATTAATAATTACCAACTTAAAAATATTTTTTGCATATCCAATGATGATATATTATTTAATGATGAGTGATGACTAAGTCGTTTTCGTTCGTATTTTTTTTTCTTACAGCTGTAACCGACTTTTAAAAAGGAGGCAGTATCTAAGTACTAACCTGTCCCCATAGTTATGGAAGATAGGGAAGCAAGTACAGTATCCCAAGTGGTACGCTGCCAGCAGCAAACTTATTTTGCTCTCACTCCAGTACATTATGTCTATGACAGACTGTAACAATAAACTTGTTGGCAGTTTGGCAGCGATGGACAGGTGGAAATACTGGAATGGTCCGGGGCAGCCCTGAGTTGTTAGGCATCAAACCCTATACTGATCAGGGGCAGCACAATTTTCCAATGGGCAAGCAATTACTAAAAGATAAGAGGGACTCCTTGTGCACTATTTGACCTGTTTTAAATAGTAATTAATAAAATTATGCTATATTAAAAGAGCTTTGTTCAGCCCGCAACATTACAATTTCGAAAAATTGTTCCTACGCTATTCATAATCTATAGGTAGATAGGAATTAGCTTTAGTGACTTCACTCGTCTAGACCTAAAGACCTAGCTGGCGCAATAGGCCTTACTTACCCCTGTTTTCTTCCTTATTCGAGGAAATTAGCTTACTGACTTCACTCGTCTAGACCAGCATTTCCCAAAGCGGGCGATAAAGCCCCTTGTGGGCGCTGAAGGTCTACAGTCGGTATCTAAAGACCTAGCTGGCGTAATGGGCTTTACTTACCCCTGTTTTCTTCCTTAATCGTAAACTTTCAGCCTGATGCCCCTTTCTCACACTTTCACTCCTATTGCGTTTGTGCTTCCAGGGCCCATCGACCATGTCAACTATATGCACTGCGATATTATACCTAGTGACGTATATGAGGAAGTAACCGAAAAATATCATTATTCCCACCTAAAACATTACGACATATTTTATTATTCTTGTATTATCAAAAATAAAGCCCATTATTACTCACAATGGCGCGGATTCTTATTTTCATCGTAATTTAGGTAGAAAAAAATATTTAATATTCATAAACGCAATATCATGGCCACATTGAAATTGTAGTACATAGTTGTTATTGTGCTTATCATTTATTTTAATGATAATAATAATTAGATCCTAGATGAAGAATATTTGACCAAATATTTGATCAATTATAAAATGAATGTATGACGTAGCTATACTCGTACAATAAATATATCCTAAGTGCCAATTTCACCAAAATCTGTTAATTTTAAAAGTTGTCGTATTTCTAAGATCACGTTATTCCTCTCGTATATAATATACAATATGTCCCGACACCGGTGTCCGATCCTTTATTGTCATGATCTATAGCACATTTTAATGACGAATTGGCTCTCAAATTTTTTCTCTCTCTCTCACGGTTGTAAAATTGCAGCCATTTTAGTTTTTCTAGGGCTTTCACACTAATCTGACCCAGTACTTCTCATGTAAATATCCTATGAAGATAAAAAAGGTCTCATTTGATAGCTAAACTTGTGGACTACGCTTACACAGGTAATATGTTATAAATTTCGTGGAATTAAACATAGAAAAACCAAAGATTAAAGAAAAAAATCGTCTATATTTTAATTAATGGCTTTTTGTAAAAAATCTAGCACATTAAACCGGTTCATTTTTATTTTAAAAAGATAGAAGAGGTTTTTGTCTTAAATAAATTATTTACTTCAATGCTCTAAGTCAGATAGTTTAGAAATTATAACGATTTTCTTATGAAGTTATAAGTCAGATTAGTATGAAGCCTTTGGCTATTATTATATATATTTTTTTTCAAAAGTTGGAGAAAAAAATATTTGAAAGCCAATTTGTCACTAAAATATTCCATAAATCATGAGAATTTTTTTTTCTCCAACTTTTGAAAAAAAATCTGTGACTTCATACTAATCTGACCTATAACTTCATAAGAAAATCGTTATAACTTCTAAACTATCTGACTTAGAGCATTGAAGTAAAGAATTTATTTAAGGCGAAAATCTCCTCTATCTTTTTAATACAAAAAAGAACCAGTTTAATGTGCTAGATTTTTCACAAAAGGCCATTAATGAAAAAATGCATTTTTTTTCTTTAACTTTAGTTTTTCTGTTTAATTCCACAAAATATATAACATACTAGATGACGGACGCAACTTTGTTGCGCCAAAATTCTTTTATCGCGCGGGAACCGTACATTTTTTCGGGATAAAAACTATCCTATGTCCTTTCTCGGGACTCAAAGTATATCCATGCCAAATTTCAGCAAAATTGGTTCAGGCGTTCGAGCGTGAAGAGGTAACAGACAGACAGACAGACAGACAGACAGATAGACAGACAGATAGACAGACGGACAGACAGACGGACAGACAGACAGACACACTTTCGCATTTATAATACTAGTATGGATATGGAAGTATGGATTGCCTGTGTAAGCGTAGTCCACTTTAGCTATCAAATGAGACCTTTTTTATCTTCATAGGATATTTACATGAGAAGTACTGGTCAGATTAGTGTAAAAGCCCGAAAAAACTAAAATGGCTGCTATTTTACAACCGTGAGAGAGAAAAAATTTGAGAGCCAATTTCTCGATAAAATGTGCCATAGATCATGACAATAAAGGATTGGACACCGGTGTCGGGACACATTATATATGATGAAAGAAAAGACATAATATTTTAACAAGCCATTAGAAGGCGTTGGTAAAATAGGGCCTCAGCTGTTTAGAGCGCTTTTAATGTAATGCCGCCTTAGACTGCTAAAATGAGCCTAAAATGAAAAAAAAGTAGTACTTATTTTAATACTTTTATTTTTACGTTTTAAATAAATAATAAATACTTAAAAAAATTATGGCAGATTTCACCAACCACTTCCTAACGTTTGGTGTCCCGTAGAGGCCAAGGTCGGCTTAAATTAATAAAATTTAACCAACGTCTTCGTGTCACCCAAGTTAATAGGACCTAAAGATTTTGATTACAAGCATTGGTGAAAATGTTCTTTTCAGAGACACACCGTATAGTCCGTGCAATCCACGAAGACGCGCCCCACTATTCCTCCTAGTCGTTTATAGTATATGTGTGCGAGCTTTCGCCAATGTTTGAGTGTTATCGGACACACAAATTACCTATGAGTTTATTGGGTGCAAGCTCACACTACAATAAATAGACCAATTAAGAAAAAGCGTCACGGTCAAAAGGAAAGATGCTCACCGAAAAAGTGATGGGACGCGTCTTTGTGGATTGCACGGACTATAGACTTTTTACTCCTAGGAGACACTTAGCATTAGGGGGTGGTTGGTGAGAACGGGCATTAGTCAACTAATTATTAATAATTACTTATTCTTTCAAAAGATAAAACAAATGCATTCCGGTCACAAATTTATTTTGCCTATGAGAAGCCTATCTTACATTTTGTAGGTGTACATTAAAAAAAATATCAAAATCCCGATCTCCTAACAAAGCTGTAAAAATTAAAACATAAATAAGAGCTGGCAGAATTTAGTCACCATAAAATTTAATTTGTGTCGTAATTTGAGTTGTCTCATTAGTATTTAAATTTTGAACTTTGCAAGGAGCGTGAGCAATATGGCTAACAAAAGCAAAATAAAAATATTGTCGTCTTTACATAAGTAGATACCTAAGTCTATCTTTCAGCGTCAAATAACATTGCAATTGGAGATATCCTGCATCTCTATTCGTTTACATTTCTTTTAAAATCCTAATATTCGATCTTTCTCTATAAATTTAAAAAAAGTTGTAATTGAAGACAGGACATACTTACTTGAAATCACTGCAGTCACAACCATATTTCGTATATAACTTACAAATAACTACGATTTTTGTAATATATCGAATACATATTATGCAACAATAGTAGATAAGTAATTGAAAACCTAAATATCCAATAAAATTTTTGAATTGCTTCTTACAACCAAATTTTTATACTTAATATTGTGTCGGTTGGAAAAATATTTTTAATAGTCAAAACAAAATAATTATCTATGCATAGAAAATCTTACTAAATACAATATTTTAAGTTTATTTTAAAAACATTGTAATTTGTAGTGAACAAATATTATAATTACTTTTTAAAGCATGAGTTACAATTTACAAAACAATGTTGATACAAAACACACAGCTATTCCTGTTAATTGTCACTAATTTTAATACAGGTTATAAATACCAAGATTCAGGTTTTTTTAGTTTATAATAATGTCAATCTACGATATTTATTAAAAATCTAAACGTAAAATTGATATAAGTTATAACTATTCGATAATAATAAAAAAAACATCAATTATAAAATTAAACTATTGCACAATAACATAGCTAATATTTACAGGTAGATTAAATATTGTATAATTTATAAATCAATACTAGAATATATTTTTTAAATTCGATTATTTTACGCTAAACACAATCAAATTACAATGGGCGGAATAAACTAAAAGTAACAATAGTAAAATTTCAAATATAACAAATCGTAGTCAATATTCAAAACTAATTAGGTCCCTATAGTATTCTCCCCGTCTTTGGGTTATAAAATCTGATTCAGTAAAATGCCAGTAATACATTTTCAGTCCTTTTCAAGTGCTTGTAGTGGTAACACTTTCTATAGGTTTGTCATTCTTGCTAACTCCGTTCGCCACTTCAGTCATATCTTTACCTCTGCCGTTTTTCTCTTCGTCGTCAGTTTCCACAAAGTTCCAGGACTGAGTTAGTCCTGTGCCGAACAACATGAAGAACACCGCTGACACGATGTACACCGAAGCGCCGATGTAAAATACGGGTCGCCATTGGGTGAACGTGTCCTGCAAGAAAAATGTATTTTAATAAATAGTACTACCGAAGAAATTGTCGGATTACGTCAATTCAATATTATTCGTGATAATGTCAGCTGGGTTTGACATAACGCGACCAAATTAGGTCCGCCATCTGCCTATGTATCAATTTTTCTGATTGTACATTTTGCCCTACCACTACAACTCCTGCAATGAACCAGGATTAACAACGGTAACCAACAACTAAAAACTCTTTGACAATCATAATAATAAGATCAGTTCCTCACGAGTGGTGGTGCTGACTTAGGACTCAAGTTACCATTTATTTATTTGTTTATTCACCAACAGAATCACTTTTAATAAAATACAAATTACTATAACTTGATTCTTAATTCAGATACTTAATTGAGTTTTTTTATGGATGAAATGTGTTCCAATGAAAGGTGAAATATTTGCGACAATGGAATGAAATGAAATATTGTGAATGAAATGATGATTATTAATTATTATCAATATTATGTTATTTTAATATAGTAGGAGACATTTTTTTAACCATTTAAGTAGTTACTTCATATTATAATTTCATTAAAGTGTATGAAGTATCTACTAACTACATGGTAATTTGAGTCCTAAGTCAGATTGTACGCAAAACTTACCCCGGTTCTTGTGAAATAAGCTGTAATCATTGGTGAAAAGAATCCCGAAGTGCTGCCCACGAAATTGGCAATTCCGTACAGCGTACCAGCGAAATTCGGAGCGAGATCTTGGTGGTTCTGGAGATTCGTCAACGTTGCTGCTCCGTTGAAGCCCATGGACATGGTGATCATCGCAACGGACAGTGCTGTGGAACATCCCGTGTACATGAGCAATATGAGAAGCACTCCGGGTAGAATGTGCGAAAACAGGCAGAAGAATTTCCTGATTGCTGTAGTCGACATCATTTTTCTGGACAATATACAGTCTCCGATAGCGCCAAATATTGCTGCGCATATCAATCTCGCGAGATAGGGCAGAGCCGATATGAATCCAGCCGAAGATAGTTGGAAGCCGAGTACTTTGGATACGAATTGCGGTCCGACCGTCATTATAAAGTAAAGACCCCAGAGATTTCCGAAGTGCAGAACCGTCATCGCCAAAAATGGGAAAGACGTGAATATTTTCTTGAACGGTGGAACGACCTGAAAGAAAAATTGTATTCTGTAATTTGAGATGTAAACTTTAAAATAGGTAATGCCTTATCATATTATTAAGCAGGTAGGTAGCCGTTTTACCAGCTTACATTTTCGTTCTATCAAAACACGAAGGTTAGTAGATATATGTGGAGAACTCACCTTAGTTTTCTGAATTTTATCACCCAAAGCTTCCATAATGTATTTCCTTTCGGATTCCGCGATACGTGGATGCTCTGTAGGTCTATCAGCCACCAGGTACCACCATAATGCGCACCATACTAGGCAGAGTGCACCTGGTACGTAGAACGCGCAGGACCATCCGTAATTCTCCATCAGGGGCCCAGTTACCGACCAGGTGACCACGGTTCCCAACACTCCGCCCATCAAAGCGCTGGTAAACTTTCCCTTTTCAGCTGGAGGCGCCCATCTTGCGACCAATACGTGAAGAGCTGGGTATATAAAGCCCTGGTAACAAAATAAGATTGTTCATAACAAAGATGTGATTGCACAGTACACTGCTGCAATCAATGCAAATGTAGGACGACCGTTTAGTCAGAAAGATTTGTTATAAGATTTTTTAGTTAGTAAATACTTCCAAAATACGTACCCCAGTGATTCCTAAAACGAATCTATTTAGAACAAGGGCTATATGGCCTAGGCTTGCAGCAGCTGGACTCAGGACTGTCAACAATGCTCCCAATACGGAGCACCAGAACACCACATATCTGGGACCCCATCTCTCAGCCACTGTTCCCCCGATTAGTGACGTCACAGGGTAACTCCAAAAGTATGCACCGAGTATGGTCGCCTGCTGGTCTTTTGTCCAATTGAAAACGGTACCATATGACACCTAAAAGTCGGATAAAATTAGACATACTTTTAAGTTATTAGGTATAGTCCGTGCAATCCACGAAGACGCGCCCCACCACTTTTTGAGTGAGCATCTCTCCCTTTGACCGTGACGCTTTTTCTTAATTGGTCACATACACGCGTATGTCACCCCAACCGGACTCGGAAGGGGAGAGGGACGGCCCTCTTTTATGCAATAACATTAATAACTTGAGCTCATCTACCGCGATAACTCGTACGCAGCTAGTTTGTGCTACCGCGCGCGAGCAGCCTCACTCGTCAGAAAGTGAGTAAGGGGTCGGACCCCTTAAGAGCAGGGGGGATCCGTGTCCCCACGTCAGATGAAAATAGCTTATTTTCGTAGCTCTCCCCAATATTGCCCGATTAGAATGTCACACGTGTGACTTTAGGGGAGGGGGCCAGGCCCCCTCATTGTTTATCTCCAAACCAACTAGCAACAGACTAGTTATAGCCACGATTAAACTACCATGGTCTTAACCAGACCAGTAGCTTAGACCCTTTCGAAAAAAAAAAATAATAATAATTGGTCTATTTATTGTAGTGTGCGCGTGCACTCATAGGTAATTAGTGTGTACCGATAACACTCAAACATTGGCGAAAGCTCGCACACATATACTATAAACGATTAGGAGGAATAGTGGGGCGCGTCTTCGTGGATTGCACGGACTATACATAGCTTTTTTATTTAACCGGTGGTAGGCCTCATGTAGACTCGACGTTCTAAAAGTTTGTTCTAAGACTTTGTTAACTTGGAAATAAATATTTTGATTTTGATTATTATCGCGGTCTTTAAGCGCGGCGACCGCATCAGGAAATTCGGTAACGAAAATAAACTTAACACTCGTCTAACGTCGTTCCTGTTCGGCATATTTCGGCACGGCGTTAGTGTGCGTGCGACTAGACGTACGCGTGCTAACTACAATAGCTTTACCGCGGCAGTCCCCGAGTGCCGCACGTATTTTTTTCTGCAACTTTAAGTTCAATGACTTCAATGAAGATAATCATTAGAAACGTATCTAAAATAATACTGGAATTTTTATCGCGAGAGCTAATAATTATAGGCTGGATTTAAAAAAGGAACAGCAAAACGATACAGATCTGGTTTTGCGAGTTTTACATTTTTATTCTCTTGTAATGACACAGGAAAACTACTCTTCTATCTAGGGATCTAAATCATTAGTTGTAGGTACTATAATTTAAAATGATTATCATTTATCATTGTTCTGTTCTTTTCAATCAAATTATTTAATGGAAGCGAACAGCACTTCAATCAAATGAGGTAAATAATCAGACCTTTAATAAGTAGGTAACATTTTTATATTTTTAACCGACTTCCAAAAAGGAGGAGGTTATATGTTAGTCTGTATATTTTTTTTTTTGTATGTTCAACCATAACTTCGCCGTTTGTAGACCGATTTTCATGATTCTTTTGTTGTTGTACAGGGTTGAATCCGAATTTGGTACCATGTTCACAAAAGTGGTGACCTGATGATGGGCTCCATGAGGAATCGAGGGGACTCCTTGAAATTTGTATGGAAACTTATAGTGATTTTGATTTTTTCTGAAGCGTTCGAGGTAAATGCTACCAAAAAGTAAAACTTTGCACCAGGTTATACCCTGGATCCGAAGGTACCGAACAGAACTTTTGAATCCTTATAGATACAGGTTCGGGGATTTCGCCGTTGTTTAAACAGCTGAAAGCATAAGCCAACACATCAATTTGATTGATCATCATCATCACAAGTATAATTATACCATGGGTCATCACATTATGACCCAATTATTGGTACTTTTCATGATATTTTGCATCGAAGCAGATGTTTTTGATGATTGTTTCGCTGTTTGTGGACCGATTTTCAAAATTCTCGTGTTTTTGTATAGGATAATATAATCTTAATTTCGTATAACAATTATGAAAGTGGTGAACTGATGATGGGATCTATGAGCAATCGAGGGAAATCCTTGAAATTTATCAAAACACTCATAGTGGTTAAAATGTTGTTTCTAGTAACTTACACTTAAGTTACGAATAAGAGAAATTTCAAGTGCCTCTTGGTCCAAAGACACTGAACAGAATTCATGAACCTTTAAAGATAAAAGTTTGGAAATTGTAGCATCGCTTAGATAACTGCAAGCATTTACCACAATTTCACTTACAGTATTATAATATTAAGGATACTTAGTATTCGTAGTGGTTATCTACGCATAAAGCCTTGTCTTATATTATATAACTAAAAAGAGTGAAATTATTATTTTTTAACAAAAAATTGAACCCGACTTCCAAGGAATAGTTTGATAACTTAGTGTAGGACAAAATAAAAGCATTTTGTACATTGTGAATCAATTCATTAAAAGGAACTTTCATGTTACAATGAGAACAGTCTTTACAATCATGAAAATTAGAAGCGGGATGAATAATGTGTTTTATAAAATTATAATTAATATAAATCAAACAGTAACACTTTTTCCATAAAATTAACATAATAATCAACTGAAAAAAAAAAAACCTTTAATCACAGATATCATTTCACAAAACTGACAATGGTCAAACTTCACTAATTCTGAAGGCTTATTCTCCTGCCATGGCTCCTGATTTGTTGATCGATGTAACCTTGGTCGTTCTCTTCGGTTCCTGAATCATGATCACTTTGCTCTGGGATGTAATTTTCGGCATTATTTTCGGCTTCTGGTTCAGTGGAATCCTTGTGCCTACCATTCTCCTATTCTATGAATTTCAGATAATGAAAGCTGTTTTCTACGGTTTAACAATTCATTTCTGACTCCCAATTCCTTTCGCTTCTTGTTCGGATGACCAAAATTATCCATCGTAAATAATAGATGTAAAAAGTGAAAAGCGATGTAACGTAAAAAAGTTACGCTACTGGTGACGTAAGGTCTCACAGGCCGCTATCGAACTTTGCGTCCATTTAACTTATCGATTTGGGTTAGTCCGACGCAACTGTCTCCTTCTACGGCGCGGGGGCAACCAAACGCGGGCGCAGTGTTGCCAACTCAGATTTTTTAAAGGAGCTAGATCATATCTGAAAAAAAGCTAAAAGAGAGCTAGATTTTTTTAGAAAAAAGAGCTAAATTATTTTATGTACTTTTTATTAACAAACATCTTTAAAAAGTAATGAAATAATATTTACTGACTTTAAGTTTAAATAATTCCTAGTCTAAAGTGATATTGTGTCGGGGGACCGCCAACAGCGACTTTTGCATTTTGTATTGCCAAGTCACTGATTGTCTCGATTCGGTTCGCACTTTGCTATGAACTGACCATGAAACTTTAATGTTATGTGAAATCAAACATCTACATTAGCGGTCCCCGGATGGACTAAAATATCACTTTAGACTAGGAATTATTTACACTTAAAGTCAGTAAATATTATTTCATTACTTATTTTTTAAAGTTTTTTGGCGGGTTTTTTTTTTAATTTCTTAATTATTTCATGCTTTTTAAACTTGTGTTGGTTATAGTGCAGAATAATTCCTATCAACAGGATTATAATATATCCTAATGAATACCATCTATGAATGTCCTCTTGGACGAGGCCGTCGATATGAGTCCAAACATGAAACCTTCACTTTGGGTTCATATGGAGCTCGGCTCCTATAGAATCCAGGTGATGCTGCAGCAGCAGCATGCAAATATTTACAGTTTATCTACGTCTTACTAGTTGTTGCAATTAAAATGAGCCCAAACACGAAGCCATTGTCTAAGTTGGTGAGGAGTTGGGTATCCATGGTGAGGAGATGCTGAATGTATGCTTGAATTTTAATAAATTGGTTTTACTTTGTAAGCTGATAATATCATGAGTATAATAATCAAAAATAGAAAATTTAAAACGAGGAAAGGAATGTTGATATGCTGAAGAGTGAAGATTACTGCTGTATTATAACTTTGTAGCTTTCAAATTATGAGTTTATAAGGCTTGAAATATGGTAAATTACGGTATCTCCGTAAGGAACGCCCTTAATCTATTTTCTAAGGATTTATCCATAGTGTACACGGAAAAAAGCTAAGATTGTAGAAGAAACAAAGCTAACGAGCTAGGCCCACTTTTTTAAAGCTAACCAAGCGGATTTAGAGCTAAATCTAGCTCTAAAAACTCCGTGTTGGCAACACTGCGCGGGCGCCCAAAAACCAAAGGGCGGGGAAGTGGGTGAAAAGACGTTTCACTGACGCCATTCGGCCTGTGAGACCGCTTGTCACCAGTTAAAGGTAAAAAAATAATAATTTATCTACGATTGCTACGAATAATAAAAACCTATTCGTAGTTTTTTATCATCACTAGTAGATATTTTTTAAACTATGGTTTTTGTTCACGGTAAATTATCGTTTATATTTTTCTACAACCATTACAGAATCAGAAACATAATATTCTTGACAATGTTTGTTATCACTACCTTGTAAATTACGGACTTATACATAAGTCTTTGGCACGTTCAAAATGCATTTATCAGTTCTTACATTTTTTTATCCTATAGTAACCTAACATTTGTATTAAATGAACATGCCATACCTACGTAATTACTAATTATTATACATTCTAGTTTTCAATAAAAAACATTTTATCGTCGTCACCAAAATTTAATATAGGTAATTAACAAAACAAAAAATAAACGTAACTATGACGTCATATCTACAATTTATCAATATGACCAATGTCAGAATTTTTCTGCATGAATATTATTTGTGATGACTTCCGGGCAATTTTACGCTCCGAAGATTCTAAACTTACGGGGAAATAAAATTAAAATACACTCGATGACATAGTACTATTATTAAATATATAATACTGAATAACATTTTTGGAATAATATACAGGTAAATCAGAATTTGCGACGTTGTTGTACTTACAAAGGCGGGCTTAATGCCTCGTGGCATTTATTTTTCACCTACAGTTTTAGATAACGTTTGTTGCCTGATCAAGCCCATCAAAAGCTAGAATTAGGATCATCACTCTCTTATTTATCGATATTAATTAAATTTACCTCTTCCGTAGTTTCGTTAATCGGAACGATGTTAACATCTGGTAGTGTTTCATTCCCTTGCCGTAGCGCTCCAACGTTACTGCTGCACTGAGATTTCAACCTGTTGCAATCGTAATAACAATATTTAGTCACAAAACTCATTTACGCATTCAATTACTCAAGACTAATTTTAATCTTTAGAATAAAATTTAGTTTGTTATTATTTTTAGCAATATTCCGCGAAAAACTTCCACCTTTAAGTAAATGAGTGAGTGCACGCATAGGCATGCGTACAGCACCTCCCTCCTCCCACACTGCCTATGCGTACACTCGCATGCAAGAACTTGCAAACACCACAACCACACAAGCAATAATGTTGGCAAATCCGTGCAAGGCCCCTCACCACCATGCAGGTTGAAAACCTCGACGCGCGTTTCGCTCCAACACCGGAGCATCCTCAGGATGTGGACTCTACGAACAACGTCCGTTAAGTGCCGCCACCGGCCAAAACACCGCCTTTTTATATCCTATCGAGCCCCGCTACTATCCCCACTACCCCCACTACCCTCACCAGTACCCCCGAACATATTAATAAGCGGTGACGTAGTCAAGCAAGTTTGGTCATTCAACAATGCAAATCTGTTATTTTTCTTTTCTTTTATGATCTCTAATTGTTCCAACACGCTCAGCCGAAAGCCTTTATCGCATTTATGTAAAACTTTATAGGAATGGCCATCGGGCACGGTATGATTACTATCTAAAAGATGTTTAGCAAAATGTGACTTATCAGGATGACCATTCCTATAAGCCGCGATATGTTCTTTATACCGAGTCTCAAAGCTGCGTCCAGTTTGACCCACATATACACTATCGCATTCAGGACAATCGATCTTATAGACACCGGACTGATATTTTTCATCAATCCGGTCTTTATTATGACACAAATGATGTTTTAAAGTATTATTTGTCCTGAATGCGACATGCATATCGTTGTTTTTCATTATTTTGGATAAGCGTGCAGATACCTCTCCCATGTAGGTCAAACTTGACTTATATCTAACTATCTCCTTATCAATAGGACCTGCGTACAAAAACTTAACCAGTTCTTTCTTGTTTTTGTTTTTCAAAATATTATTAATAATTTTTGGACTATATCCGTTGGATATCGCAATTTGGAAAATGATATTAAGCTCATTTTGATAATTATCTTTACTAAGAGGGATCGATAATAATCTATGAATGTAACTATGAAAGGCCGCGAGTTTATGTTGCCAAGGATGACATGACGAAGCATGAATAGTGGTATATTCGCAAGCCGACATATACTAATACCACTATTCATGCTTCGTCATGTCATCCTTGGCAACATAAACTCGCGGCCTTTCATAGTTACATTCATAGATTATTATCGATCCCTCTTAGTAAAGATAATTATCAAAATGAGCTTAATATCATTTTCCAAATTGCGATATCCAACGGATATAGTCCAAAAATTATTAATAATATTTTGAAAAACAAAAACAAGAAAGAACTGGTTAAGTTTTTGTACGCAGGTCCTATTGATAAGGAGATAGTTAGATATAAGTCAAGTTTGACCTACATGGGAGAGGTATCTGCACGCTTATCCAAAATAATGAAAAACAACGATATGCATGTCGCATTCAGGACAAATAATACTTTAAAACATCATTTGTGTCATAATAAAGACCGGATTGATGAAAAATATCAGTCCGGTGTCTATAAGATCGATTGTCCTGAATGCGATAGTGTATATGTGGGTCAAACTGGACGCAGCTTTGAGACTCGGTATAAAGAACATATCGCGGCTTATAGGAATGGTCATCCTGATAAGTCACATTTTGCTAAACATCTTTTAGATAGTAATCATACCGTGCCCGATGGCCATTCCTATAAAGTTTTACATAAATGCGATAAAGGCTTTCGGCTGAGCGTGTTGGAACAATTAGAGATCATAAAAGAAAAGAAAAATAACAGATTTGCATTGTTGAATGACCAAACTTGCTTGACTACGTCACCGCTTATTAATATGTTCGGGGGTACTGGTGAGGGTAGTGGGGGTAGTGGGGATAGTAGCGGGGCTCGATAGGATATAAAAAGGCGGTGTTTTGGCCGGTGGCGGCACTTAACGGACGTTGTTCGTAGAGTCCACATCCTGAGGATGCTCCGGTGTTGGAGCGAAACGCGCGTCGAGGTTTTCAACCTGCATGGTGGTGAGGGGCCTTGCACGGATTTGCCAACATTATTGCTTGTGTGGTTGTGGTGTTTGCAAGTTCTTGCATGCGAGTGTACGCATAGGCAGTGTGGGAGGAGGGAGGTGCTGTACGCATGCCTATGCGTGCACTCACTCATTTACTTAAAGGTGGAAGTTTTTCGCGGAATATTGCTAAAAATAATAACAAACTAAATTTTAAGCTATGGATTTCCGCAAAGTAACGCCTGATTCTATTAACTCTTTAGAATAATTTTCAACTTCTGTTGTAAGAGGTTTTATGTCTTAGGTTATAGGCCGGTCACCGCACATGTACAAATTGGTAATTGAACTATTGTCTCTTTCAGTCACACACTATAATAATCGGCCAAGTGCGAGTCGGACTCGCGCACGAAGGGTTCCGTACCGATTAAGAGCAAAAATAGGCAAAAAATCGTGTTTTTTGTATGGAAGCCCCCCTCAATTTTTTATTTTATTTTAATATTATTATTAATTATTAAAGAACACAATATATAATCAAGGACTTTGTGAAAATTTCAAGTGTCTAATAGTTACCATTATTGAAATCGAGCAAAAAAGGCCAAAAAAATCACGTTTGTTGTATGGGAGCCCTCCTTAATTATTAATTTTATTTTGTTTTTAGTATTTGTTGTTATAGCGGCAACAGAAATACACAATCTGTGAAAATTTCAGAAGTCTAGCTATAGCCGTTTTTGAGATACAGCCTGGAGACAGACAGACGGACAGACAGACGGACAGACATCGAAGTCTCAGTAGTAGGGTCCCGTTTTTGCCCTTTGGGTACGGAACCCTAAAAATGCTGCTGTCTATGTCTGACTGCTGTCTATGCTGGTTTGCCTGTCATTGTCTGACAAATGGGAAAAGTGATGGAACAGATAAGGGTAGAAAACCTAGAATATTTAATATGCTGCGTAAAAATCTTATTAGGGGTGATATTATAGCTAAGATCTGCTCTTATCAACCAACTTACGACATATTCTGAGGTGTCGGCGGAACCATGGCTATGAGGTTGAGGCTCATGTTCACCCTGATCATGTAGGACACCCAGCAGGCGGTGAATATCATGATCCACAGGTTGAACCGCACTGGCACAATGTCTGTAACAAAACCAGCACTAGATTTATAACAAAAAATTAAAACCGACTTCCAAGGTAAAAACAATAATAATATCCTTATAATATGAACTAAAAAGTATTAAATAATTTTTCCTATCTCATGGTGCCTTTTTCCGAATTCGGCTAAAACTCAACTATTTCTGTACACATATGATTTTAAACTTTATCTTTATTATTGTAATACATAGTATCGCTTGAGAAGTCTACGGCCGCCCGTGGCCGCGATTGGTAAGTGTGACAGTGCACTAGCATGTTACTTGTATTATCGAAGCAACTTACTTCTCATAAGTAATGTAAAATGTGTGCCTTACGCTCTGGAGATAAGGTTGAATATTTTGTTATGTTCAATTTTGGTGACATTGGTGACCCTGACGTGGTAATGATGATGATGATGATGATGAATGTAATTTTTATAGTAGCAGATGCTTTCAGTTCTTAAAATAGCGCCTAAGCCCCCAAACTTGTATCTATAAGGAATCCGGAGTTCTCTTAATATCTTCGGAACCATAGTATATCTTGGTGCAAAATCTTGCGTTTTAGTAGCATATGCTTAGGATGCTTCTCATAAAACCAAAATCACCATATGTTTCCATGTAAATTTCGAGGAGTTCCCTCGATTACTCATGGAACCCATCATCAGGTCACCACTTTTGTGAACATGGTACCAAATTGGAGTGAAACCTAATACAACAAAACAAAAATGTCGGATATTCGGTTTCATCAGCGCTCAGTGCGAAAAGCCCTCCGTTCCCTTGATATCCAAAAGTCGAGTGGATCTGACGGAATCCCGCCTATTGTGTTAAAAAAGTGTGCTCCAAAGTTGGCTCCGGTCTTGACGCGTCTTTTTCGGCTCTCCTATTCTACTGGCATCGTCCCGGCTTCCTGGAAGACAGCCTTGGTGCACCCGATCCCCAAAAAAGGTGATTGCTCAAATCCTTCCAACTACAGACCAATCGCTATAACCTCTCTCTTCTCGAAGATATTGGAATCCATTATCAATAGCCAGCTTCTTCGATACTTGGACGGCCAGGGATTACTAAGCGACAAACAATACGGGTTCCGTAAGGGTCGCTCGGCTGGTGATCTCTTGGCGTACCTGACTCATCGTTGGGCTCAGGCAATTGAGTCGAAGGGAGAGGCATTGGCTGTTAGTTTGGACATTGCGAAGGCCTTTGATCGGGTTTGGCATAAAGCGCTGCTTTTAAAGCTTCCATCATACGGGCTGCCTGAGAAATTATGTAAGTGGGTCACTGGTTTCTTAGCAGACAGAAGCATAAAGGTCGTAGTTGACGGTGAATGCTCGGAAACTCAGTCTTTTGATGCTGGTGTCCCTCAGGGCTGTGTGCTATCGCCTACTCTATTCTTACTGCAGCGCTCAGTGCGAAAAGCCCTCCGTTCCCTTGATATCCAAAAGTCGAGTGGGCCTGACGGAATCCCGCCTATTGTGTTAAAAAAGTGTGCTCCAAAGTTGGCTCCGGTCTTGACGCGTCTTTTTCGGCTCTCCTATTCTACTGGCATCGTCCCGGCTTCCTGGAAGACAGCCTTGGTGCACCCGATCCCCAAAAAAGGTGATTGCTCAAATCCTTCCAACTACAGACCAATCGCTATAACCTCTCTCTTCTCGAAGATATTGGAATCCATTATCAATAGCCAGCTTCTTCGATACTTGGACGGCCAGGGATTACTAAGCGACAAACAATACGGGTTCCGTAAGGGTCGCTCGGCTGGTGATCTCTTGGCGTACCTGACTCATCGTTGGGCTCAGGCAATTGAGTCGAAGGGAGAGGCATTGGCTGTTAGTTTGGACATTGCGAAGGCCTTTGATCGGGTTTGGCATAAATCGCTGCTTTTAAAGCTTCCATCATACGGGCTGCCTGAGAAATTATGTAAGTGGGTCACTGGTTTCTTAGCAGACAGAAGCATAAAGGTCGTAGTTGACGGTGAATGCTCGGAAACTCAGTCTTTTGATGCTGGTGTCCCTCAGGGCTGTGTGCTATCGCCTACTCTATTCTTACTGCATATCAATGACATGTTGCAGACCAGTGGCATTCATTGCTATGCGGATAACAGTACAGGTGATGCTGTATATACCGGCTCCCCCAATATTTCTCGTCAAAATGTCACTGAGAGTCGAAACGAACTTGTGTCTAAGGTTTAAGGAGAATTCATTGGAGAAGGTCTCTGAATGGGGTAGACGTAACTTGGTCCAATTCAACCCCGCCAAGACACAAGTCTGCGCGTTCACCACTAAAAAGTCACCAATGGTCGTATGTCCTCGTTTCGAGAGCACATCTTTAACCATCTCCCCTAGCATTGAGATACTTGACGTCAACATATCGAGCGAAGTCCAGTTCCGATGTCATCTAGAGGGTAAGGCCAAATTAGCCTCGAAGAAGCTTGGTGTTCTTAACAGAGCGAGACAGTATTTCAGTCCGGACCAACGCCTACAACTCTACAAGGCGCAGGTTCGGCCTCATATGGAATATTGTTCTCATATCTGGGCAGGGGCGCCAAATACCAACTGCTCCCTCTGGATCGTATCCAACGAAGGGCCGCTCGAATTGTTGACTGCCATAGTGTTTCAAACAGCTTGGACCCCTTGGAATTACGCCGAGATGTAGCTTTACTCTGCATGATGCATCCTCTATCGGTTGTATCACGGGGAGTGCTCTGAGGAATTGTTCGGAATCATACCACCTGCAACTTTTCGCTATCGTCCCACGCGAAAAACATACCATCCTCATCACCTTGATGAGTGGCAGTCTTCCATAGTGCGTTTTTCGCGTAACTTTCTGCCGCGCACTGTAAAACTCTGGAATGAGCTGTCACCAGCAGTTTTTCCGGACCTATACGACCTGCAAACCTTCAAGAAAAGAGCGTATTCCCTCTTAAAGGGCTGGCATCGCGCCTGCAGCTCTTCTGATGTTGCGAGTGTCCATGGGCGACGGTAGTTGCTTACCATCAGGTGACCCGTTTGCTCGTTTGCCCCCTTATTTAATAAATAAAAAAAAAATCGAAAATCGGTTCACAAACGGCGGAGTATTCGTTGAACATACAAAAATAATAATAAAAAAATCCACAGCCGACCTAACCTCCTCGTTTTTCGGAAGTCGGTTAATAAATAGGCCGTATATATGCCGCGGCCTAGAGGCGGCAGCGTTCATATATTAAACAGCTGGGGCCAAAAGATTTCGTACATGGGGCGGCGGAAATAAGGTTGTCTGCACTCATATAAAATATAAAAAACTAGCGGTCCCAGCAAATGTTGCTTTGCCATATTAAAAAGTATTTCGCTGTATTTCGCCCATATTACTTTATTGAAGTGACTAAATTAGTATGTCGCCATGGCAACGTCCATTGCTATCCCGTCGCACAAACAATGGTCGCCGTCAGTCTCAGGTTGTAATAATTTACTATTATTTATTCAATAAATGCACTTATCAATATATAAAGTACTCAGTAGCCGATTCTCAGACCTACTGAATATGCATATAAAATATGGTAAAAATCAGTAAAGCCGTTTCGGACGAGTTCACTGACTAACATTGTGACACGAGAATTTTATGTATAAGAAGATTATAAATTCTGCACTGAACAAAACATGACAATATTATCACTTGCTCGTGCTTACGTGATTAAAAATATGGTGTACAAAGCACATTGTATGAAGTGGACAATTCGTGGTTTACTAATGTACAGAACAAAGACAGCGCAGCTTAAGAGCCCGGGTTACCCTCGAAATTCTCATACATACGTAATACCAAAATCATTTTGTCATACGAAAGTGTTTAACATATTTGAGTTATTTTTCAGCTTAAAATAGTAATTACCTAGGTTCCTGAACAAAAATTAACTTCAAAATATTTAAACACAAAAAGAAAATTTTGTGTATAATTTTTTTTTTACTAAATTTACTACTAAATATTTAAACACTAAAAAATAGAGTAAAACACTAAGAAATATATAAATAAATAGTAAATTTACTACAAAATATTTAAATACTAAAAAATATTTTTTAGAGTTGAAATATTTTGTAGTAAATTGAGTAAAAAAAATTATACACAAAAAATTTTTTTTAGTGTTTAAATATTTTGAAATTAATTTTTGTACAGGAACCTAGGTAATTACTATTTTAAGCTGAAAAATAACTCAAACATGTTAAATATTTTCGTATGAGAAAATGATTTTGGTATTACGTGTGTATGAGAATTTCGAGGGTAACCCAGGCTCTTAAGAATAATGTTTATTGAAAATTATTGTGATTTGTGACGAGTGTCTATTATGAAATTTAAGTATAATAATATTTTATTAACTTTCATAAATAATGACTTCAAACTATTGCTTAAAATAAATTATTATAATTTTTATAGTATTTAAAAATTCCATTATTATTGGAATAGGTTCTTTGTAGGTAAAGTCACGAGATTAATTTAATAGTCGATGGATTGCTAAAAAATATTCCTGACTATTGTTAAAAGAATGATCCACTAGACTTTGTTACATTATTTCTCTCCTTTTAAAACCGCATTAGTGGTCATTAAGGTTATATCTTAAGTTTTCATTAAACACTAAAGACTTAGTTGATATAATATTAACATATTTAATCGTTCGATCGGGGATTCTTGGAAATGCTATTGTATTCTATTTTTGTCGCGATCACCGGTGCTGTTATGGGGCTTGAAGGATCAATAACTTTTTTTTGTTTTGCTTTGGGGGAATACGCATCCCCGTGGCCTGGGGAGGACCACCGAGGGATGTGGGACTCCCCGGGGCGGTCATAGATCTGCACCGGGGACTACCCACTAAAACCCCAACGGTGTACCTGCTCCTGAAGGTGGAACTACGGGAAATGCGTGATACACGACCGCAGCACACCACCTTTAGAACTTAACGTTAGGGTACGATTGGTGAAAACGGGCATTACAATAAATTTCCCTTTCGTCACGTAATTCTTAAAAATATTCCACGCCAAATGAAAACATGAGGTTAATGGCTTGTTATTGTAATTTGTATCACATTCCTAGATCCTGGCAATTAACCTGTTTACCGCTTAAACTTTCTCCGATACCGCATTTTACCACTCAGCTAGGCTAGAGCATCTATACTAATATTATAAAGCGGAAGAGTTTGTTTGTTTGAACGCGCTAATCTCAGGAAATACTGGTCCGATTTGAAAAATTCTTTCAGTGTTAGATAGTCCATTTATCGAGGAAGGCTATAGGCTATATTTTATCACGCTAAAACTAATAGGAACGAAGAAATAGAGGAAAATGGGAGAAAAAAGGGGGAAATTCTTTGAAAGGGCTTATTAGAACGCGCTAATCTCAGGAACTACTGGTCCGATTTGAAAATTTTTTCAGTGTTAGATAGAACATTTATTGAGGAAGGCTACAGGCTATATTTTATCACGCTAAAACTAATAGGAACGAAGAAATAGAGGAAAATGGGGGAAATTATTTGAAAGGGCTTATTAGAACGCGCTAATCTCAGGAACTACTAGTCCGATTTGAAAAAAATTTTCAGTGTTAGTACATTTATTGAGGAAGGCTACAGGCTATATTTTATCACGCTAAGACTAATAAGAGCAAAGAAATAGAGGAAAATGTGGAAAAAACGGGGGAAATTATTTGAAAGGGCTTATTTGAACACGCTAATCTCAGGAACTACTGGTCCGATTTGAAAAATTCTTTCAGCGTTAGATATTTATCGAGAAAGGATATAAGTTATACGATATCACACTAAGACTAAAAGGAGCGAAGAAATAGAGGAAAATGTGGAAAAAACGGGGGAAAATATTTGAAAGGGCTTATCTTACGAACTACTGGAGCAATTTTTCTGTTATTTGGGTCAGATAGGAAGTAGAGCACGTGAAGGATCATAGGCTATTTTTTGTGGACTAATTGGTCTCTGAAAAATCTAATTTACGAGGGCGAAGCCGCGCGAAACCTATATTAATAATAAAAATGAATCCATATACTTCCCTTGGTTACGACATCACGCATAAGCAGCTGGACCGATTTTATAATACATAAAGGACATAGGATACATTTTGTCCCGAAAAAATGTACGATTACCGCACGATATCTATAAGTACTAATATTATAATTGGGAAGAGTTTGTTTGTTTGTTTGAACGCGCTAATCTCAGGAACTACTGGTCCGATTTGAAAAATTCTTTTACTGTTGGATAGCCCATTTATCTATACTAATATTATAATTTGGAAGAGTTTGTTTGTTTGTTTGTTTGTTTGTTTGTTTGTTTGTTTGAACGCGCTAATCTCAGGAACTACTGGTCCGATTTGAAAAATTCTTTTACTGTTGGATAGCCCATTTATCTATACTAATATTATAATTTGGAAGAGTTTGTTTGTTTGTTTGTTTGTTTGTTTGTTTGAACGCGCTAATCTCAGGAACTACTGGTCCGATTTGAAAAATTCTTTTACTGTTGGATAGCCCATTTATCGAGGATGGCTATAGGCTATATTTTATCACCATAAGACTTATAGGAGCGAAGAAATAAAGGAAAATATGGAAAATACGGAGGGAAATTATTTGAAAGGGCTTATTTGAACGCGCTACTCTTGGGAACTACTGGTCCGATTTGAAAAATTCTTTCAGTGTTAGATAGCCCATTAATCGAGGAAGGCTATAAGTTATATTTTATTACGCTAAAACTAATAGGAGCGAAGCAATATAGGAAAATGTGGAAAAAACGGGGGAAATTATATGAAAGGGCTTATTTGAACGCGCTAATCTTAGGAACTACTGGTCCGATTTGAAAAATTATTTCAGTGTTAGATAGCCCATTTATCGAAAAAGGCTGTATAAGCTATATTTTATCACGCTAAGACTAATAGAAGCGAAGAAATAGAGGAAAATGTGGAAAAAATGGGGAAAATTATATGAAAGGGCTTATTCGAACGCACTAATCTCACGAACTACTGGTCCGATTGAAAAATTATTTTAGTGTTAGATAGCCTATTTATCGAGGAAGGCTATAGATATATTTTATCACGCCAAAACTAATAGGAGCGAAGAAATAGAGGAAAATGTTGAAAAAAACGGAGGAAATTATATGAAATTGCTTATTGCTTACTATCTTAAGAACTACTGGAGCAATTTTTATGTTATTTGGCAAACGTGAAGAATAGACCACGTGAAGGGATATAGGCTATTTTTTGCGGAAAAATGTACGGTTGCGTGAAATTCCTAAATTACGCAAGCGAAGCCGCGCGGAACCTCTATAATATATAATAAAATCGTAGGAAAGTCAATTCTATATTAATCAAACCTATATTAATAATAAAAATGAATCCATATACTTCCCTTGGTTACGACATCACGCATAAACAGCTGGACCGATTTTGCTGAAATTTGGTATAGATATAATATGTACTTTGAGTCCCGGAAAAGGACATAGGATACATTTTGTCCCGAAAAAATGTACGATTACCGCACGATATCTATAAGTACTAATATTATAATTGGGAAGAGTTTGTTTGTTTGTTTGAACGCGCTAATCTCAGGAACTACTGGTCCGATTTGAAAAATTCTTTTACTGTTGGATAGCCCATTTATCTATAGTAATATTATAATTTGGAAGAGTTTGTTTGTTTGTTTGTTTGTTTGTTTGAACGCGCTAATCTCAGGAACTACTGGTCCGATTTGAAAAATTCTTTTACTTTTGGATAGCCCATTTATCGAGGATGGCTATAGGCTATATTTTATCACCATAAGACTTATAGGAGCGAAGAAATAAAGGAAAATATGGAAAATACGGAGGGAAATTATTTGAAAGGGCTTATTTGAACGCGCTACTCTTGGGAACTACTGGTCCGATTTGAAAAATTCTTTCAGTGTTAGATAGCCCATTAATCGAGGAAGCCTATAGGTTATATTTTATTACGCTAAAACTAATAGGAGCGAAGCAATATAGGAAAATGTGGAAAAAACGGGGGAAATTATATGAAATTGCTTATTGCTTACTATCTTAAGAACTACTGGAGCAATTTTTATGTTATTTGGCAAACGTGAAGAATAGACCACGTGAAGGGATATAGGCTATTTTTTGCGGAAAAATGTACGGTTGCGTGAAATTCCTAAATTACGCAAGCGAAGCCGCGCGGAACCTCTATAATATATAATAAAATCGTAGGAAAGTCAATTCTATATTAATCAAACCTATATTAATAATAAAAATGAATCCATATACTTCCCTTGGTTACGACATCACGCATAAACAGCTGGACCGATTTTGCTGAAATTTGGTATAGATATAATATGTACTTTGAGTCCCGGAAAAGGACATAGGATACATTTTGTCCCGAAAAAATGTACGATTACCGCACGATATCTATAAGTACTAATATTATAATTGGGAAGAGTTTGTTTGTTTGCTTGAACGCGCTAATCTCAGGAACTACTGGTCCGATTTGAAAAATTCTTTTACTGTTGGATAGCCCATTTATCGATACTAATATTATAATTTGGAAGAGTTTGTTTGTTTGTTTGTTTGTTTGTTTGAACGCGCTAATCTCAGGAACTACTGGTACGATTTGAAAAATTCTTTTACTTTTGGATAG
This sequence comes from Lysandra bellargus, assembly GCA_905333045.1. Classification (NCBI taxonomy): domain Eukaryota; kingdom Metazoa; phylum Arthropoda; class Insecta; order Lepidoptera; family Lycaenidae; genus Lysandra; species Lysandra bellargus. The sequence continues at coordinate 9,100,725 of HG995351.1, read as the reverse complement.
CCCATTTATCGAGGATGGCTATAGGCTATATTTTATCACCATAAGACTTATAGGAGCGAAGAAATAAAGGAAAATATGGAAAATACGGAGGGAAATTATTTGAAAGGGCTTATTTGAACGCGCTACTCTTGGGAACTACTGGTCCGATTTGAAAAATTCTTTCAGTGTTAGATAGCCCATTAATCGAGGAAGGCTATAGGTTATATTTTATTACGCTAAAACTAATAGGAGCGAAGCAATATAGGAAAATGTGGAAAAAACGGGGGAAATTATATGAAAGGGCTTATTTGAACGCGCTAATCTTAGGAACTACTGATCCGATTTGAAAAATTCTTTCAGTGTTAGATAGCCCATTTATCAAGAAAGACTGTATAAGCTATATTTTATCACGCTAAGACTAATAGAAGCGAAGAAATAGAGGAAAATGTGGAAAAAATGGGGAAAATTATATGAAAGGGCTTATTCGAACGCACTAATCTCACGAACTACTGGTCCGATTGAAAAATTCTTTCAGTGTTAGATAGCCTATTTATCGAGGAAGGCTATAGGCTATATTTTATCACGCTAAAACTAATAGGAGCGAAGAAATAGAGGAAAATGTTGAAAAAACGGAGGAAATTATATGAAATTGCTTATTGCTTACTATCTTAAGAACTACTGGAGCAATTTTTATGTTATTTGGAAAACGTGAAAAATAGACCACGTGAAGGGATATAGGCTATTTTTTGCGGAAAAATGTACGGTTGCGTGAAATTCCTAAATTACGCAAGCGAAGCCGCGCGGAACCTCTATAATATATAATAAAATCGTAGGAAAGTCAATTCTGTACATTGAATATTTTTGTAGAATAAATAACACTTGGGATGTGATCTACTATGCTAACGCGGACGAAGTCGCGGGCAACAGCTAGTAAAATCTAATTTGCTTTATAGCTAGGAGATAAAATGACATAATAGTATTATAAAAATAATAATTACACTTAATTAATATTTAGTACCTAAAAGAAAAAATTCAACTTCCGTTTTTTTATATCTCCCTCTCTTTCGATCTCTCTATCACTCTCTCTCTCTCTATAGAGATATTCTCGATAATTCGAAAATACTGTTAACAGTGTTTACTATTATATGTTGGCTTATATGTGTTTTCTACTTTTTTGACAAATATTTTATTTTTATTCATAATATTTCTAAGGTTCCAATGACATTCAAATTATGGAAAATTTTACTCTGCCTACCTTTAGATCTTTAAAAAACAAGCACCAACTAATCTACCTACTAAAATGAACAGCCCCGGATCTAGGGGGGCCCATGCCCCGGGCGGCAAATTCAGGGGGCGGCAAAATTCACACTTCACGGACCAATGGACGATTCATTATTTATTTAACTTTGACCACAGAATAAATAATAGCACAAGTACAGCAATTTCATGGCCATATCAACTTGACCGATACCCTGAGTGCGGAGTGAGACGTGCTGCACGAACATATTTTATTATTATAGACACGCGGAGAGGAGGCACCGTTGGGTTTTAGTGGGTAACCAAGGGTGCTCCTCCTTACCGCAGCACCCGAGGAGTCCCACATGTCCAAGCGCCCACCCAGGCTGCCGGGAATGCATCATTTCCCAACGGCAAAAAAAGGCGGGGCGACATTTTTTAGTTTTTGCCTCGCCTAAGAAATATTGAAGGCCGGACCTTCAGGCTGAAAATGAAAATACATCCAAATAAAACCTTATCAACGGTTGATTGTGATAATAATTTACTAAGTTATAACTTATAAGTAGCTTGCTTTCAATTTTAAAACCACCTACGGCAAAACCAAAAGAAAGGGTGACAACAATGTTTAGTTGGTCATTGGTCCAAATGAACCAGGAAAGGAGCAGACGGATTACCTGATGGCAAGCGGTAACTGCCGCCAAAAGGACATAATATAATACTAGCTGTTGCCCGCGACTTCGTCCGCGTGGACTTCAGTTTATAGCGGTCAACAAAATTTGTGTCAAATTTAAAAGGTTTTTAAAACCCTGGTACCTCTTAAATCAAAATACCCAAAAACAGCTGTGCAGTGTGAACATTTAAATATTTCATTTTTTTAAATTAAACTTTTTTTATACCAAATTATAACAGCTTATTTATATACTAGCTGTTGCCCGCGACTTCGTCCGCGTGGTCTTCAGTTTATAGCGCGCGGTGTCAACAAAATTGGTGTCAAATTAAAACCCTGGTAACCCTTAAATCAAAATACCTACCCAAAAACAGCTGTGCAGTGTGCACATAATATTTCATTCTTAATTTAAACTTTATTTATACCAAATTTAAATCTTATTTAGCCCCCCATGGCCCATTACACAACTTTAGCTTTACCCATAAACTATATTTTATCATTGGTACGTTTAAGGTTACGTACTGCATAGATAAAGTACCTACTACTAACTACCTACTGAATAGTGAGTTATTTAAATACGTGTATAACACTCGAAAAAATCAGAAAGCATGGTTCGGCATGGTACCACCTCTTATAGAAAGACGTATGAGCAAGCGATAGCGCGATGTAGGAGACTCTTGGTGCCATCTGTTATGAATTTTTGGAACTAACTTATTTTAAACAAATTTACGCATTTTCACCCCCTTACAACCCCTTTTTCCAGTTAAAAAGTAGCCTATGTCCTTTCTCAGGCTTTAGACTATCTGTGTACGAAATTGACAGACAGACAGATAGACAGACAGAGATACTTTCGAATTTATAATATTATAGTATAGATTGCACTGCAATATCAGAAGAATTCCAACCCTTCTTTGGCCTATTAATTTTAGGTACCTTTTCAGACTTACGTCATGGAAAATCTATTAAAAGGAAGTGGACGATTTGAGTCCGAGGACCGAGACACGTCAATAATTATGGCGATTAAAAAAGTTTCATTGTCAAGATCCAAATCTCAGATTGCAAGGTTATTACAAATCATCACGCCATTGGACGTTATACGTAATATAAATTATAACATATATTATACGACTAAATAAGAGATTACTTATAGATCATAATGATTAGGACTATTTTATTAAAAATACACTCTGCGACGCACTGAGGAAAAGGTTATATGCAGAACTGCACTTGACTGGCAAAAATACTCGCACTCCACCTTAACAATGTTAATAAAACTTTTTCTTAAATTTATCTACGACCAGATGACGGCCACAACTCCGTTACGCCAATATCTGTAAATCGCGCGGGAACCGTACATTCTCCCAAGATAAAAAGTATCCTATATCCTATCCTGGGACTCAAACTATCTCCATACCTAATGTCATCAACATTCTTCACGCTTAAACCGCTAGGTAAACACCTAGCGGTTTAAGGCGGGGACTAAAGATTCATTTTAGCTTAGCATAAAATTGTAGTTACTAGGGGCGGATCTTCTCTATTTTTCATGTTTATTTAAAATATCTTTGATATATATATATATATATATATATATATATATATATATATATATACAAGAATTGCTCGTTTAAAGATATAAGATAGATATACTAACAGTTTAATCAAATAAAATGTATATTATCCTAGTTAATACTTATATTTCGATGACAAAGATATTTGTCGGAGGTGAGTTTGTAAATTAATTACAGCCAAAGTATTACGTTTCATTAAAATGTTTATGATTTAAAACCTTTTAAATATTGTGCTTTATATCTCATATTTTTCTACATTGCCTTATTATATTGAAACTAGGTAAACCGAGAGTCACGAAATAACAAAATGGGCTTGTTCCTCGCCTTAAGCGTGAAGAAAAGGCAGACAGATAGACATACTTTCTCATTTATAACCTAGACTGGCGCAAGAAGTCAACAATGTTATGACTTATGCCTGTTCCATTATGTTTTTTTTTTTTTGATAAAAATATGATACGGATAAAGGAAATGAAGTAAAACTTCCATATTGTTTAGGGCTTCCGCTTCCTATCCTACGGTGATTGATACATATATCGGAACAACCTTGTTAATTGCTCATAAAAACGTATTGCGACTAAACTCAATAAATGCACTATGGACCCTTTTACTTCAGTCAAAAACAGTAGAATTTTTTTCGGAACGCAGGTCCTTTGTAGCCTCTTGGCGTCACTGCGACCCTTGAGGATCTATTATGACTGACTTCTTCGCATTAGAGCACCGTCCCCAACGCAATGCTGCTCATAAATTCAACGATGTGGTTGGGGTTGGACGTTAGTGTCTATAGCCAACAGTAGGTACGCTGTTACGGGCGTACGCAGAGTATGGAGATTAAACTTCAACTTGTGGCTGGTTTACACGTATTAAGTAGATTAGTAACTAAATTCTAATTGTCATCTAGCTTAGGACTTACTAAATTTTAACTTGCTACTTGCTACTAAATTTTGTGTTTACACGCAATTAACAACTTAAAATTAAGATAAAATTTAGTTAATTACTTATCTACTTAATACGTGTAAACCAGCCCTTAATGAAGCGTTTGACAGATATCATGTGAAAATCTCCATTTAGTTACAATTGAGTTATTTCTGTGAATGTGGCAGTTATTAGTGACCTTGAATGACCACGTGTAGGTAACACTATATTTTAAAACCGTACACGTAATTCTGTAGACATATCGAGGCAAAACGGGCTACTAAAAATTTGAATAATACCTAACACAAACATGTATAAAAAAGTCCAGTCGCGGTACAGTTAATTTGTTATGATACAAACCACGAAATGAGTCACAAAACTTCATATAAATTCTCAATAAAATTTATTTAAATATTTTGAAACTAAATTCTGTGACTACTAACTAGTCTCATTGCTTAGTCCATAGCGATGTCAGTATTATGTGTTACAAAGGAACGTCCTTGAGTTTGTCCTAGTCGACCCAAACGCGACTCAAAAGAACAAAACATTAGCCCCACCTCGTCTAAGTTGAGGTCAACTTTGGGATAATCCTAAAAAGATTAAATCGACTAATTTTAGCCTTATTTAATATGTATTTGTTTATAAATTATGCCTTTAAGATGTGAGGTTACAACTTGACGGACAAATAAAACTGATGCAATTATTGTGCCCTTTGGGCCAGGCCACAACACTGCGCTGCGACGTCGTACCGCAGAAACAACCTTTGAAAAGCAATGTATTTTTTGGTTGTGGCCTGGCCTTTTCTCTTCTGTAGCCTGGTAATTGGAATGTATTATTACAGGCACATGGTAGTGTTATGTCAAACTCAGGCGACAGGCGATAGCTCATCACATGACTAATATTGAATTGACATCATCTTATAGCAAATAGCTATGTCCAGTGTCCACATTATGCGCTTTCGTCTTCAATTTTCGTCATTTTCTTTCGTTCAACTTGAATGGGTCAACGAACGCAACGCCAACATTGTAATTTTTGAAGTTTTGGATACGGCCAGAGGTCATGCGTCACGGGTATGTCTTACGTTCGCTGTTGACTGCGCTATAACGCATGCCCTTGATGAATAGAAAAAGGCACAGTGTGTCACCGGCTACATGGTCAAATTTTCATCAATCTGATCCATCAATCCGGTAAAGATTGACGAAAATTTGATCGTCTAACCCACGGATTGATGGATTGATCGTATTTTTAATATGAACTTTTTATAACCATCAATATTCCGTCAGTCAGATAGATGGATCAGATTGATGTTTTGACCGTGTAACCTGTGACTATAGGATTTGGTGTTATGTCAATCTCAGGAAACAGGTGATAGCTCATGACTTTAACAGCTGGGAACAAATTATCGGACGAACGTCCGCGGACGTTTTCATCGGATGCGAACAAAATCTAGCTGGCAGGAAGTTTTTGCAACCGCGGACGTCTGCCATTAACATATAGGTTAGGTATTTAACGTCCGCGGATGAACCGTGCACATTGTTAAGCCGCATTCGTCAGTCGCGACTTATGGATGCGTCCGATAATTTGTTTCTAGCTTATTGAATTGACACCATCTTACTAAGTCACGTAGGTCCATCAACTGCCTATGAAACAATTTCTTTGATGAAAGGTTCAGGCTAATTAATACTTGGTCATAAAAATCTGCTTGAGGCGGGCATAAACCCCAATTTGTTATTCCGTGACTCCCGGATTACCTAGTTCCAATATAATAACGAAATGTAAAAAATATGACATATAAAGCACAATAATTAAAAGACTTTAAACCATAAACATTTTTATAAAACGTAATACTTTGGCTGTAATTAATTTACAAACTCACCTCTGACAAAAATCTAATTCATCGAAATATAAATATTAACTAGGATAATTATACATTTTATTTGAATAAATTGTTAGTAAATCTATATTAAAATATCCTTAACCGAACAATTTTGTTTCTTAATATTTATTTCCAAAGATATTTTTAAAATCATGAAAAATAGAGAAGATCCGCCCCTAGTAACTACAGTTTTATGCTAAGCTAAAATGAATCTTATTGCGTTGCGTATACGCTTGGTCTTTGGTTGTGTGCAAGGTTATCGTTTTGGATTGAGATTGATCCCTGCCTTAATATGAGAGGGAGAGAAGACTATCAGTACTCAGATCAGACTTGCGAGAGATCAGGTGCAGGGCCTACTTTTTACTTGCCTACCAGATACTGGGATCATCTCCCTTGTCAGAACATAAGAAATGATCAGCCTGGCTCGTCCGAAAGTTGAAAGCAACATTTCATTTACCAGGTATGTTAGAAAACATAAACAACATTCTATTAGCCGTTTCAGGAAATGATGAGGCTGAATGTCATGGTAGCTATTATCAGGTGACCTCGCTACAAAACCAACAGGTAAATGGCTATCATTTACTAAAAACTATTTACTCTGTAGGGTTCCGTGTTCCCTGAATGCTACTAAGTGACTTCTGGTGTCGCGTATGAAGAAACGAGGCGGTACTATACCGTGATGTACCTAGTAGCTATCAGAGAAATTGATAGGAATCAAACCGAATTACGTAGGAACATCTGCCTAGGAAGGCAGATGTTCCTACGTAATTCGGTCAGGTTTAAATGTTTAACTTGACATCACCCGGCCAAAGATCGTAGGTGTACCATCTACTTATGAATCAACTTCTCTGATAGAACAAAAGCAAGATGAAGTTGAAATGTCAACTAGTGTAGCCAAGCTAAGCATCGACGCATCGCGTTTCGTCTCCTTCAGTGTAAACTGTCAACCTAGACTATTAGTTTCCACTTGTCTGCATATCCGTATATGTCACTAATCTGTAATCGCGATATGATAGGTACAGTAAACACGTAGCCTTGCGTTAAAAGACAAGATAATAATATAGTATCTAATTGTCAATACTTGCAGAAAACATATTATTTAGTTCATTAGAGCTCTTGTAAATATCAGTATACTGTTATAGAATAAAACTAGTGTACCTACACGCCTCCGAAGATCAAGGACCTCAGATGTCCTTGAAAGAAAGTCCTCGACATTCTTTATCTCAAAGATATTATATCCATACTAATATTATAAATGCGAAAGTGTGTCTGTCTGTCTGTTACCTCTTCACGCCCAAACCACTGGACCGATTTTGCTGAAATTTGGCATGGAGATACCTCGAATCCCGGGAAAGGACATAGGCTACTTTTGTCCCAGAAAAATGTACCTACGGTTCCCGTGCGATAAACGAGTTTTGGCGCAACGGAGTTGCGGGCATCATCTAGTTCGTAATATTAGTGGCTAGACTCTTCGAGAACCGGTTACAAAAAAACTAAAAGTAGCATTGTGCTATTTGATCAATGATCACTGCATAAGTCTATCTATAACTTATAATTCTGATTGAACCAAACTCCATTCAGAGTTTCATTTCCTCAGGGCCTTAACTTGTATAAGATTTAAAACTCTTATATTTAAAAGTCCGCGATGAAATGACTTCGAAGTCAGGTCGAACTCAGCGGGATAAATATAAACAAGACAATAAATATTGGATGATATCGGTGTAGGTGATGCATGTCATATTATAACTGTAACAATAATTGCCATTTTCACAAACTCGTTAGATTTACGTATATCGAATGACATACGTAATTCTAACGTGCGATAAGGAAAATCGAAATCGTTTAGAAGTTAGATAAGAATACAATAAAATCACGTTCGTGTACCCGGTGATTGGAATTCCTCTGCAGGGTGTATGTTTGATAACAATCGCTAATGAACAATTTCTGTTGATAATACGTACGCGGGAAATGAACGTTTCAAAACAGTGAATGTTTTCACTCGTTTGTCGTTCATTTCCAAGTATTACTAACATGACGACCTCTGTGGCTCAGTGGTGAGCGCGTCGGTAGCTCAAGCCGGGGGTCGCGGGTTCGAATCCCGCCGACGGAACAAAAAGTTTCAAAAAGTTCCTGGGTCATGGATGTGTATTAAATATGTGTATGATATAATAAAAATCTTAAATATATGTATAGTATCAAGTCCTTCAGGTACTCACCACGGGGCCAGACTGATGTGGTGTGAAGCGCCCATAGATATTAGACATTAAAAAAAACATGGACCTAATAATTCTTAAACGTCATGAGTACTTAGTACACTAGGTATACCAGTAAAAGATATTAAGCCCGTATGTTCCATGTATTTTCAGGACCAGCCCCTTCAGCATGGCCACGGTAGAAATGGGAAAGTATAGAAACACTGTGGAGATAAACTAACGGTACGGTTCCGATCTTTACCGCATTTTTACTGTGGCTACTGGCCATGCTAAAAGGGCTGGTATGTTAGTATAATGGCGTGGTTTACAAGGCCGTCAATATGTACCTTACCTACTGCCTAAATCCACTTCTCCTCATTAGGGCAATTAGTATCCCCGAATACATTGTGGTGTGATACGGATTATGGACATTTCTTATCACTTTTTTTTCACTGTTTATAGCTGTTTTGTTTTAAATAACTTTTATAACATTTTGAATACCAGCTACTAAAATTAAATTCAAATGCAAATATTTATTTAACTGTTATTTGGTTGTATAATTTAGACAAGCTGAACAAATACAACTTTATTGTTACAGCAGCAATAGATTCGAAATATATAAATATTTTTTCCTCAACTAAACCAACCGCATACCTAAAATGCTTCTGTTTTTCTACCGCTTAAGATATATTTTTCTTTTTAAGTCTTGGCTTTGTAACTTTTAAATTAGTCCAAATAATTATTATATTATCATCAAACCAATAGGCTACTTGACCTATTTTTTTTTCTTCATGCTAATCGCTTCTTAATCATTTATTTTCACAAAAAAACTAATATTTTAATATTTTACACAGTAGAAACCCATAAAAATGTTGACTGAAAAACATGCCTTTTAAATGGCGCCGAAAACACTGTCCGCCATAGTGTGACGTCATACATTTTGTATTTTAAACTCTATTGAAAATTTTTTTATGTGCTAAATGTACGAGTCTAAAAGTGCCCAAAAATTATAAAATAATTAAATAAGAAATAAGAAATCATTTGTAATGTTGAAAACTTTTGGAGAAAAGTTTTGGCCATTTCATTTCCCGTCTACAATAAATGGGGATAATTTATAAAACGGATGTTTTATTTGAGTTATTTAAGAAAATATATTTTACAAATCTTTCTAGGCTTATTCTTAATATTTATGTACTTACATATAACGAGCGCGATAAATAAAAGATATTAAATTACTATGAGGATGACGTCACATCCAAATCGGAAGTACCGCAAAAGCGTTTTCGTCAGTACAAATCCTATTTTCATAAAATCATATTTTCAAATCGACTTTATTTATCAATCTTAAGCTTTTATTTGATGATAAGGGTGAAATACTGTTTCCTAGGCCTAGTTCTACTAGAAATATGCATTTGTTCAATGAAATTGAATATAGGTCAAGTAGCCTATTCCTTGGCTTCAGCTGCTTATCTTTTAAAATTATATTTGAGAAATTGATTCATAGCCCACAGGTAGATAGACCTTCGTAATTTAGTTAAGAGTCCGTATACGAAATTTGCCGATTTCGCTGATTTAACAGACGTGATTTAACAGTTAAAATACAGTATTTCTATAAGTTTTAATGCACAACATGTATGATTATTTCAATTATAATCTAATATAATCTAAAAAAAATTAAAAAAAAATACTTAAAAAAAATCTAGCTCCAGATTTTTTTAAGTATTTTTTTTTTTAATTTTTAGGGTTCCGTACCTCAAAAGGAAAAAACGGAACCCTTATAGGATCACTTTGTTGTCCGTCTGTCCGTCCGTCCGTCTGTCAAGACCCTTTTTCTCAGGAACGCGTGGAGGTATGAAGCTGAAATTTATATCAATTACTCAGGTCTACTGTCCCTTGAAGCTGTGAAAATCAAACTTCTAAGCCAACGCAATCAAAAGATACAGCCGTTTATGCCGCAAATTTTCGACACTTGCAAGGGAATCAAAACCTACAGGGTGCTTCCCGTGAACTCAGAATCTTGAAATTTGGTACGAAGCAACGTCTTATAGCATAGATAAAGGAAAAATTACGAAAACCATAAATTTTTAGTTACATCACATAATATATTTTTTTTTAATAATTTTAAACTTACTACCCATTTCCTCATAAACGCGTAGAGGTATTAAATTGAAATTCATACCAAATACTCAGGTCTATAATACCTTTAAGCTGTAACAAAATCAAACTTCTATGACGAACTTTGTAAACCTTGCAGGTTTGTACGGAACCCTCGGTGCGCGAGTCCGACTCGCACTTGGCCGGTTTTTTTTAATAATATCCAACTCAAACCCGCGACAGTTTTGTGATTTTTGCTGTAAAAGGTTTAGAATATCACATGTTTATGGATTGACGTCTTAACGGTATGAAAAAAATACAATGTACTGTTGAGAAAGTCGTCTATATAATGTTGGAATTACTTTTTACCACTTTAATATGAAATAGTTGAGTAAAAAAATATGTAACTCGGCAAAATTTTAGAGAAAATGGACAAAGAATTGCTGTTAATTTCGGCAACTTGGAGCTGTAATTCATAAAAAAAACGACAGAAATAATCTATAGATAAAATTCTATCCAATTCGAGAAAAAAGAAAAAAAAAACAAATTGTGCCAAAAAACACGATTCAAAACAACCTAAATCTCACATTATATTACTCGCCACATTATAAGGCTCGAGTCGGCCGTCCGCGCTTAAATATATATTTTATATCTAATAATTAATATGTATATTTTTTTTAATCTAATAAGGGAAAAAAACCAAATATTTCTGTAGCGAACCTTTGCAATTTCATATTCATCGGCAAAATTTCGTATACGGACTCTTAAGCTATATCAAGATTAGCAGGTACATTGACTTGTGAAATCTAATGGTAATACAATAAAATAACTTAAAATCACATTACCTACTAAAGTTAAAATGTAACTTTGGTAGGTAATATTATATTGATAAAGTATATTTGAAGGCAAACTTTGCTTAGTTTAAATGTCGCGCACGGAAAAACCCCAGCAGCCTACAGAATTCTAGAACCGTAAGGTCTAGAACATAATATTTCCTGTAGTTTTCCACGTTCGAGAGAAAGTTGACAGAAAACATACATAATATAAATTAAACACAGAACAGAGTTATTATGATTACATAAGGATAAATAGCTATTTAAAGTCCTAGGCTAATCACAAAAATTCATACACAAATTAAAAATAACTTATTGTGATTTAATTTCATGTGTTCGATGTTTGAAACAATTTTAAACCATGATAGCTGGCTTTGTTTTTTTTAAGATAATTTTTTAAGATGCTGCGAACCCGTTTAAGTCTTTGATTTGAATTTGGAAAAATTCGTAGAGGGTGCTACGGTGCTACGACGCGTCTGAAACCAAGAGGTCAAAGATTTATCGCAATGGATCGAGTATAATAAACATAATTATTGCCTTTCTAGAGCAAACGGGTACAAATATTTATTTTGAAGCATATAACACGAAATAAGTAGTATAAATAAGTAATTAAATAGTAGTAATTTAACAATTATTAACATGCGCATATTACAAATAATTATTTATTTCCCTCAGCAAATCGTATGAAAAATAAAAGAGTTTCTTCGATTCAAACTTTTTGTGATAAAAAAGAAGTCTATCCACTATTGACTATACCACGTGTTCAATATTTTGGTGCTATAATTTATTTAAGTCACGTTTGGAAGCACGTTTTTGCTCAATATTTTATTCATCTTTATTGTAATTTGATATTTAAATTTGTAGATTTATCGCCTATCGGTACTTAATCTATTTCGTAATTTGGGAAAACTATACATTTAGATAATATAGTAACATTAGACTATAAAATGACTCGTTTAATGATGAACTCATAATGATTTTAGTAATTATACTTACGAACGAATACAATATTATGATGTATAAATAATTTCATTTCAATACATATTATATGTATACTAAATATTAAAAATATGAAAGTGCGTTTATCTGTCTGTAACCTCTTCACGCCCAAACCGCTGAACCAATTTTGCTCAAATTTGGTACGAACCATATAGATACTCCCCGCTTCCCGTTTCCGCTCGAGAAACAAATTTTGGTGTAACTTAGTTGCGGGCATCATCTAGTAGTACAACCCTAACTTACATAGTAACTATTTAGTAATCTGTATTTTAACTTCCTTATTAATAAAATTATTTACACCTTTTTTAACGTATCGGACAAGGACAAAAACAAATTTAATATGTGGATATTTTATTAAAGGGCTAAGAATTTAATAATAGAATTTAAAACCTATTCGAACTTGGAATTATCTGGTTAGTTTTTATGATTTGGGCGAGGCCGCCAATTTTTGATGATTTTGCAATTATATTTCTCCGCCCTTTGTATTTTAAAAAGTATTGTGTTTATCTTATGCTCGAACATATAACCTCCTCGTTTTTTGAAAGTCGGTTAAAAACTGATTCTAACGAAGAAAACAAAGTACTCAAGCATGCATTAGAATTATTTGAGTTCCAATAATAGTCTAAAAATATATTTACAATTAAATAAAACTAAGAAAATAGCTTAAAAATTAAAATATAAAATCTGCCGTGGAAAAGGTGCACCTGTCGCTGTAGCAGTAAGTATGACAGATTTGAAGATAAATCTGATATGTTATGAATACTTATATAAATGGCTATTACGTCATCTAATTCTTATAGTATTTTAAGATAACTTTCTTTATAAACTTTTTAAAATCAAATGAATCGTTAGAAACATCAATTCTACCCCACATTTTAAACGTCATCAATAATACCGATTTATTGTTATCGTTGGGTGTTACCGAAGGTAAAATCGGGAGGTGGCAACGCTGAGTTTTTACGTATTCTATGGAAAATCTCGTAATATCCGCCATTTCTCTACAGTTCACATTTGAACCTCAGTCGGGCTGTGTACACAGTTTTTTCAAAGGAAGTTTTTTGTGACACAAATGTAAGTATTACTGTTTCACATAAAACTATCAATGCATCATGTGAGTAGTCAAAAGGGCCATGTTTGGGGCTATAATAAAAATCACATTGTGTATTATTTACAGAGATAAGTTTGATTTTCTCAACGCTATGATAGCCTCTACGCTATCATTTTGGTGCTTCAACGTCATATTTCTCAACGCTATGATAGCGTAGAGGAATAAATTCACTACAATTTTGGTGCTCTAACGTCACAAACAGCGTAGATATTCGCCAATTTTCTTTCTCTCGCAAAATTTTTCTGCGTCATATCAGCAAAAATTGGCGGCCTCATCAATTTATCAAAAACTACCTAACATGTGGATATTTTATTTTATAAGGGCTAAGAATTTAATAATAGAATTTAAAACCTATTCGAACTTGAAATTATCTGGTTAGTTTTATGATTTATCATACCAAGTTATCATATAGTTTTTATGATTTATCAAAAACAAATTTAACATGTGGATATTTTATTAAAGGGCTAAGAATTTAATAATAGAATTTAAAACCTATTCAAACTTGAAATTATCTGGTTAGTTTTTATGATTTATCATACCAAGTTGTCATAGTTTTTATGATTTATCAAAAACAAATTTAACATGTGGATATTTTATTAACCCATCAAGCCCCGTATTGGCCCATATGGGCCGCGATAACAAAAGATTTCCAGGAATTGGTGATCGACGGTTTAAAGGGCTAAGAATTTAATAATAGAATTTAAAACCTATTCAAACTTGAAATTATCTAGTTAGTTTTTATGATTTATCATACCTTAGATATAATTTATTGTATATATTATATACTTCCATAGTCGTTTATGTCCTGCCTAGCTTGCAAAACTCAATTTGCATTTTGCACCGATTTCTCTTTTGATGGTCATGCCGATTCAAAGAATCCTCATTCCTCAACTACTGACACGGAATCCCCTATAAGGAACTACATTTTGCCCGCGGCTGGCGCAAAATATCCCACAGGGACCGTACATTTTCCTGCGAAAGAAAATATCCGGTTTCCTTCTTCTTCCCTGTGTCGGTCGGTACGGGAGACTATACAGATTTCATCAAAATCGGTCTAGTAGAATTTACGCGGCCTACTTCATTAAAAAATCGGCCAAGTGCGAAATGGACTCGTGCACGAAGGGTTCCGTACCATTATAAATCAGAATCTTAATTATTATGAACTTGGAAATGTCTTCCAATTTCCAATGCGTGAAGTCCATTAGTGGGTACGGATACTTACAAAGTTTTTTTTTAGAATTAAGGCCTGTTTCACCACTTCCTGATAAGGTGCCGAATAGGCTATCCACAACTTATTTGATAGATTATCCATACATTATGTTTGAGTAATTAACGTTTTGGTATAGCGATTTTATAAGCGACAACGTGGCGACAACTATGTTAAACTACTACAGTAGTAAATAAACGGATAATTCTCAAGACTTACATCCTTTTGGAACTTTCTTCTTTGCCTCCATGTTCTCAGCAAACGTATTCCACTTATTCCACTTCTTATTTATAATATAATCCTTGTCAATAAATTAATATTTTTCAAAAAAATTTTTTGCTAGGTCAGATGGAAGCAATGATTTGTCATTCGCGATAACGACTTGGATGTCAATCTACCTTCAAATTACCAATTATTTTTATTTTTCAAATACTACGCCGCGCCGCAACGGTCATATTATCATATCCGACACTTATTGTTCTCATTGTCTTTTACGACAATGATTTAAACAAAATGCTTGAAATTGCTATTAAAAGGCTAACCTAGGTTAGGCTTCTTATAACAATTTCAGAAAAAAACCTTAAACATGAGGTACCACTTACCGACACTTGGGTAGGTAAAGTACTACTTTCCTTTTCTTACCGTATTTCAGGAATCAGTAGATAACATGATGTATTAGGCATGTATTAGGTATGTAATATGGATTCCCATTTTCTCTTCCCACTAATTATGTCTCTCTTTCATCACTGGACCTCGTTGCTACTATAATAATTAATAATACATAATAATATTTGCAGGGCACGTATGAACATCGTGTCGTTACTCTCTAATCATGTAATAAATGACTCAATCAGTTTTTGTACTATCAGAGAAGTTGATTCCTAGGCAGATGGCGGACCTACTTAATTTGGTCGCGTTACGTCAAACCCAGCCGATCAATGATATTACTATTATAATATTATAAAAAAAGCTACAAAAAAGGCATTCGTATACTGTCAATGTAGAGATCAACTACGATAACATGGCGCGCCCCTCCAAAATTCAAAACGTTTGAAGTGCGTAATTGTCTTGCGCGGTAGGCTAGTTATGATTAGTTGACCAACAAATCTTGGTAATAAGTGACATTAACAGAAATATTACGTGTACTGTGATTGGTTGAATACTTACTACATACAAACTCTTTCATAAGGATGTGACTACACACATTGAAACAGGCATTTGGAGGGGCGCGCCATGCTATCGTAGTTGATCTCTAATTCGACCGATCACAGCTAACATCGAAGTGACATAAGCCCACTACATGACGTAGGTCCGTCAACTGCCGAAGTAAGAATCAATTGACGACCTCTGTGGCTCAATCGTTAAGAGTGTGTGGAAGCTCAAGCTAGGGGTCGCGGGTTTGAACCCCGCCGACAGAACAAAAAAAAAGTTTTCAATGTTCCTGGGTCATAGAATGTGTATTGTTACGGACACACAGAGCCATCTAGCGGCAAACCAGCGAAACTGATCAGGGGAACAGCCGCCCCAAGTAGATGACGGGACAAAAGCCTATTAAAGTCGGTTAAAAGTGTAGTGTAATCCAGGATATATTAAGACCTAGGGCTGCTTCAGTGAGCTAAGGCTGCTTCGGAGAGCTAACACTGCTTTGGAGAGCTAAGGCTACTTTGGAGACCTAGGGCTGCTTCAGTGAGCTAAGGCTGCTTCGGAGCGCTAAGGCTGCTAAGGTGACTAAAGCCTACTTCGGAGAGCTAAGGTTGCTTTGGAGAGCTAAGGCTACATAGGGGACTAAAGCCTACTTCGGAGAGCTAAGGCTGCTTTGGAGACTAAAGGCTTCGGACGGCTAAGGCTGCTTCGGAGAGCTATGGCTGCTTTGGAGAGCTAAGGCTGCTTTGGAGAGCTAAGGCTGCTTAGGGGACTAAAGCCTACTTCGGAGCGCTAAGGATGTTTTGGAGAGCTAAGGCTGCTTCGGAGAGCTAAGGCTACATAGGGGAGTAAAGCCTACTTCGGAGAGCTAAGGCTACTACGGAGAGCTAAGGCTGCTTCGGAGAGCTAAGGGTGCTTTGGTGAGCTAAAGCTGCTTAGGGGACTAAATGCTATTTCGGCGAGCTAAGGCTGCTTAAGAGAGCTATGGCTGCTAAGGGGATCAAAAGCCTACTTCGGAGAGCTAAGGCTGCTTAAGAGAGCTATAGCTGCTTAGAAAACCAAAAGCCTACTTCGGAGAGCTAAGGCTGCTTAAGAGAGCTAAGGCTACTTCAGAGAGCTAAGGCTGCTACGGAGAGCTAAGGCTGCTTCGGAGAGCTAAGGCTGCTTCGGAGAGCTAAGGCTGCTTAGGGTACTAAAGGCTACTTCGGAGAGCTAAGGCTGCTTTGGAGAGCTAAGGCTGCTTTGGAGAGCTAAGGCTGCTTTGGAGAGCTAAGGCTGCTTAGGGGACTAAAGGCTACTTCGGAGAGCTAAGGCTGCTTTAGAGTAGTGTTGGGTAGGACTTACAAGAGGCATTACAATTGTCCAGGACAAAACGGTAAATGTAAGAGCAGCTCAGCATTTTATCATGTACTGCTTCAAAACGATTGTCGCGGTGGTCTGAATTTTTCAGGGATTTTTTGACAGTTAAAAAATAATACTTAAGCAGGGAATTGACTACCGGGCCGCCCGCTACGGGCCGCCCGTCACGGGCAGCTCTGTCGCATGTCTGCTCGTCAATTCCTAGGTACGGGCACAGACATGCCCGCCGGCCCGTGCCCGCAGCCTGCCCGCGAGATCGCATTTTTCCCGCGCGGGCATGGGCAAGTCTGTACATGAATGGTCGCAACGGGCGGCCCGTCGTCATTTGCGCCTTGGAGAGCGACTGGAGTCCACTTAAAATATTATTTTAAAACATATTATTGTAAACAATACAAACACTAAACATAAGAAAAACCAACAACAACAATTTTGACATACGTTTATTTCCATTTACCGGTCGCATCCTTGTTTGTGGAAAGTTAAAAGCAAGGATAACATTCAAAACACCGATTAACGTAAAGCCGCTTACACCGAACTTATTGAAAAATCCAAAAAAATCAACGCCGATACTGATCTATCATTTGTTAAAAAGAATATCGAGTCCATGAGTCCACGACCGAGCTGCAGCCTTCTATCTATTCGACTGACTAGTATGTTCTGTGTGTGTTCAATAGGGGCAAGCAACAGACTTGTGCCAGTCCGGGCGGCCCGCGGGCGCACCGGTAGTGAATTCCCCGCTTTAATCAAAGATTTTTTAAATAATAATCAAGTATTTTTTATTGGGTTACATTATTTAATGCTTAACGGGCTTAACCAAGTTTAGCCCAGGTTACGAACACTAAAATGGTAGCGCTAAAATTTTTATACTAATGTGTCATTCATTGATTATAATAATTATTATACTTAATACTTCCAGGTACTCCATTAAAATAATTTAATACCTTTTGTAATAGGTACGAGTATCATATTTACTATAAGATATTTATTTCAGTTTCCAGCTTTTGCATAAAAACATCAAACAACTTGCGAGACAAACTGATTATAACTTAAAAGTTAATTAGCAAGTGCAAAAAACTTGGATATTAGGTTTTTATGCGTCTAAAAATATACAAGCCTACGCGCAAAACCTGTTCGCAATTTCTGCCTTCCTATTCCTAGGAAAAGCTCGTTAGAGGCATTACCATTAGTGGGCAATGAGCATCTATCTATTATGTTTTATTTATTAACAAGCACAACCGGGGTTTTATGCCCAATTCTCAATAATATTGCATATTCGCAATGTGATCTTAGTGTCGTGATGCAGCTATGCATCAGCAAAAGGGTGATAACTGATGAGTGATATTTATTATTTGATAATATAACTTGCATCTGCATTGGAAGTTTACATGCAGATTACCAAGTAGACAGTAGTTAGAATGTTTATCATTTATGTTTAATTTTGAAGACTACGTATTTATTCAATACGTATTACGTATTTATTCAATACGTATTATTCAATACGGATTGTATAGTCTTCAAATTTAATTAAAGAAAAAAGGTAAGTACCTATATTTTTTAAATTCTTTGAAGAATTTTCCCTTTAATTATAAGTAAACTAGATGTTCCCCGCGGCTTCGCCCGCGTAATTAATGAATTTCACGGAAACCGTAAATTTTTCCGCAAAAAATAGCCTATGTCCCTTCACGTCGTCTATTTTTCATGTGTGCCAAATAACATAAAAATTGCTCGAGTAGTTCTTAAGATAATAAGCAATTTCAAATAATTTCCCCGTTTTTTCCACATTTTCCTCTATTTCTTCGCTCCTATTAGTCTTATCGTGATAAAAGCCTATCTGCCTTCCTCGATAAATGCGCTAACACTGAAAGAATTTTTCAAATCGGACCAGTAGTTCCTGAGATTAGAGCGTCCAAACAAACAAACAAACTCTTCCGCTTTTATAATTAGTATAGATATAGATAAGTATCCGCATAATTTTTAGCTTGACATAGGTACTATAAACTAGAACTAGAAAGAACTACAGTTTTATTTTGTATCTTGATACCTAGTGTATATATAACATACCTACCTAGTACCTAATCATCACTTTGTGTTGGTTATTGCCTGGGAGGAAAATTGCCTAATCGGCGAAGCAAAACTTTGAGATACGAGAAAAATGATTCATGAAATACAATAATTTTAATCTTAGATGTAGGTACGCTTGGGAATGAGGTTATTTTTTATAATTTTAGAAGTGAGACAATTTTTTAACAAAGTGTAAAAAATGCTTACCGAACAAAGGAAGTTTGATCACAGCCATTTTAACTTTTTTTTCAGTCACAATAAAAAAAACTGCTTGTTTTCACACACTCAGCATTTTAAATTAGTGCGGCAGAATTTGACAGACGCGAGCGCAGTCACTTATCGCTTGTGGTAGCTACCGCCTGCTTCGGCAATCACACCACTGACTGAGGAGTTTACGGAGTTTACCTCCGCTTTGCGGATACGCTGATCGGAACAGCTCAATAATTAAAATGCCAAATATTTATTCTTGTTTGAACAAGGTTGTCACTCGAATCAATAAAATATGACGATGTGCGAAATTCGAATAAGCAAAAAAATCGGCCAAATGCGAGTTAGACTCGCGCACGAATGGTTCCGTACCGTTACAGAGCAAAAATAGGCCAAAAAATATAATTGTTAAAGTAAACATATAATATCAAGGATTTTGTGAAAATTTCAAGTGCCTACCTGACGCCTGCATTATTAATATCGAGCAGAAAAGGCCAAACAAATCACGGTAGTTGCATGGGAGCCCCCTTAAATAATATTTAAGTATTTTATTTTATTTTTAGTATTTGTTGTTATAGCGGCAAATATAGCGGCAACACATTACACAATCTAAAACATTACAGGAGTCTAGCTATAGCGGTTCTTGAGATACAGCCTGGGCCCTGGAGACTAGGGTTGCCAACCGTACTTTATAATAAAGTATTGTACGTTATTTAAGGTAATTGTACTATAAAGTACGCGAAAATACTTTATTTCTCACTAGACATTCCACGCGGCTTCGCCCGCGTAAATTA
This sequence comes from Lysandra bellargus, assembly GCA_905333045.1. Classification (NCBI taxonomy): domain Eukaryota; kingdom Metazoa; phylum Arthropoda; class Insecta; order Lepidoptera; family Lycaenidae; genus Lysandra; species Lysandra bellargus. The sequence goes on along the minus strand of HG995351.1, from coordinate 9,080,490 downwards.
TATATTTTACAGACAAATTAGTCCACAAAAAATAGCCTATGATCCTTCACGTGGTCTACTTCTTATCTGACCCAAAACAGAAAAATTGCTCTAGTAATTCGTAAAGATAAGCCCTTTCAAATAATTTCTCCCGTTTTTTTACACATTTTCCACAATTTCTTAGCTCCTGTTAGTTTTAGCGTGATAAAATATAGCTCATAGCCTTCTTCTATAAATGGGCTTTCTAACACTGAAATAATTTTTCAAATCGGACCAGTAGTTCTTGAGATTAGCGCGTTTAAATAAGCCCTTTCAAATAATTTCCCCCGTTTTTTCCATATTTTCCTCCATTTCTTCGCTCCTATTAGTTTTAGCGTGATAAAATATAGCATATAGCTTTCCTCGATAAATGGACTATCTAACACTGAAAGAACTTTTCAAATCGGACCAGTAGTTCCTGAGATTAGCGCGTTCAAACAAACAAACAAACTAACAAACTCTTCCGCTTTATAACATTAAGTATCTAAGATGTATAGATAACTAGACATTCCACGTGGCTTCGCCCGCGTAAATTAGATATTTTACAGACAAATTAGTCCACAAAAAATAGCCTATGATCCTTCACGTGGTCTACTTCTTATCTGACCCAAAACAGAAAAATTGCTCTAGTAATTCGTAAAGATAAGCCCTTTCAAATAATTTCTCCCGTTTTTTTTACACATTTTCCACAATTTCTTAGCTCCTGTTAGCTTTAGCGTGATAAAATATAGCTCATAGCCTTCTTCTATAAATGGGCTTTCTAACACTGAAATAATTTTTCAAATCGGACCAGTAGTTCTTGAGATTAGCGCGTTCAAATAAGCCCTTTCAAATAATTTCCCCCGTTTTTTCTACATTTTCCTCTATTTCTTCGCTCATATTAGTCTTAACCTGATAAAATATAGCCGATAGCCTTCTTCGATAAATGGACTATCTAACACTGAAATAATTTTTCAAATCGGACTAGTAGTTCCTGAGATTAGCGCGTTCAAACAAACTGACAAACTCTTCCGCTTTATAATATTAAGTATAGATATAATAATAAATAAAAATTAATTGTACTTTATTTTTATACTGTGTACTTTATTTTTCATGCTTAGAGCAACCAATGTATTTTAAATGCAAAAATAAAAGTTGGCAGCCCTACTGGAGACAGACAGACGGACAGACATCGAATCTTAGTAATAGGGTCCCCTTTTAACCATTTGGGTACGCAACCCTAAAAAAATAACAAAACTGGCTACATGGGTCTCTGTTACTAGCTAATCAGTCGTACTCTAACCATAAAGTTAATATACCTATCGGAAATTACCTTTATGACTCTAGCGAGATATTTTTATTACACGCGATTTGCAGGATTTTTTTAAGAACTTTAGATCCTAGCCCACTTACTAATAAAGATATCTAGCCTCTAGGCAGTGTCGTAAATAGGGTGGTGCCACCGGTGCTTAAGCACAGGGCGTAGACTCTGGGGGGCGCAAGAATGGCCAGACCAGGCAGACTCTTATTTTTTCGGTTTGCTTCCGCTAAGTTCCCGCTGCGCCTCAGAGATGTTTCCCAATGTAGTAAAAAAATATCCACAGCCGAACATCATCCTTTTTTCGAAGTCGGTTAAAAACAAGGGTGCAGTTATAGAAGCTCGCACAGGGCGCAAAAAGATATCATAGGCAAAAAGGCTATTTACGGCACTGCCTTTAGGTACGCAGCGTGTAACTAAGTACAAAGAGGATGTAAACTGTATACTACGTAACACTGTATACAACTAAGTATTGTAGGGCCGCTGTCGTTGTCATTTGATTTTTTCAATGTGCCAGACAAGGACAATTATTGCAGACCTTATATAAAAAAGTCTAGCTATAGGCTATAGCGGTTCTTGAGACATACCGACCGACAGACGGACAGACATCAAAATCTTGTAATAGCTGGATCCCGTTTTTACCCTTTGGATACAGAACTTAAAAAAGACATAGGTACGGGTGGGTTGCACCAACTTACTTTAACTATAACTGTAACTTTAAGGGTTGGACCTCATCTGGCAGCACGGAATCGCCTTTTTCCGTCGCCCTTCCTTTTTCTGTCGCTTAGAACTGCCATTTGCTAAACTGAGACAGAAAGCATAATGCTATAGCACGCGGCGGAATCCTCGAGGCTATCGCATTATGCTTTCTGTCTCGGTCTAGCAAATGGCAGTTCTAAACGACAGAAAGAGAAAGGGCGACGGAAAAAGGCGATTCCGTGCTGCCAGATGAGGTCCAACCCTAACTATAATGTAAGTTCTACAGCGCAAACTGCAAAATGTCAAATCTTTGGTAAGTATAACACCATATTTAACGATAACTATAACCGCTCAAACTTTATCGAAATTTTTTCGTGAAAATTTACAATGGATCACAGTGTTGTTATAACAAATATTTTTCCTGACGATTTTTACGGATATACTTAATTCATTTTTTATACTGTAACTGCATAGCTTTAACAAAAAATAAATAAACGCAACAGACATCTGTCAAATTCCGTGGTCAAAGTTAAGGTTAAAGTTAAGTTAGCCTTAACTATAACCATAACTTTGACCATAACTGTAACTATAACGCCTCTGGTGAAACCCACCCTTAATATAAATAAAGTCACTGCGAATGTAGATAGCAATATTATAAACTTCATATTTCACAAATGGATCCCTAAATCGGAAAATGATCTATGAATACTCAAAATGTGGAGGTGGACGCGAAAAAAATATATCATCGCCGCTTTAAGTGTAGGGGAGGTTCATTGACATAAGAAATTGGGGAGGTCCTTGGGAGGTCCCATATATTTTTTTAAAGATTTTATACACCATTTTGTCGGCATCAGTGCATTCATGCCGATTACAGCTTTGTAGGTCTTAGTGTCTAAACGCACTAGGCTAAATTACGCCGGCGTAATTTACGTGGCCGAAATTACGTTCAGCCGCTTACATCTGATTCGACACACTATAAATTACGCGAAGAGCCGGAATTTCGCGGCGTAATTTCCGTTGCGGAACGCGCGCGTAAGTTAATATTTAAAATTCTCAGATGTAATGTGTGCGTTAACGCTTTGGAGTTAAGGTTGGATTTCCTATGTTCGGTTTTTGATAATTCCGTCGCGTATAGTGTGTTGCTATACAAAACATTACCGCCGAATCGCTGCCGAACTTTACGCTCGACTTGGCTCGACGGAAATTCGGCTCACGACGGAATTTCGGCATAGTGTGTCGTCTGTCGCGTTCCGCCCATATTTTTTATGGATTTGAAACGTGGCGTAAACGCGGCGGAATTTACGTCGGCGTAATTCAACCTAGTGTGTTTACTCTTATAGTCTCTGAATAAAACCGCGGACAAACAGACGGACAGACTGACAGACGGACAGGGACGGACAGACCGAAACTATAAGGGTTCCTTGTTGACTACGGAACCCTAAGAAGGATTCTATTCGAGAGCCTTGCGGCATAAGTGCCGCAAGGCTCTTATCTTAGCATGAAAATAGAGTTAATTAATTTTAAATAATATAATACTGCTACTTATAATATTATGGTCGTTCTGACTTCTGCACTATTGAATTAAGTGAACGCCTTGATGCAAGCAAAAGCAAATTCCTAAAATTAACTTTTATAGTATGATTAGGGTTTATGATTATTATGCGTTTAGAATAGTTATTTAATAATATTTTTGATACACAAACACTTAAAATTCCGTTGTAAACATTTTTTCTGGAAAAATGTTTCTTTCTGCTAAATCGCCATCCTTTAAAATTGGAAAAGAAGAAGGTGGAAAGAAAAAACAATATTTTTTAATTTTTTGACATTTTCAAAAATCAAAACAAACAAGGCGGTGATCAACTTAATTTTGTTTAAATTATTGTTTATTCTTGTTCATGTCTATTCAAATGAATATTATTACTTCTAAGTTTTAATTATATACCAGGTATATTGATGGGTAGTAGGTATTTGTTTTAAAAGTTTACCGCCAGTTTTGTTAAATGTGTACTCAGTCCCTCAATGGTTACATGGTTACGCTTCAGCTATTTTATTTTTAGTAGAAAATGAACTTTAAACCCTGATTATTATAATAAAAGATAAAAGTAATCGTAATCACTAATCATTCGCCATGCCGCGATAAGCGTAACTCTTACATATTGTTTCATTTATGAAGGTGTTATAAAAGAAAGACTGCTGTTGATAACGACAAAAATACGTAAGAGACAAAAATATAACCCCTCTTCGGTGCAATTTCAAACGTAAGTTTAGTGCGGTGGAAGGGATCACTGTTATCGTATTTGTTTTTGTTAAGGTTTCAGATATAATAATAAATAAAATGTTGCTAGGACGAGTTTCTCAAGCATTTAACTCTGTATTTCGACGTTCAATACACCAGTCGAGAAGATTAAACCAAGCCATGGGGATTGATGGTAATAATATACTTGCGGAAAGTTTAAAAAAACAGGTATGATTAGTTTTTATTGAATTTTAATAACCTATTTCATTGTTCAAACTATCTATTTGCATGATTTATACAGTGTTTCCACTAATATTTTTCATTTTGTTGTGAGATTATAGTCCACTTTCCTTTTTAATACTTTTACCAAAACATTATTAAACTTGAGCTATGGTTAAAGAATACTTCAGGTTTAAATTAATAATATTATACATTTAGTCTTAGTCTTAATAACTACAAGCCCTAAAAGCTAAAAATAAATTGTTCTAAGAGCCGAGTGGAAAACTAGATTGATAAGCACCATGACAATAATTTGTATTTTGTATCAATTCCTATTGATTCACATGAATTCTGTTTTAGGGTATTGAATATGTATTCGGCATTGTGGGTATCCCCGTTATTGAAGCATCAATGGCATTTCAATCAGTTGGCATCAAATATATTGGCATGAGAAACGAGCAAGCTGCATGCTATGCTGCCCAAGCTATTGGATACTTAACAGGTATATAAATCCATACTAATATTATAAAATAATATGTGAAAGTGTGTCTGTCTGTCCATCCGTCTGTCTGTCTGACCTCTTCACGCCAAACCGCTGAACCGATTTTGCTGAAATTTGGCATGAAGATACCTTGAGTCCTGGGAAAGGACATAGGATACTTTTTATTCCAGAAATAGGTACGGTTCCCGCACGATAAACAGGTTTTGGCGCAACGGAGTTGCGGGCGTCATCTATTAGTATATATTTCATCTGGATTAATCTTTAAAAATAAAAACGAATTTTAAATTCTGTTAGTCTTGCTAAAATGGAGAATGGCTGAACCAATTTGGCTAATTTTATTCTTTAAATATTCATGGAAGTCCCGAGAAGGCTTATATGAAGTTCAGTGATACAAAGTTCGCCTGCTCATCTAGTTTTCATCTAAATGTAAAAACAGTTCAGTAACTCCAGTTTCTTTTTTCTGTTTGCTTTTATATCAAAATGAATCTGACTATCCCTATCATCAAGTTAACTAATAATCTACAAATTATTAATCACTAGCGGCAAACGTTGTTTTGCCCATATTATTTTATTGAAGTGACTAAAATATAAGTATGGCGCCATGGTCGTCCGACCTGGCTCTCTTAGGCATTTTCAATTATTTAAGAAAATGTTAATAGCGTGTAATATTCTAGCTCTGAAAAGAACTGTTGTTTAGCCCTGAAAAGAACTGTTGGTTAGCCCTGAGAAAAACTCTCGCACGCGCACCCCCGCTTGATGACGCCCATTTCGCAATCGCAACAGGCCGTGCAATGGAAATCGTAATATTTTAATTTCGCCATAACTTCAAAACCAAAGGTCCAATTTTAGTCATTCAAAGACCAAATATTATCTACATAAACTGTACTTAGTGATGAAATAATTTATTTTGATAAGGATTAATAGCATGAGTAAAATAAACGCGTTTAAATGTAGTCCAAAAAAATCAAGATTTTTTTTTAATAAAAAAATGGTTGTTGTGCCTCATTCGACATAGATAGATATAGTGTGTCGCGAACTTTTTTGTAGATATTTATAAGATCTACAATTAATTGGAACATTATATGGTTCTATATTTTATAGTTTAGGCAGCGTACGCAAAATAAGTAACTTTTCTGGTTGATTTTTTGCACCTTGTGTGCGAAAAACCCAAATATCTTACGGAAACCTATTTTTTCCAAAATAAAATATAGCCTATGTTACTCGTGGATAATGTAGCTTTCGAATGGTGAAAGAATTTTTAAAATCGGTCCAGCAGTTTTTGAGCCTATTCATTACAATTATACAAACAAAGTTTACCTCTTTATAATATTAGTATAGATTGCTTGTATCTTAATTTTAATATTATCAAGATAAGATATCATATTTTCCTAATCAACTCATTCATAATAGTAATGGAAATAGAATAAATCTTTAGTATTTAAAATCTTAAGGCAGCCCGTAGCCTCATACTTTTTTGCAAATTCTGATTCCACAATATTCTTTAATGAGTGACAAGAGTATAAAGATTCGATATGTATAAATATTAAATACTTTTAATAATACTATGGTTACTACTATTCCAAGTGCATAAAGATTCTTAATCCATATCCATACTAATATTATAAAAGCGAAAGTGTGTCTGTCTGTCTGTCTGTTACCTCTTTACACCCAAACTGCTAACCCGATTTGCTAAAATTTGGAATGGGGATACTTTCAGTCCTGGGAAAGGACATAGGATACTTTTGGGAAAAGAATTACGGCATCAAGTGTACATAAGTATTTTTAAAAATACTACTTAGATTTGGAAAAATACTAATGACCTAGGGAAACAAATAAGAGCTAAGCCAACATATTTAACATTCATTTTCTGGGCTTGGTTGAGTAGTAGTCCTCTTTAAAGATAAGTATTATGTAAAGTGACTTATGATAATATTGATGGCTGTAATCTTATCACGCTATAAGGGGGTTTCTGATAATGCTGCCAATAATATACAATTTAATTTTTTTTTAACCAAACTAATACGGAGAGAACATGAAGGTGAATGTGGTAAAAATATTATGATAATGTTGTGGTTTGACCATGTTATAGCCTACTATACGAGTAAAATACATATTTTGATCAGGTATTAGTGTTGTATTAGATCAAACTTTTACTAATGTTGAGTTGAGTTATTGTTGTCTTATATATTCACTAGATGACGCCCGCAACTCCGTTGCGCCACAATTCATTTATCGCGGCGGAACCGTACATTTTTCCGGGACAAAAAGTATCCTATGTCCTTTCTCGGGTCTCAAAGTATCCCCATACCAAATTTTATCAAAATCGGTTCAGAGGTTTGAGCGTCAAGAGGTAACAGACAGACAGACAGACACACTTGCGCATTTATAATATTAGTAAGTAAAGTAAGTATCCAGGATATAATTTTTTAAGTAACTTTTAATAAAAAAATTCATTTGCTATTGCAAGCATGACATAAAATCATCATGGTAGATATCTTAGGTACTTTGTACTATGTTTAAATTTCACAAATAGACTTCCAAACGGAAAAAATATTATAATTCTAAAATATTTTGTTAGGTATGTTTCAAGGTGAAACATAATCAAAGCACCCTTGAAATTTTGATTAACATCTCATGAGAAATTTTAATAACCTTTTTTGTAATGTAATTTAATGTTCTTAATTATCCTTCTTCGCTCCTACGGCATGCTTTACATTTGTTTTAGAAGTTTATCACCACATTTACGATAAAGATATACAGGGTGCAATTAAACCTTCCTGCCAATTTTTTTTCAGGGCTAAGGTTATCATAGGCCTGGAGATAGTGACACAAAATTCTTGGTGATTTGTTCCAGTATGGCGGTTTTACAGGGGTATAATTACGTAAAGGCGAAAAGGAAAATGATGGTCATAGCGCCCGCACTGGCAGCCCAAACGCGTGGGCGTTAATCAAACGTGTCGGATAAATAACGAGTGTCGAACGATTTGTTCTACAAAAATGCTTGTATTTTCAGATAGTCGAAAAAAAATAAGTAGGCGAAAGCGTAATGCCATACTTGTCGGGTGCGGCTTACAGCCCGCCATACCGACGCGAATACGTTAATTTTAATAAAAAAAATTGAACCAAATGTACCAGGCTAATTTTTGCATAGCTAATCATCGTCGAGTAGCCATTCACGAAAATCACCTTGCCATACTTTTCCGACAGCTCCCAATGGCCGCCATACCACTGCAAAGGTGTAAGATTTTTTTTTTCGTCAAACGATTTGTGCTAGTATGGCATTTAAATTTTTGGAAAGTATTTGACAAAACATGACCGTTATTATTTTTCCCATACTTCTAGTAGGGGGAAAAAGTGCTGCCATATTTGAAATACTTATTTATTTGACACGTTTTAAAAATACGACTGTAAAATACGTAAAATCATTTTTTATATCATGGCATCATTGTAGTCTCGTCATTTGACAATTGTACCAAAAAAAAATTGTTACAGATTGTAACCATGGGGCGGGATGACTATCGGACTTGAGCAAAAAAGTGATAAAAATTGGACGATTTGTACCAGTATGGCATTTAAATTTTTGGAAATTATACGATACAATGTGACCTTTATTATATTTGCCATACTTGTAGTAGACGGAAAAAGTGGCGCCATACTTGAAAAACCGTTTGAGTTACGTATGAAATCTTAGGATTTTGAAAAAAATATTATTCACATTCGCTGCCTCCCACAGGTATGGCATTATCAGAACTCCTATTTATGATCATACAGGGAACTGTTAAAAAAAGTTTCAGGGTGGTACAAATCGTTTGGCGAAAAAAAAAACTTACACCTTTGCAGTGGTATGGCGGCCATTGGGCGCTGTCAGAAAAGTATGGCAAGGTGATTTTCGTGAATGGCTACTCGACGATGATTAGCTATGCAAAAATTAGCCTGGTACAAATGGTTCAATTTTTTTATTAAAATTAACGTATTCGCGTCGGTATGGCGGGCTGTAAGCCGCACCCGACAAGTATGGCATTACGCTTTCGCCTACTTATATTTTTTCGACTATCTGAAAATACAAGCATTTTTGTGGAACAAATCGTTCGACACTCGTTATTTATCCGACACGTTTGATTAACGCCCACGCGTTTGGGCTGCCAGTGCGAGCGCTATGACCATCATTTTCCTTTTCGCCTTTACGTAATTATACCCCTGTAAAACCGCCATACTGGAACAAATCACCAAGAATTTTGTGTCACTCTCCAGGTCTATCATTAGGAGAGTCCATTTAACAAAAAAATGGGTATTTTTTTTTCAATGACATATTTTATCCCATTTAAAAGCGTTGCAGAACGGTCACTCGCGGCGCGGGGGAATAACGGGGGTGACGCGGGGGGAGGCGCGCGCGGGGGGCGGGGACACGTCACGCGCGGTCGACGCATGGTGTCCATTAATTGTAGTGTTTTAAGGATAATTTTCAGAAGCTATTTCTCAACATTTTAGTACTGAGTGATTAAAAAGAGAAAATACGTGTATTTTTATTTTTAACAAGGATCAATATATCAAAATTTGGCAGGGAGGTTTAATTGCACCCTGTAGATAAAGTCCAGTCGCAGGATAGAGAGAAATTTTCCCTTTGACCCATCTTTACACGACGAAAGTATTGGTATCTTGTAACCAGCTCTGGATTTATAAACAGGCCGTATAGGCCGCGGTCTAGGGGCGGCAACGGGGGGGGGGGGCACAGTGTGATAAAAACCTCGATTTTGTTTCACCGCATTTTTCTTTCAAAATACTATAGTTGATAGCTATATAAACATTAGAGTAAAACTCCGAGATCGATATTCTTTGTAGTTATTCTTTTAAGAGTGTCAAATTTGGCGTTTTTCCGGGTCAAGTCAAGTAACATTAATTTTGTTTATACCAATTGAACAAGCACTTAATACTTTATTTTTCTCCAAATTTGGTTAACCTACTGTGATCAAGTAGGGAGATATTAATGTATTTAATAATTTTAGTTTTTCATTTTTAATTTCGCGATTAGATCGAATTAGAAAAAGTTTTAAACATGAAACGACAGTGTGAGTAATCCTTTATCAATTTTATTAAAAATCACACTCTAATAACCTCTGTGTCAGAAGTTTTATCCAATTTAATTTTTTTTTTAATAATAAATCGGATTTTTTGTACCTAGGGTTGTCACTAAAGGTGTCCTATTTGATTTATCCGATTGATACGCAAATTCGCAATCGATATCCTATACGAAAAAAATCAAGATCACGTTTAGGTAGGTCTAATAATAAAAAATCTAAAAAGTGAAAAAATATAAGGTAAATTAATGATATTTTTTTTAATTAAATAACGAGCAAACGGGTCATCTGATGGTAAGCAACTACCGTCGCCCATGGACACTCGCAACATCAGAAGAGCTGCAGGTGCGTTGCCGGCCTTTTAAGAGGGAATACGCTCTGTTCTTGAAGATTTGCAGGTCGTATAGGTCCGGAAATACTGCTGGTGACAGTTCGTTCCAGAGTTTTACAGTGCGCGGCAGAAAGTTACGCGAAAAACGCACTGTGGAAGACTGCCACTCATCAAGGTGATGAGGATGGTATGTTTTACGCGTGGGACGATGGCGAAAAGTTGCAGGTGGTATGATTCCGAATAACTCCTCAGAGCACTCCCCGTGATACAACCGATAGAGGATGCAGAGTGAAGCTACATCTCGGCGTAATTCCAAGGGGTCCAAGCTGTTTGAAACACTATGCTCAAACAGTATCAAATCAGTAAAACCTTCTGATGTAGTCGGGGAAAATAAAATATCAACTTTAGTGACAACCCTAGGTATAAAAAATCCGAATTTTTATTAAAAAAAATTGAATTGGAGATAACTTCTGACACAGAGGTTATTAGAGTGTGATTTTTAATAACATTGATAAAGGATTACTCACACTATCGTTTCGTGTTTAAAACTTTTTCTAATTCGATCTAATCGTGAAATTAAAAATGAAAAACTAAAATTGTTAAATAAATAAATATCTCCCTACACCACAGTAGGTTAACCAAATTTGGAGAAAAAGTAAAATATTAAGTGCTTGTTCAATTGATATAAACAAAATTAATGTTACTTGATTAGTTTTTTTTTAACTATATTTTATGCAAATGTTTGACCGGGAATAACGCCATCTTTGACACTCTTTAAAAAAATAACTACAAAGAATATCGAACTCGGAGTTTTACTCTAATGTTGATATAGCTATCAACTATAGTATTTTGAAAGAAAAACGCGGTGAAACAACCCGAGGTTTTTATCACACTGTGGGGGCGGCGGATTTCATACATGGGGCGGCGAAAATAAAGTGGCCTACACCGGTAAAAAAGTGAACGAGAGAGAGGCTAGCTGCCTGCTAGTTCAGCTGTCGAATTTCTCTATCCGGCGGCCAGACTTTATCGACGTAACTACAATAAACCAAAAATATACAATCTCTTACAATTAAGACCATATACTTTATTCAAAACTCTTCAACATTGAATACCTGCAAATGACACATTGATGCCTTATTTAGGGGTATGTGGAATTTGTAGCACAAGGTATTCTTGTTTGAAGTGATAAAGTTAGTAGTTTAGTAATCAGAGAAAATCATAGGCAAATGATGGACCTACGTTATTTGGTTGAGCTATGTTAGAGGCCATGTACCAAGTCAATGTTTATCGTGATCTGTCGTCAAAACTTGACATAACCCGACTAAGTTACGTAGGACCGCCATCTGTCTAGGAATTACTCTTATAGTTCCTAGTGTTAAAATTTTAGTTTCGTTAAGCATATGTGTCTAAACCAGCGTTGCCAGACGTCCCGATTTTGGCGGGACGTCCCGATTTTTTCATCAAAATTAAATGTCCCGCGCGGCACAGGCTCAGTCCCGCTTTTCGGGAAAAGCCCGAACGTAAACGTATTGTCACGTAAACGTTATTTTAAGGCAGATAAAAAGATAAAAATTCAAAAAAACTTTTTGATTTTATACCTTTTTTAATTTGTCCCGCTTTTGACTAAAGGCTCCCGCTTTTTCACTCAAAAAGTCCCAAAGTCCCACTTGGTACAAAAAAAATCTGGCAACGCTGGTCTAAACACACTAGGCCGAAAACACACGGCCGAAGTTCGGCATGATTACGTCAGCAATGCGCTACCTACGCATATTTAATTTCGGCATGGTACTTGTCATCGGTAATTTAAAATACATTGCAGGCGTTCATGCCGAACTTCGGCCGCGTATTTTCGACCTAGTGTATTTAGACCAGCGTTGCCAGATTTTTTTTGTACCAAGTCGGGACTTTGGGACTTTTTGAGTGAAAAAGCGGGATTCTTTATTGATGTAAAATTATAAGCTTAATCGCATTTTTTAAATTCTTTTCAGGAAAACCTGGGGTATGTCTTGCCGTATCTGGTCCAGGGTTATTACATTGTATTGCAGGCATGGCCAATGCACAGGTCAACTGCTGGCCACTGCTCATGCTGGCTGGATCCTGTCCTGAAGACCACGAGGGAATTGGTGGTTTCCAGGAATGGTTACAGGTAAAAATATATCAAGAAGAATTAACATTATAATGTGCACAATAAATTGCTTGGTTACAAGCTTGACTTGCACGGTCTAGATTCAATTTATTTACCTACTTACTACTAGACTACTAGATGTTGCCTGATGTAGCGATTGAATGTTTGTCGCTTAGTTCGGCACATTGAGTGTGACGAGGTAGCAGACATATAGACATGCAAACAGTGTTTGCCTGTCTATCTGTCACATATTTTATAATGTTGGTATGGAATTGGATACGAGACAGATGTGTTCTATATTATGCTAATAACATTTAAGAAGATCAGCATTTACCCTTGGTGTCTGCTTATGTGTCCCAATAAAAAAACTTTGGCATTCCTTTGCTTCTTTATTCCATATTTAAAAAAAAAACTCCAACTCCAGGTGGAATCGTCCCGTTTGTACTGCAAGTACGCCGCTCGACCGCCATCCCCGCGCCTCATACCGCTGCACGTGGAGAAGGCGGTGCGGTACGCGTGCGCCGGCCGCCCGGGCGCCGCCTACCTCGACCTGCCCGCTACGTTACTCACTGTGAGTATAATGCACAGTTTCTGTGTGAATGAAGTTTATCTGTTGGACTTATTCCTATTTTCCAACCTAGCTATTAGCCATTCAGGGAAGAAACCAGAATGATATAAGTAATTATTCCGTCGATCGCCAATTCCTGGAAATCTTTTGTTATCGCGGCCCATATGGGCCTTACGGGGCTTGATGGGTTATTTATTTGTAATAGAGAAAAATGTTATATAGTACATTGCAATTATATTTTTTTTATAATATAATATACGGTCCAATACGGCAAAATAATCTTTTTAGAACTGTATAGCGCTCATAAACCTCGGCTATAGACTATGTTTAAAGACAACATTAGAGTTTAGACCACATTTTTATGTATCTACCATATTGTAGAAAATATAGATAAAATCTATTGCAAAAATATCTCATATAAATGCGACAAAATAATAAGATTGAATCTAACATCCACATCCTTTTGTGAGCTAACTAAAATGTAACGCTGGATGGTTTCTAGATTTACGACCTAATTAGAAACGAAATATTATATGTTATTAACATACTAATCAACAATAACAACCTTCAGCAATGTCGCAAGTTTTGTCTTAGCAATGTGTGATAGTCGTATATGATCAAAATTAAATAGTAGGGTCTCTTTTTTAACCTTTGGGTACGAAACCCTAAAAATGGGGTTTTATGAGAGCTAGGGAAGTTGACTGCAAGACGCTTGCGCATACTTCAGATTGGAGAACTCACCAAATTGCGGATAGATGGCGCTAACATGCAATAAAAAACTTTTTTTAGGCTGAAGTAGACGAAGACAAAGTGCCTCTAGACTTCTACAACGCTGGGCCGCCATCGCTGGCGTACCCAAACCCAGCGTTAGTAGACAGGTCTGCGGAACTACTGGCTAAGGCCGAGCGACCCCTGATAATAGTCGGCAAAGGGGCCGCATACGGACACGCCGAGGACGCTATAAGGAAACTGGTTGACAACACCCGAGTGCCTTTCTTGCCAACGCCTATGGGTATGTATTTTCGTTGCAAAATATACGGTTCCCAAGCTATATTTCGTTTGCGCGTTCCACTTAACAAATTACGAAAATATCTTATATACATTCTAATCCATAATTCGATAGTGTAAAACTAAGATCGCATAATCTCCGAAACAGACAAACGTACAAATAAGGGCCGCGACACACCGGAATGACAGAGGCGAGGCGAGCACTTTCAGCGTCATATGATTTTCAACTTTATCTTCATTATTGTAATACATAGTATCGCTTGAGAAATCGCCGCCGCCAGCGTCCACGAGCGGCCACGGGAGGCCGTAGACTTCTCAAGCGATACTATGTATTATTTATTTATTTTACTCAAACATTTATTGCACACAAGACACTGTTTACATAAAAATTGACATAGAAAGACGACACAAAGGAACTGCTTATTTCTAAAGAAATTTCTTACAGCAGCCCTACGGAGAGAGATGTGATATAAGACATCAGATAGAGCGTGCACAATAACAAAATTAAACTTCGAATCTATATTATACACAAAACTAATAATAACAATAATAATAATTGAACATACATGTATTATGTTAACCAAAATAAATAATAGTACAATATTAATTTTTAAATAATAATAATTAAATGTATTACAATAATGAAGATAAAGTTTAAAATCATATAACACTGAAAGTGCTCGCCTCGCCTCTGCCATTCCGGTGTAGTGCGGCCCTTAGTGTGATTTCAAATAACTTATTGATGCAAAACAAACATGTCTACTTGCCTCAGTTGCTTATCAAAAAAACAACAGAACGACGCTGCTGTAATTATTGGCATAAAAAAGGTTGCGGTAATATAATGTTCGGCTCTATATATTTTATATTTTACATTCCAGGTAAAGGCGTAGTACCGGACACCAGTGAATACTGCGTGTCGACGGCTCGTACTCAAGCCCTGCTCAAGGCGGATGTAGTGGTACTGTTGGGAGCGCGACTCAACTGGATGTTACACTTCGGTCAGCCGCCAAGATTCGCGCCCGATGTTAAGATTGTACAGGTAATGTTTGTTTGTATGTGTGCAGATGCAGTAGACTATGTTAGAATGTCATGTCTTCTCTTTCATTCACATGAAAAACGAAAGAGGTAACGTGATACTAATTCGAGCATTATCGAGCATTATATGGGCTTGATGGGTTAAGTTTAATAGTCGTTGGTAAAATTGAGCCTTAGTATAATATAATTTTAATTTCAGGTGGACATATCACCCGAGGAATTCCACAACAGTGTGAAATCCGAGGTAGCAGTACACTCCGATATCAAACCGTTCGTGGAAGCGCTGACGGACAGACTGGCGCAGAAGAAGTTCGCCGTCTCCACTGACAACGCCTGGTGGAAGGGGCTAAAGGAGAATCAGAAGAAGAATACGGAGTTTGTTGAGGTATTTGATTTAATCAGTCGTTACAGTATAAATTATAATCATCTTACAACAATGTATTTTAGAATTTTTGAATATGTAATTTAATAATCATGATCTGGAAGATGTGAGTGTGAAGCATAATATGATGTAATTATGTATCTATTAAGTCACATTTTAATTTTTTTCACGCCCAAAAAGAACCATGTATCTTAGAGTCATTGGGCCATAGCTGGGGCTGCCATCACCCACATGGGCGCCGGCAGAAATAATTTCCAAGGGGTGCAGATTTTAGTTTTCTAATTTCTTTCCTTTCTTTTTACTTTTCACGAACAACAGTGACTGTCTATTTATGTCAACAGAATTTACATTTAGTGCCGAAACATTACGAACTATCTTTGTACGGCATGGTAATAGGGTGACAGACTGCGTTTTTATTTCAATAACTCCTGTTGATCCCGAGATTCCCAAGGGGTGCAAGTGCACTAGCTGGCACCCCCCTGCCAGCGCCCATGATCACCCAAATTGACTTCGCCGGTCAGGCACGGCAAAAATTCCCGGATATTTGACTGAAATATGGTTATTTTCCTGGACACCTCTTAAACAGTATATTTACGATAATGTCTTGCTATTTTTCGCTTTCCCAACAAGAATTTGTAAAAATCTGACTAACTCAAGTCCGGGCAAGAAACTGTGTATTCTTAGCGAGTAAAATATCTTTCGTTTATTGCATGACTTAATAGTTAAATTTGTCTTAACAAAAGTGTGCGGATTTCACCCGGACACCTTTCGAAACCCAGACGCCCTTCAAACTAGGACAAATCCGGGGAAATTCGGACGGATGGCAGCCCTACACAGCCCACATCCATTAAGCCCGTCACAGACCTAGCTATAATACATATTAATATGTTTATAGCTAGGCATATTAATATATATTTTCTATACTAATTTTCGCGTGACCACACACTCAGCTATAATATATATTTCTGTGACATGTGGATTTAGTATAGAATAATATGCCTTGCTATAAATATATTAATATATATCATAGCTAAGTCTGTGACGGGCTTGATACTTTGATGGCATTTTCATGAGGGTGTGAATAATTATGTTATGATAACATGTCACTTGAGATACAGCTGCTGTAAGTGACATAATGCAAAATGGTGGTGGTAAATCTAATTTCGTCACGCGCCTTAAACATCCTTGTGTAGCTGTAGTCCAAAATTCTAGATTAATCTTTTTAATCCATTCTACATCTTCTTTTAAACTGCGTGTATCAACTATAACTTAACAACTTACGAATAATAAAAACTAAGGGAACGTAACTCCCATACTTCAATCGTTTTGAATTTGGTTCCTTTTCGCACACTAAAATATGGCAATAGCAATGGAACACTAAGGCTGCGTCCCCGTCAGACACGGCACGGCGCCGTCACCGTGTTACGGCACGACGCCGCCACCGTGACACGGTACGGCGCCGCACCGTAACACGGTGCCGCAAACGGTGCACCGCGCGCCTCTATTCTGGGTGAAACTTCCGAACAAAAATTGTGTCCAAACTTAAACAAGGCACTTACATATGATTTGGAACATATAAAATCGGCCAAGTGCTAGTTAAGCTCGCGCACGATTGGTTCCGTACTATTATTATGGAGGAAAATAACCAAAAAATTATGTTTTTTGTATGGGAGCCCCCTTAATTATTAAGTTTATTTTAATTTTACCATCAATTTTTAAAGTATAAATACAATTGAGTATTTTGTGAACATTTTCTATCTGTTGTAATTATTGGTATAGAGCAAAAAATAGCATCAGCAGCAGTATCAGCATCAATCAGTTTCTGTTTCTTTTTCAATCTTCGTCTTAGTAAAAACAAGAGGATAATCCATCGCGATCCATATCCAGACAAGCACTTTCGTTCGAGCGCAAATATCGACTGAATAGGGACATGGGTCAGCGCACCGTACGCGGCACCGTGTCACGGTGCGGCGCCGTACCGTATCACAGTGGCGGCGTCGTGCCGTAACACGGTGGCGGCGTCGCGCCGTGTCTGATGGGGACGCGAACACTCAAATTTACGAAATAAAGCTGTCGACATTGTCACTTCTATATTTACACAAAATTGTGTACCGAATACATACATAAAGTATGCATATGTATGCGGATCACATTTTCTAGACTCGTGGACAGATTTTCTAACACAGTTACTCTTCCTTAGTTCTTATTATTCGTAGCTGAAAACAAACTATTTTCCAGTCGCAAGCGAACGACACGTCTCTCCCGCTCAACTACTACGCGGTGTTCAAGACGGTCCAAGCTAACATCCCCGCTGACAGCATCATCGTGAGCGAAGGCGCCAACACTATGGACATCGGCCGCGGCATGCTGACCAATAACTTGCCTAGGCATAGACTAGACGCGGGCACTTTTGGGACTATGGGGGTAAGTATTACCCTTATTCATAGGGGTATTTTATATTAGACTAGATGATGATGCCCGCAACTCCGTTGCGCCAAAACTCGTTTATCGCGCGGGGGCCGTAGGTACATTTTTTCGTAACAAAAAGTATCCTATGTCCTTTCCCGGGATCCAAAGTATCTCCATGCCAAAAAAAAAAACAGACAGACACACTTTCGCATTTATAATATTAGTATGGATGTTGTCCTAAATGAAGATTGTCGGAAACCGTACATTTCTTTTAAAAAATTTAATGATTAAAAGTTATAATAATTAACGCCTCTAGTACACCGACGCTGCGAAACGCGAAATATCTGCGAAACGGAAAAAGAGCGAGATGCCATATTATATAACGCGTTGTCGTGTGGCGAGTGAGACAGCAAATCGATTCGCCGCTGTTTCGCAATTCGCAGCGTCTTTGTACTAGAGGCGTAAGGATTAAAAACGGTAAAAATTGTGTGGCTCCCGTGTCATTTCACGGGTATCAAAGTATCATCATAATTATTGCTGTCATCACAATATTATACTGTCATCAATAGACATAATAATTATTGTTCTCTGTTATTTACCAAAATTAGCTGAAACACATTTTAGGTTTTTGGTTTATTGTAAGCCCATGCCCATCCATTTTGGCATCTTGTATAAAGATGTAGTACTTATTACTTCTATTACTATCAAATTAAGCAGGTTAATATAGCGGATATAATAATTAATTTTAAGGTTGGTCCTGCTTTCGCGGTGGCGGCGGCGTTATGGTGCCGCGACTACGCGCCCGGCAAGCGCGTTATCTGTGTTGAGGGCGACTCCGCTTTTGGATTCTCAGGTAAAACTATTATTAATATTAGGGCTCTTTTCCTATCATGCCTGTCATCGCCCGCGCGGATATGGTCCGTATGAAAGTTGCCCACATCCTATCATTTCATATGCTAACTACTCACATACGGTTTTACTCGATGGAGCAATCACGTAGAGTAAAAACCACGGCTTGGGCTTTCTTCCACACATTCAGCATTACTCGATAGTTTTACTCCAAATCGAGCAAAAAATATCGTGCGTACCGCAAAACTCACAGGCTTGAGTATATGACTTGAGTAAAGCTCGACGGCACGCGTCGAGTAAGTTTGAAGGAAAGATATATTTTATTCTATCGAGCCAACTCGGTGCAAACCTTCGGGCTGTGAGTTTTGCGATTTACACGATAATTTTACTCGATTTCGAGTAAAACCGTATGTACTTAGCAATAGACGTTTTTCCTGTCATGCGGTGCTCATACTAAATCCCATACATTTGGGACAAGCACGTTGCGGCCACAAAAGAAAATCTTCCGACCGAGCGAGGTGTCATGCTAGGTGTCGAATCCCAACGTCATTTTCAGCCATATAATATAACTACTATACCGATGCACTTAGAAAACTTCAATAGCGCGAATCGCGATGCAGGCGCGTTTGTACTGCCAGTTGCCACACGTTTTAGTTGTATTTTCGTTGTTTTAATTCTCAGTATCGATAATTACATGAAATATTTCAGGCATGGAGATCGAGACAATGTTCCGCTACAATCTACCAGTGATCATCATTATAGTCAACAACAACGGTATATACAACGGTTTGGACGCCGAAACCATGGCCAGCCTGCTTGAGGCCGGGGATCCCGCTACATGGTGAATATGATATTAACTTGATTATGAAGGAGAGGTGACATTGTCGCCTGTCGGCTTCCCCCTTTTTGTAATCTGTAGGGAATTCTTAGTGTGTACACACTAGGCCGAATTTACGCGGCCGAAGTTCGGCGTGATTGCGCTTGCAATGTATTTTAAATTACTGATGATACACCATGCCGAAATTACGTCGCGTTATAACGTACAGCCGATCTTCGGTCGGGCGTAAGTTCGGTTTTTTTTCGGCGTCATTTCGGCAGCGCTCTAGACACTGAACTCTCGGACAAAGATACGCAACTGAATTTTCGCCGCGTAATTTCGGCTCTTATCGTGTGTCTTATAAACTATCATAATTTTTATGGATTTTTGATCAGATGCGAATACGTAACTGGAAATTGTTCCTGCTAAGCATACTTCCGTGTTAATAATTAATACACTGACAGTGCCGGTTTTAGCTCTATCAACGCCCTGGACGAAATTACTTCGGCACCCAGGTTGCTGGTAGTGCTAAAAAATGTGGCGCCCTTTTTTGTTTGCCTTCGGCGCCCCTTTTTAACCGACGCCCTGGACGGTCGCCTAGCGTCGCCCGCCCTAACACCGCTACTGTTAATACTGACTCTCAATTCTACGATTCCAGCTCTCCCCCCACATCCCTCTCCACTGAAGTGCGCTACGAGAAGATGATGGAGCTATTCGGGGCATCAGGCCATCTCTGTCGTACGGTGGACGAGATTCAGGCCGCGGTGAAGGCTAGCCTGGCAGTTACCGACCGGCCGAGCATCATCAATATACTCATCAGCCCGCAGGCCAACCGCAAGCCGCAGACTTTCAACTGGCTTACTGAGTCCAAATTGTAAATAGGGCAACCCAATCATTAACTTTGTCCACACTGTGCCTTTTTTGTGCATCAAAGGCATGCGTTATAGCGCAGTCAACAGCGAACGTGAGGCATGCCCGCGACGCATGCCCTCTGACCGTATCCAAAACTTTCGCTTTGTTCTTTAATGACAATGTTGGCGTTGCGTTCGTTGACGCATTCAATTTTTGAATGCGCCAATACGAAAGTTGGATGAAAGAAGATGACGAAAATTGAAGATGAAAGTGCACAGTGTGGACATAGCTATGGACAGTCATTATTTTTTTGTTTGATAATACTGGGACAATCAGGATTTTTTTGTAGTGTGAACTTACAATGAAGACTTGCCGCAGACGGGTCCAATTTTTTTCTTTAAGAAGTCACATCCAGCCGGGCTAGCACGGCCACCAGTAGAAATGCGAAAGTATGGACTAACTGTGGAAATAAACTTAAGGTCCGTTCCGATCTTTGCCGCGGCTAATCGCGACCGACAAAAATTCAATTAAAATGCCACTTTATGACAGACTATAATATATTATGTCATAAAGTAGGATATTATTTGAATTTTTAGGACTATAGTCTGTCATAAAGTGGCATTTTAATTGAATTTTTCGGAACGAAAAAAGATCGAAACTTCACCTTAAGTTTATCTCCACAGTTTGTCTATACTTTCGCATTTCTACTGGTTGCCGTGCTAGCCCGGCAGGTTTTATTCTAGCAAATATGTGGCTAAATTTATAATCTTAACCCGTTACGTACAAAAAAAACGGTGTGTAAAAAATCATACTTACAATTTTTTGGGCAAGAAGGATAACGACTAAAGTCAATTATCATATTTTTTGTGAATTTTTGCTATATTCTGTTCTTTAAAATGTTTTTGTCTGTTCATTTAAATTTTTATGCATTTTATATATTACTAGATGATGCCCGCAACTCCGTTGCGCCAAAATTCGTTTATCGCGCGGGAACCGTACATTTTCCGGGATAAAAAGTATCCTATGTCCTTTCCGGGGACACTATAAGTATCTCTATACCAAATTTCAGCAAAATCGGTTCAGCGGTTCGGGCGTGAAGAGGTAACAGACAGACAGTATGGATTATTATGGTTACGGGTAAGTGAAGACTGAAGGGTCGAAAAAACTAAAACCTGTTTATATCAAATGAGCATACTAAATTTTTGTAATTATGCTTAAAAATAATTGTATACCTAATATCAGATATGTATATTTTCAAAGACTGTTGTGTAATATTTTTGTACATAAAATTTTAAATACTTATTACATGATAATATTATATAAAGTGTATTTGTGATGTAGATCCTAAAGATCTAAGATTATATTGTTTTATATTTTTAAATATATTTCTATATTATTAACTTGTCTTTAATTTTAACTCACAAACTACATTTTAGTTGTAGCGTTGCGATCAGTTTTAAAATATTTTTCAATTTTTTTATATAAAATAAGGCGGCAAACGAGCAAACAGGTCACCTGATGGAAAGCAACTACCATCGCGCATGGACACTAGCAACATCAGAAGAGTTGCAGGTGCGTTGCCGGCCTTTTAAGAGAGAATAGGCTCTCTTGAAGGTTTGCAGGTCATAACAAAAAGGTAGCCATTTAAACTACAAACATATTTTTCATAAACATTTATTATTTAATGAATATGAGGTTTAAACTCTTGTGAACACGAGAAGTTGAGTGGTCAATCAGTGGTTAAACAAACAATATTATCATGACAAAATAAAACAATATTTTAGTTTTTAAGGAATAAGATCGAGCCTTAATGACATCACTTTTTATGGACCAGTTAGCAAAATTATTGTGTCTAAAATTATATCCATATAAGTTACATTCCATAGTTCCAAAACAAAACATGTTTACGAAATATTGTCGTAATTTTATACATCGAAATAAACTCTTTTTCATTCTGTATAAAGTAACATTATGCACGGATTTGTACAAAAAAAAGTTTAGGTTTAAGGTGAAAAAACTAGCAGAGTTAGGCTGTCCATACTGGGTTCTTGACTCAGCAATTTTGACCTATCCTGACTGTATTTAAAAACTAAAACCTTGCCCAGTAATTTTAAAATTAATCCTTCAGGCCCCGCGCGAGCACCGGTGATCGCGACAACAATAGAATACAATAGCAATTCCTGGAAATTCCGACTGAAGTATTAATATAAAATATATTATAATAACCACATATTTTATTGTTATGTAAAACAAAATATTATGATGTGCCATTGCCCTTTACACACCATTCTTTAATTTTGGACTTATTTGAACGGAAGGAATGTTAATTCAATGTATTTCGTTTACATAAATCTAAGCAAACATCTTAAAGAATAGATACATATTTTTTGTTATTACATTTTATTCGAAAATACTGAATTTTCAGATATTTTGTTTACATTGAACCACAATAAGTATTTGTTACAGAAATTGCAGCAAGAAACATTAGTTAAGAGCCCGGGTTAACCTCGAAATTCTCATACATACGTAATTTAATTCTCATACATAAAAATTTACTACAAAATATTTAAATACTATAAAATATTTTTTAGAGTTGAAATATTTTGTAGTAAATTTAATATTTATGTATATATTTTTTTGTGTTTTACTCTTTTTTTTTAGTGTTTAAATATTTAGTAGTAAATTTATTAAAAAAAAATTATACACAAAAAAATTTTTTTAGTGTTTAAATATTTTGAAATTATTTTTGTACAGGAACCTAGGTAATTACTATTTTAAGCTGAAAAATAACTCAAACATGTTAAATATTTTCGTATGAGAAAATGATTTTGGTATTACGTATGTATGAGAATTTCGAGGGTAACCCGGGCTCTTAAAATATCAGACAAATATTATGTTCCAAAATTTGGCATGAAATATAAGTATATTTTTTTTTTATAATTCAGAAATCTACAAAACACATTCACTGGACAATACATCCCACAACTTATGTTGCCTTGTAAGTATTTTACTAACCTCTAAAGTTTATCCATCAATAGTATTTGTTAAATAGCAATTACAAGACGTGTACTTTAAAATCCAAACAACCCACTAAATATTGAACAACACATAATACATCTCTTAATCTAATATACTAACACCAATAAATTCTTCAAGAAATCTCCAAGTGTACTCAAAGAAATAAAGCCTAATTTAAAATAGTAGTCACAACTTCACTCACATTTCATTGGTATAATATTGTTTTACAAAAATTTACCATGTAGTTACTTATTGTATAACACGGTAGTTAACAAGGCATCTTGTCCTAAAGAAAACCTATAAAATGTTTAATTGTTTAAACTCTATGGAATATACTCCACCATTTCAATATGAAATATTAGCACAATCTTTCTAACCAGGCAAACAAAAATGTGAGCCAAGTTGTGATGATCTAACTAGACAAAGCATGATCTTACAAATGTGTTATATTAACAGTGAGCCAGTAATATTTAGTCCTAATAAATAATATATAAAACGGGATATAAGAAATAGATTTAATTAATATATTGTCTGTTTATTGAGTCATAACATCACATGTTTGTAAAGGTATGAACTTATATATTAAATACATTTACATTAAAAACTAAATCCCTGTATTTCATTTTCATCTGTCTCTGTAAAACAAATTAACATTGGTTGTCCAAAGCAACATAATCCTTCACACCTTGCTGAGGCAGCCAATCAGAAAATTTTCTATCACAGTTTGTGCTGAAATAGAATTTTATTTTGTGAATAATCTACAAACTAATTAATTAATGTAAACAAACCAGCTAGACAACAATTTAAACCTTCAATTTAGAAAAGTTTGAGGACAGACACTTCAAGAAGAATAAAATAATAACAAAAATATAGTCCTGGCAAAAATTGACATTATTACGCCATATTGTTGATTTTTAATAAATGACCAATTTTAAAAAATCTACTTCGAGTAAAAATATTCACAGACAAAAATACCAAAATAATGGGAGACCAAAAAGAATAAAAAATAAACTTACCCATTTTACAATTGTTAGTTGTAGTCAGAGTGTAGGCGTCTTGGTCATAGTCATTGGTAAGAGTGAGGTCCGCACCACGGATAAGAAGCTCGTTACAGGTATAAGGAAAGTCGGCAGCAGCAGCATACATCAGCGCGGTACTTCCAGACTGGAATAATTTGAGAATATTTTTTTAGAAATCGTAATACATACCTCCACTATGCTGCAGCCGGGTGCCATTTGGGGATTGATGGGTTAATGCACAGTTTCATTACATCTGTAACTAATCTTAAATCTAACATTTATTACAAACTTTGAAAACATTCTGATGCAGCCTCAGTATGCAGAAACTGCAGAAGTAGTTTCTTAACATGTCAAGACAACATCAAAACATTTCAAAAGTGGTACAGCAATGTGTGAAGATAAAGAACAAAGAGCTAACTTACACATATAAGGCAAATTTACGATTTTGTTAAGTATTATTGTAACTTGTTACTAATACTATTAACACCTCCATTATGAGTATTGCAGACACAATACATTTTCAGTTGTTTTGTGGCAGCCAGCTGCCACTTGGGGGTTGATGGGTTAAGAGCAAAAGAAACTTACATCATCCTGAATATCAGCATCGGCACCTTCATTCAACAGAAACTTGACAATCTCATGATGACCACCGGCAGCTGCTAGGTGCAGTGCAGTCTCCCCCTCAGGGCCTCTCATGTTGACAGTGGCCCCACTCCTATATAGAAGTTATTGTTTCATACACACCATAATCCACAGTTTAATTCAAAATCTTATAAGAAAATAAAACTTTTTTCAATGGTTTTGACAAGCTTTAGTTTTATTGTAGATTTTTATTGCTACTTTATAGAAATCATCTTATCAGAGAGTTTGAGATACCCTTTTTTGTGACTAAGAGTTTTGTCAACTAAACAAATCACATTTTTTGTGAAGACAAAGAACAAAGAACAATGGCCTTACCAAACTAAGTCCTGGCAGCTGTTGAGCTGGCCGTAGCTGGCGGCCCAGTGTAGGGCGGTGAGGCCGTGCTCGTCGGTGATGTCGACATACTGCTCCAGCTTCACGTCGTCGCGAGTGATCTCCCCGCGACCGGCCTTCGCGTGGAAGCTACAGTCGGGCTGAGGCAGCTCCGGCACCCGCGCCTGCGTATTACCTGCGACAACGGCCTTGAAGCTAGCAACCGAGACGAACGTGTCGAACAAAGGAAGCGACGTGACTTACCTCTCTGAAGATTAGTTAGCGCAGTACACTGGACAGATTTGTATGGCGTAAATGCACTTTTCCTGACTCCATTTAAGTTAGGCGCCCACCGCTGATAACCACTTCCACCGCTTTTGCTGCTATCCTGGCTCCCGGAATCGAATTCACATTTGTACGGATCGAGGTTCTCCTGTTTTTCCTGTTTAATATCCAAATTTTTTCCTTCGTGTTTTACTGAAACACCTTCCTCCATTTTCGACAAAGAATAATTTTCGACTTCGATTTACTAAAAAAACAAAATGCTGTCAAGTGTCAACAGTCAAAGTCAGTTGATTACCACTACCACTACTGACGTCTGACAGCAATATTTTTCAAGCAGCTGTAGAAACAAGAGCTTTACGTCGAAGGGCCAGTATCAACTATCAAGTATCAACAGTATCAACCAATGACGTAAGAAAAACTATCAAGTATCAAACTATCAACAGCTATCAACTATCGAATCAAGTATCAACAGATATCAATTGGACCTATTTATGCATACCAGACTCAGCCCACACGATGACAGTTCTGAGAAAAAGCCGTCTGTATTAAAATCGTGTACTCTTTAAAACTGATTGTTGTTTTATTATTTATTATTTACAATAGTATATTTTGTAATTTATTCTGTGCGTACAAACATAAACATGTTAAAAATTACTACTATTTCCAACAAAAATTAAACAAAAACAGGAGGGTTCCTTTTAGCAAAACTATATTAGTGTGGGATACTTATAATCCAGAGCGAACCATCTCTTTAGATTTATTACACAAGTCAACAGGATTTTCGTGCATGAGATCTGTGCACCCGATTTGGATGTCTAACATCTAATTAGTTATAGAAACAACGATTTTAACTTATAAAATTTGCTTTTAAATAAACTGAGGCCTCATGAACTTTCAAATTTTGAAGAAAACCGGCATTTTTTTCTTTCAGTTATGTAGTAATAGAATGAAATAAAATTATATATATTCATTATTTTTTAATTTATATTGTTGCTTATATTCCCAAAAAAAAAAGATTGAAATGAAAAAAATATATAGTTTAGATTTAAAACTTAATATTTTTTTGCATCTAGGTGAGTATATCCTAAATATATCTTGTTGTATGCTTCGGCAGTAAGTACCTACCTGATATAATGTTGCGCTCCTACTTTTTTCTGGTTTTTACAAGGATGTTTAAAACTAGATGATGCCTGCAATTCCGTTTCGCCAAAACTCGTTTATCGTGCGGGAACCGTACATTTTTCCGGGATGAAAAGTAGCTTATTGTCCTTTTCCGGTACTCTAAGTATCTGCATACCAAATTTCAGTTGAAAGTTCCCGCACTGCGGGACCAGTATGTTAAACTGTATCTTCTGTTACTATTTAATTTGTGTAGTTAACACTTAACTGTGTGTATTTTTTGTGACAATGTTATCATTAATTTTAAGTTAAGATAGTGCTTAGTTGTAGTTAATTATTGTAATTGGGTTAACCCGTTTTAATTAACTTTAATAATAAATAAATTATAAATAAATAACTATTTGTCCTGGATATGGGGTTCTTCGGCTTGTTCTTGGGGTTCTGGCCTCAGAATTGAGACAAAATTTTATGTCTCCGATTTAGTTCAAATTTGGGGAGGGGGTAGCCGAGGTGTTGCCTTTGATGTTAGAAGAAACCCCGTTCCTCTAGGCCTATTGGGAGCGGAGTTATGGCCGCTTTTGTTCGACGTTTGACAGTTGCCGAGCTGTCAATGTCAAAGTTTGAGTGCTTATAACTCGGCAACTGTTTGTCCTGGACATAGGGTTCTTCGGCTTGTTCTTCCTGGATTTTCCCCCTCTATACAATCGTGTCGTAACGGTCGTGTGTGCGCAATACACACGACCACTCTGGTTTCAATGAAACCAGGCCAGTTACGCAGGAGTAATTTTATAGTGCCCAAGTGTGTACGCAATACACAAGACCACTCTGGTTTCAATAAAACCAGGCCAGTTACGCAGGAGTAAATTTGTGTCGTGTCGGGCCTGGGTCACAATGACCCGTCGCCTTTATATAAAAAAAAACAGCCACGGCCCACTTGAGTCTTTGTAAAATATTAAGAACTAAGCCTTTTTTAATATGCAAACAGCAACCAAGTCGCATGATTCTACTTGCCTAATTAAAAAAAAATCGAGAGACCATTTAGTTTGGATCTATATAAAAAAAACAATACTCATTAATTTGTTAGTTGGTAATTTTGTTGTGAAAATGTTTTGTTCTGAAAAAATTGATAGATTAGTATGATCTTCATAGGATCGATAAAAGGGCTATTTTGGAATACTTCTGCATTATTAACTGAATTTTGGCAATGCACACCATTGGACTCATTTTGCATAAATAGGGTCAATTATCAACTGCAACATCAAGTCATTAGAATTTAGAAATTGGAATTTGGATTTTGTAGTTTTTACTTTT
Source organism: Lysandra bellargus (assembly GCA_905333045.1). Taxonomy (NCBI): domain Eukaryota; kingdom Metazoa; phylum Arthropoda; class Insecta; order Lepidoptera; family Lycaenidae; genus Lysandra; species Lysandra bellargus. Next base: position 9,052,362 of record HG995351.1, on the reverse strand, counting down.
TACTGTTTGGAGTTTGGACGTGACTGGTGACACTGACAAAACTACCAGTGTTTCAATAAAATAAAAAAGAAAAAGGAGAAGTATTCATCTGACACTTGACCAATTAAATACATTACTATAGTGCGTTTCATCGAATAGTTCCTTTGCCGTCATGTTGGCATTCCTGTCTGTCAATAATGTAAACAAGGTTGACATGCTCTGCAAGTTTTCATGAATTCGTGAGAAAATCATGCCGTAAACAAAAGAGTGGTGAAAGAATGATGGTGCTAAGAGTGAAAAAGTTTTGTGAACGTGAAAAACGTAACTAGGCCCCAATAAATCCATTAAACTCGGGTTGCCTCCATTACGGCTTAGTGAAATAGGGCTACCAGCGTCAGTTTAATCACCCTTAAACACAGTAAAACTTATGAATACATGCAGAGCGTGTCTACCGTGTTTACGTTATTAACAGAGAATGCCAACATAATGGCAAAGGAACTATTTGATGAAATGCACTTCTAGTAACGAAAACTACATACACGCGAACGAAGGCGCGGGTAAAAGCTAGTACAATAATATTATCAGGGCGAGCGAAGCGAGCCCTAGTACTTCTCATAACCTGTACATTTTGTGGTACACTTTACGGATGCCACTTCACGCCTATTGGTTTGTGCTTTAACATAGTATTTACATGTAAATGTGTTATCATCAGTCAGTGAAGGTGTGATGACGCGAGCCCTCACAAAGCTCGGCTTTTAACTAGTAAATGCGAAAGTGACTTTGCTGGTTACGCCTTCACACATAAAGTACTAAGCGGATCATCATAAAACTTTTATAGATACACGTTGTCTGGAACTCTGGAGTATGGAGAAGGGCATAGGGTACCTTTTATCCCGGGAAAAAGAACGGTCCTCGAGGGATAGACGTTAACGTAGGCAGAGAAATGTGGCAACATTAATTTGCATTACCCTTACTGTGCTACCTTAAATTAGGGGAAATAATATGTTATCACAAAATGCACTTAAAGAAAATTGTACATAATTCTAACAGCTTTCGCCCGCGGCTCTGCCTACGTTAGCGTCTATCCCTCGAGGACCGTTCTTTTTCCCGGGATAAAAGGTACCCTATGTCCTTCTCCATACTCCAGAGTTCCAGACAACGTGTATCTATGAAAGTTTTATGATGATCCGCTTAGTACTTTATGTGTGAAGGCGTAACCAGCAAAGTCACTTTCGCATTTACTAGTTAAAAGCCGAGCTTTGTGTGGGCTCGCGTCATCACACCTTCACTGACTGATGATAACACATTTACATGTAAATACTATGTTAAAGCACAAATCAATAGGCGTGATAGTTTGTCCGTAAAGTGTACGTGAGAAGTACTAGGGCTCGCTTCACTCGCCCTGATAATATTATTGTACTAGCTTTTACCCGCGCCTTCGTTCGCGTCTATGTAGTTTTCGTTACTAGAAGTGCATTTCATCAAATAGTTCCTTTGCCATCATGTTGGCATTCTCTGTTAATAACTTAAACACGGTAGACACGCTCTGCATGTATTCATAAGTTTTACTGTGTTTAGGGGTGATTAAACTGACGCTGGTAACCCTATTTCACTAAGCCGTAATGGCGGCAACTCAAGTTTAATGGAATTATTGGGGGCTAGTTATGTTTTTCACGTTCACAAAACCCTTTCACTCTTAGCACCATCATTCTTTCACCACTCTTTAATGTTTACGGCATGATTTTCTCACGAAATCACAGTAAAATTATGAAAACTCGCAGAGCATGTCAACCTTGTTTACATTATTGACAGACAGAAATGCCAACATGACGGCAAAGGAACTATTCGATGAAACGCACTATATAGTATATAGTGCGTTTCATCAAATAGTTCCTTTGCCGTGACGTTGGCACTAATGCAAATTAATGTTGCCACATTACCCTTACTGTGTTACCTTAAATTAGGGGAGATAAGATGTTATCACAAAATGCACTTAAAGAAAATTTGTAAGTACATAATTCTAACAGCTTTCGCCCGCGGCTCTGCCTACGTTAACGTCTATCCCTCGGGGACCGTTCTTTTTCCCGGGATAAAAGGTACCCTATGTCCTTCTCCATACTCCAGAGTTGCAGACAACGTGTACCTATGAAAGTTTTATAATGATCCGCTTAGTACTTTATGTGTGAAGGCGTAACCAGCAAAGTCATTTTCGCATTTACTAGCTAAAAGCCGAGCTTTGTGAGGGCTCGCGTCATCACATTTACATGTAAATACTATGATAAAGCACAAATCAATAGGCGTGATAGTTTGTCCGTAAAGTGTACCACAAAATATACAGGTTGTGAGAAGTACTAGGGCTCGCTTCGCTCGCCCTGATAATATTATTGTACTAGCTTTTACCCGCGCCTTCGTTCGCGTGTATGTAATTTTCGTTACTAGAATTAGTGCGTTTCATCAAATAGTTCTTTTGCCATTATGTTGGCATTCTCTGTTAATAACGTAAACACGGTAGACATGCTCTGCATGTATTCATAATATTATGTTTTACCGTGTTTAAGGGTGATTAAACTGACGATGGTAACCCTATTTCACTAAGCCGTAATGGCGGCAACCCGAGTTTAATGGAATTATTGGGGCCTAGTTACGTTTTTCACGTTCACAAAACTCTTTCACTCTTAGCACCATCATTCTTTCACCACTCTTTAATATTTTCGGCATGAAAATTGAAAAATTAAGAAAACTCGCAGAGCATGTCAACCTTGTTTACAATTTACATTATTGACAGACAGGAATGCCAACATGACGGCAAAGGAACTATTCGATGAAACGCAAGGGACCGTGCAGAAACTATAGAGGGCCAAAGAGGATGTAAGCTGTATACTACGTAACAAGAGGTCGGACTTAGAAGAAAAAAAATAAACATCAGTTATTTTTTTTAATTTGAAACTAAACGAGAAATTTTTAAGTGCAAAACCTTTCACTCTAAGCATACCAAAAATTAAAAAAAATAAAATAAAAAAGAAATGAGCTCAAATGAATGTTTTATTTCAATAAAAATTATTGTACGTAGCTAAATAAATAGGCTAATAAGGTAAATTAAACAATAAAACAGATTTAATCCACAAGCTTTTGTTGATTTCTATTAATAATATTACAGTACAGTTTTATGTATTTTATTCAATGATAATCTATTGAACAATTTTCAAATTCAGTTGTCAAATTTGACAGATAAGTGATACAAAAGATACGAAATGCCATTTACATAAAAGAGACAGACTAAATAAAAGACGGGACAATTGGCCCGTATTTATGGCTTTACAACGCGCGCGGTAGTAACATATCTGCTTTGAGTTTTTTTTTAATATAATATCATTGATTTTATTTATAAATTTAATAGAATAGCTGTCTATGCTACTCTACTAACTACTTGATTGGCTTATACAGTAGACTCTATATAGGGAGGGGATTAAAGCTGCGCGTCCACCAGGTCGGAATCGGGACATACCGTGCGGACGGCGCATCGTGTAGTCATATATTTGTTAGGCGCAGAATGACGTTCCAGTACTTCTAGTGCAGTTCACAGTAGTCAATACCATAAATACAAAGCAACAAATCCGTCCGCTGCGTACCTATGCTCCGATTCCGATCTAGTGGACGCGCACCTTTATTACACTTAAGTATCATTACTTTGTTTTGTTACACCCTGTATATGACAGCTGAAATCTATTGCGTGGGCTCAGGCCAGCTGCATACCACCTCACGTCTTGATCAGAGGATTTTTACTTGGTGGCCGTAACACTCATAATCCCATACCTTCCTTCTCCTCTTAAAATCTCCATAACAGCTATTGCTTGCAGACTAAAATGTTGCAAACTAGTATAGGGACCTAAAAATCTGAAATTAATGAAACATTTTTCATTTACTACATTTCCATACAGTTTACATAAATTATTAAGTATACTTATCAACCTTATGTATTATTACAATAAAACGATATACACATTTTAACATTTTCCAAATTAACTGCATACTGATATACATTATAATATTTTCTATGAAATAATAATCTATCTTTTTCATATTAATATAGTTTATGTTGTAAATTATTGTACAAATATGCAAATAATACTACGACATACTTTGTATTAGAACATGGTATGACAGTTATGTTTTGCTTCAATATTTTATCAATTTACGGTTACATTTACATTTTACAATGGCTTACCTTTCGTTTTTCGTTAATTAATCCACTTAATGTACAATTTTTGTATGAGTTGCTACAAAATAATTTTCACAAAATGAAAATCGAACTTTGAATTTTAAACTCCTTCTTCGTCTTTTTTCTCATGTAGTTTATATTCTCTATGGTCTTTTTTATCAGCCAATCACAGTCGACCTTGCACAGATTATCTGATTAGGTACAGTTGCTACGTTTAAATTTGGAACCCAATTTTTTTTTTGTTCGGGAATTTCGTCCACCTGTAGAGGGCGTCGTAATTCGACAGCAGCGACACGATGCGAGTAAAAGAAGTAACTTGTGAGTGACTTTGGCTTCGCATTCTTTGACCCCGGCTAGTTTATAAGTGATTTTTTTATGTTTAGACTATAAAATGATTTAATACTTTACCCTCCCAAGTGGCCACGTGCGGCCGCGAGAACAACAACAGATTTCCAAGAATCCGCGATCGAAGGATCAAAGTAAAAAACTAGATGACGCCCGCAACTCCGTTGCACCAAAAATCATTTATCACGCGAGAACCGTACATTTTCCCGGGATAAAAAGTATCCTATGTCCATTCCCGGGGTTCAAAGTAAATCCATACCAAATTTCAGCAAAATTGGTTCAGCGGTTTGGGCGTGAAGTGCTAACAGACAGACACACTTTCGCATTTATAATATTGATTATGGATGAGTTTCTAACAGTAAACAAAGAACAAAAGCGTGAATAAAAATGTATAAATCTTATCTAGTTATCTAAGAAAATATCTGAAAAAGTAATTAGTAGCATCTATCAGCATAGAAAGTAAAAACTTGATAGGTTGGTAAATATTGCAATAAAATAATGAAGATGAAAAAATACTTATAATAATTACTGAACATGCTTGTGGATTAATAAAATAAAACAAGTTCACTAAAATAAATGCTTTTATTTCATCAACCTTCTGCGATTCGCTCGATACCATCTTCACAAATTTTGTCTGTCACTATTAATTTTAACTAATTTCAGTCTGGACCTCATATTCAGTGCAAACACCATATTATAAGTATTGTTTAAATAACACACAAAGACTGCACTATTAATCTTTTTTTACTTGAAGAATCATCCTTTTGAGAACCAACGCTTTGACAAGATGGTTAAAGTTTGATGCAAATTTATATGTAATTGGCGTATCAATTTAGATGGAAGCCAGTTTGGATGTTTACTGAAAGAAGCAACGGTTATAGGTTAGGTTCATATTGGGTTCATCAAAAATGAATTTACGGTTATAATCTACAAAATTTAGCGTTTTTATACACACTACACTTATCATTCATGAAACTCTTTGAATACTTACGTATGTTTTATTGTTTTAACCGGCTTTTATCCATTTCTTTCGTTTTTCAATAAGCCATAGCATTTGAATACTTTTGCCAGGAAAATAGTAAAATTTTACATTGTTCGATTTGCCTTTATTTTTCTTGAACATCCGGGAATACAACAATGCATTTCAATTCTTGAAAATACTCAATTTTCTCAAGAAATCTTATAATTTTCCGTAGCTTGACTTGGGCTTGACAATAAAATTTTCGCATAAGTTTCGGCTATTCGTCACTAGTGGCAGTGTCATCCACGTGTCATCGCTCTGCACGATCCCTATAGTAATCTGTGCACTTGCGACTTGAAGTTGACAGGTAGTATCTCTTAATAGTCTGTGGTTGACAGTGACGGTTTGAGTGGTTTGATTGGTTTGATGTTTGAAATTGAAAATTTCGAATTTGTAAACAAAAGTCTAAACATTTGTTTTTAAATCATTTTAAATTCCTGAGAAACCTTATTATAATTTTAAATTCCTTTAATTAGTCTGCATCGATTTTTAATTTCTATCTTGCTTTTATCAGTTATTTTTATTACATTTTGTAACATTTCATGTGAAATATTCAAAATCTAAAACACAACACAATGTCTACTCTAGCTCAAGAGCAGCAGATACAGCAGGAGTTACAAAACGAGTTAACAGTTTCTAATCAGCTGATACAGCTAATGTAAGTATCTTCGCAATATTTTACCAGATTTTACCTATATAGTTTTATGCAATCTCTTGATGTAACACAAAGTATGAAGCACTATTATTATTTGGTTTCAGATCCATAGAACTTCAACACATTAAGTCTATCACAAATCCTGGCGGAGGTTTGGAAACTAATCTTATTCAGGTACTTAAGTTTAATTAATGTGGTATATTTTCCAAACTGCATCGACCGACAGACTCAATATTCAATACCTACTGTCAAAACGCTAGCCCCGCCTACACACAACGCTATCCTCCAATAGTGATATAATGATTCCATCATTCCATGAATCGTGTTCCCGGGCAATGTGCTTTACACTGCAACTAAAGCGCATCACAGATGGTGAAGATAATATAAAATATATATTATCTTAGAGCAGGGGTTCCCAATCTTTTTCAGCCTGCGGCGCACTTACAAGTCAACATTTTGTCACAGCGCCCTACTTTACCTAGGTATTACAAAAAGATACATAAACACATTTAATGATTATAGGTAGGTTAAGCAAATAAATAATAATAAACAAATATTATTCTTCTGCAGGCTTTGTATAAATCATCTTCTTAATATATAAAATTCTCGTGTCACAATATTAGTCTACGAATTCCTCCGAAACGGCTTTACTGATTTTTACCAAATTTTATATGCATATTCAGTAGGTCTGAGAATTGGCTACTCGGTACTTTATATATTGATAAGTGCATTTGTTGAATAAATAATAGTAAATTATTACAACCTGAGACTGACGGCGAAAATTGTTTGTGCGACGGGATAGAGATCATGCATCAGCATGTTTGTATTTTGGTTTTTTATATCTTCCCTATAATATACTCAATATATATAATACACAACATATAGTATTATACTCAACGCGAACCGACAAGTCTACCATACACATCCACGCCGTCACTGCCGCCGTGGTATAGTGATGAGCTCACAACACCATCTGTGAGTCGAACCCCCTGGACAATGCTACAGTCAAACACGAACTCTGCACAAAACATCTACTTCATGACTGTAGCAGCCAAGTATGGAAGGCGAAGGCGAGTGTTCGGCGCCATAACCGAATCAAATTCCTAGACAACCCTGAAACAAAAACAAATAGAAAAATATGCAAGCAAGATTTAAAGAAAAACTACCCCAGGAGGGTACCGATAACATCGGAGAATCCCTCCCTGAGCAATCAGGCTGTCCCACGTATTCTGGGGGGGGACAAAATTTTGCAACTCCATGCGTCGTCGTCATTAAACAAACAAAAAGTGTTAACACAGCAACTCTTCCATCCAGGGTTATTTAATAGGCAAAGATCTTTGTCTACAAGTGATACTTCTAGGACACCACAACAGGACCAATCACCAAACGTGAGCTGGCAAAGACAGCTGGAACCAAAACAAAAAAGGCTACGCTCACCAAATGGAAGCCAACAAAAAAAGCTCGAAGCTAGCTAAAACTTACACATCTCGTGAACAAGTTAAGGACAAAGCCTATGACATCATCTCGGACCAAGAAGAAAATATTCCCACTTCCAATAGTTTCTCCGTATTAAACTTGGACTGTGATGCGGACATAACTGAGAAAAGCAAGAAACAAAAAACATCTAAACCACCACCAATTATACTATACGGTATTGAAGACCTCAAAACTGAAGATTACTCTTACAGAATATTGTCAAAGAATCAACTGTCAATATCTACAAAATCCATTGAAATATACAAAACTATGATTGAACATATACGCGCTAAAGGACTAATTGGGCACACTTTCACATACAAACAAGAAAGATGCCCAAGATTCGTCATTAAAAACCTGCACCACAGCACACCAGTAGAAGCAATTGTGCAGGCAATAGAGGAAACTGGAAACAAGGTAAAGGGTGAGATAGTTACAGCCCGCAGAAAAGGTACTAAGTAACCTATGAATGTGTTCTTCGTCAATGTCCACCCAAACGAAAACAATAAATTAATAAAAACCATAAGATACATCTACAATCAAGTAGTTACAATTGAAGATCCTAGAAAACCAAATATCACAGTAGTCCAATGCCAACAATACGGACATACAAAAAACAATTGCATGAGGCCATACAGATGTGTGAAATGTGCAGGTCCACAAAAAACAACATCTTGTATAATGGACAAAAATACACCTGCTGTGTGTGCGCTATGCTCTGGTGCTCATCCATCTAGCTACAAAGGCTGTCAAGTATATAAAGAAATATTGTCAAGAAAAAAAAATTAAATTACTCAAACAAACACCACATCATAAAACCCGAACTCCAATAGAAAATGAAAACAAAATGACACCAAGAACTGAAACACAAAAAGACGTAATACCATCTCCACAAACGAACTATGGACCCCACAGATATAATGACATCATGAACAAAGCCGTACAAAACAAAACACCGGCGAAAAAAACGAGCGATGACACAATAAGAACTATCGAAAAAACTAACAACAAGACGCAAACTTGGATTGACAAATCAAAAAGAAAATCAGGACAACGACAACAAGACAATAAGAATACAGACGGCCAAGAAAGGTCGCAGAGAACACATCGCCAAGATATACCTAGATCTGACGAAAGTTACCACCATATACCTGAAGAAAAGCGTAGATATAATAATTTAGAAGAACTAATCTGTAAACAAGCTGAAAAGATAGACCAACTAATAGCACTCGTGGGTTCAATGCTAGCCCTCATCACCAAACTCGTGGAAAACCATCCCGGAAATACATCAAATGGAGGAACTGCTGTCATCATAAAAAAGAGCATAAAACACCACTTACATAGCTTTAGAGAGGAATATCTCCAGGCAACTACAATCACCGTGGAAACAAACATGGGTCCCATTAATATAAGTGCTATCTACTGCCCCCCAAAACACAAACTTAAAGAAAATGCACCACTTACTTCACGACTCTCGGCTATACGTTCATTTGCGGCGGAGACTGGAACTGTAAACATCCACACAGGGGCTCTAGGCTAGCTACTACTCATGGACGAGAACTAAAAAAATGCCTAGAAAAACTTCAACCTCATCACTATCAACAGGAGAACCTACTTATTGGCCTACAGATATGAATATTCTTGACTTTTACGTAACAAAGGGATTATCTCATGTATATGTAGCAATGGAATCATCGGCTGATTGCCTATCTGACCACAGTCCTGTTATAGCCACTATTAGCACAACAGTTATCTATAAAAAACCTAAACCAGTATTGTACAATAAAAAAACCGACTGGAAAGCATTCTCTGAACACCTTGAAGAAATCATAGATCTCAATGTCAAGTTGAAAACCGAAGATGACATTGAGAAGGCGACATTCTATATCACCAACGCGATACAAACAGCTGCCTGGCGCTCTACACCAAACCTGAAACATACTGAAACTCTGCAAAACATACCCTACGTAATTCGCCTCAAATTACAAGAAAAAAGACGACTTCGTAGACGGTGGCAATTGAGTCGACAACAAGGACACAAAACCCGTTATCTAAAATCAGCAAGAGAGCTCAAAACAATGATTCGAGAAAATAGAAACAGTATTGGTCCCCAGTACAAGGAACTAACTTTTTTCTGATACATACAAATTTACCACTTTGTGAGTGCCTTGTTTACGATGAGTCCGACAAACTTTTCTATGCGAAAAATTTCGGCGCTGCTGCGTTTTCGAATGCTTGACTCCTGGAATTGTCGATATTTCGTCACCATGGCTCTTCGTACATACAACTTTTATTTTTTGGAATTTGTTTAATAAAGTTAATTTAAAAACTGTGGTCAACTTGTTCGACAAGAATCACGCAGCGTTTAGAGTGCCCGACACCCCAAACATGTAGCTATTTCGTCACCATGGCTCTTCGTACATACAACTTTTATTTTTTGGAATTTGTTTAATAAAGTTAATTTAAAAACTGTGGTCAACTTGTCCGACAAGTATCACGCAGCGTTTAGTGTCCGACACCCCAAACATCACTATGGCTCTTCGTACATACATGTCGGACAAAAATAGCAATGATAGATAATGTTATTCTAAATGCTAATATCAACTTGTCCGACAAATATATTGAGTTAAATAGTCAGTCCGACAAGAAAATGAAAAAAAAAATCATTACTAATGGTGAACTTCTTTTTGTCAATTTCTGACTGAATAAACTTTAAATAATAGGTATTCACTTGTATGATTTAAATATTATATTATAGTTAGGGAGGCGAAGAGGGGATTTCGCGACAAGTTCGAGCGTGTCAGATTAAGCTTGTATAGGATTCCGACATGTCTCTAGTTATCATGGTCTCTGAATGGGGTAGACGTAACTTGGTCCAATTCAACCCCGCCAACAAGTCTGCGCGTTCACCACTAAAAAGTCACCAATGGTCGTATATCCTCGTTTCGAGGGCACATCTTTAACCATCTCCCCTAGCATTGAGATACTTGGCGTCAACATATCGAGCGAAGTCCAGTTCCGATATCATCTAGAGGGTAAGGCCAAATTAGCCTCGAAAAAGCTTGGTGTTCTTAACAGAGCGAGTCAGTACTTCAGTCCGGACCAACGCCTACAACGTTCGGCCTCATATGGAATATTGTTCTCATCTCTGGGCAGGGGCGCCAAAATACCAACTGCTCCCTCTGGATCGTATCCAACGAAGGGCCGCTCGAATTGTTGACTGCCATAGTGTTTCAAACAGCTTGGACCCCTTGGAATTACGCCGAGATGTAGCTTCACTCTGCATCCTCTATCGGTTGTATCACGGGGAGTGCTCTGAGGAGTTGTTCGGAATCATACCACCTGCAACTTTTCGCCATCGTCCCACACGAAAAACATACCATCCTCATCACCTTAATGAGTGGCAGTCTTCCACAGTGTGTTTTTCGCGTAACTTTCTGCCGCGCACTGTAAAACTCTGGAACGAACTGTCACCAGCAGTATTTCCGGACCTATACGACCTGCAAACCTTCAAGAAAAGAGCGTATTCCCTCTTAAAAGGCCGGCAACGCACCTGCAGCTCTTCTGATGTTGCGAGTGTCCATGGGCGACGGTAGTTGCTTACCATCAGGTGACCCGTTTGCTCGTTTGCCCCTTATTTAATAAAAAAAAGGTATATAAATCAGATTTCTCACGTGGTGAGTTAAAAAAAAGCTATTTTCGAATATAAATATAGATGATGTTTAAGCTGGAAACAAATTATCAGATGTTTTCATAGTATGCGGCTTGTTTCTATCTGATTAAGAGTCCGTATACGAAATTTTGCCGATGAAATTTGGCATACAGGTAGATGATATGACGTAGGCATCCGCTAAGGGTTTTGATCAATTCAAGGGGTTAAAATAGGGGATGAAAGTTTGTATATAATAATATTTCTTAACGCGAGCGAAGCTGCGGGCAATAGCTCGTAATTTATAATATTAGTATGGAAGTATAGATCACAAAAAATTCTACATCAGAGTACTATCTACATCATTATCATAATAATTGTTATAATCATCAAAGTTTTCATCATCAATGTCATTGTCATCTTCATTCTTCACCACTATCGTCGCTGCTATTGACAATACTACAATAATATTAGGAAATTTATTAGAAGGTTATTGAATGAGTATTAATTTGATATGAAATATTAATAGAGTGCCTAATATTTCTGATGAAATTTCAGATTATAAATTCATATTCGATTAAAATCCAGCCATAATCGTCAGGCGTTACTTCCGACGGATTGCGAATAATATGTGAATTGCACTGCTTAAGTAGGTATAATTGTATCCTCTTAATATGCTGCAAAAGTTCTTGCTTAATGGGTTGACGTATCGCAGGACTAAATTATCTTTTTTAAAACTTTTTCCGAATCGTTGCAGGATTTATATGATTTTTCTTTGAATTGAACTTTTTGTTGACGTCGTCTTTGGTTGTGAACGAGTACATTCTACAGACGAGCTCTTCAATAACTTTAAAAACTGTGGTTGTGGTGTTGGTTTGAAAGCCTCTCGAATTTTTGCATTTTTAGGGTTCCGTACGCAAAGGGTAAAAACGGAACCCTATTACTAAGACTTCGTTGTATGTCCGTCTGTCCGTCTGTGTGTCTCCAGGCTGTAACTCAAGAACGGTAATAGCTAGAGATTTGAAATTTTCACAGATTATGTACATCTGTTGCCGCTATAACAACAAGTAAGAAAAACAAATAAAAAATAATGTTTAATGGGAGGTCCCATACCACAAATGTGATTTTTTTGGCCTTTTTTGCTCTATACTAATAATGACAACAGGTAGGTACTTGAATTTTCCACAAAATCCTTAATTATATGTTTACTTTAATATTTAATAATAATATTTATATAAAATAAAAAATTAAGGGGGGCTCCCATACAAAAAACACAATTTATGGTCTAATTTTGCTCTATAATGGTACGGAACCCTTCGTGCGCGAGTCCGACTCGCACTTGGCCGATTAATTAAATATTGAAGGGCTTTCTCTTCCCTTTTCCCTTATTAAGGTTGCTTAAAACTGACTTTTTTTTTAATCAGGCGTTCTATTACTTTGAAAACAGGCAGTTTTTAAAGCAACCTTAATAAATATTGTGTTTTTGTATTTTTTCCAATGACTGGCACTGTCCAATCACTAGTCTTTTACCCTACTTTATTTAAAATCGAAAACTACTAAATTTAAAGTTGTATGTACAGGGAGACATAATGACGTCACATCAACATTTTTGTGGTGGTGGAAACTCCAATATGGGTGAGGCCGTGCATTTTGCCACTTTGTAACGTATAGTATCGCAGAATATTCTACGTTACAGTAACACTAAAGTAACTCGAAAGTAACGGTGTTGCTTTGTTAAGCTTATGTCATACTGACGCGATAAAAAACTAGTGGGTACAGTGATAAAAAAAATATTTTTTTTAAATTGTAACAAATTGTGTGTTTTTTGATTATTGTCGATCAGAATAATCAAGGAGACAATTAAGTAAATATTTAAAAAGTTATGGAAATTTTTAATTTTATTGAAATAAGAAGTGTTTTTTATTGTTCATATTATGAAATTAACGCATATAAATACTAATCAATTATTTTATATACATAAATATTAAATTTACTTACTACAAAATATTTCAACTCTAAAAAATATTTTTTAGTATTAAAATATTTTGTAGTAAATTTACTATTTATTTATATATTTTTTAGTGTTTTACTCTATTTTTTAGTGTTTAAATATTTAGTAGTAAATTTAGTAAAAAAAATTTATACACAAATATTTTTTTTGTGTTTAAATATTTTGAAGTTAATTTTTGTTCAGGAACCTAGGTAATTACTATTTTAAGCTGAAAAATAACTCAAACATGTTAAATACTTTCGTATGACAAAATGATTTTGGTATTACGTATGTATGAGAATTTCGAGGGTAACCCGGGCTCTTAAAAGCGACCTCATCAGATTATAGCTTCCATAAAGCTAATTGCTGATAGCAAAATAGGAAAAAAAATCTTCCCTAATCAAATCATGAATCGAAATTAATGTTTCTCTTGAATTTCTAAAATACTCTTGAAACTTCGTCGACAGATCTTGATAAAGGTGAAATTCGCCGCAGGTTTTTCTCTTTTTTATGTGAGGCTCTATCCAAATGTTTCTCCTTTTGGAATGTGCTACTGCAATCTGCATTTCACATTCTATATCAGAATCATCATCTGAGGAGCTGTCTAACAAATCAAGAAGTAAGGCAGTATCAGATATCACTCATTGTCAATCACCCTGTTACCCGTGTATAGAACTCTAACAAGGAATACGCGTGGCACCAACGCAGACTCATAAGGAAATGAACAGATTTTTAATAATATGGTACTTAGCCGTGTGTGATAGCCTAAGATACTATAATATTTTATATTTGGGCATCTTAAGATAAAATATTATAGTATCTTCACCATCTGTGATGCGCTTAATAGTGAACAATATCGCGTAACAACGGTTCCCGCATTATAGCACGAAAGTAAAGGTCGTAAGTCCTCTCTCTATATAATAATAATATATATAAGTATATCTGTATTATCTATGGTAAGTCCTAAAAATGTTTTTGATGACAACTTAAAAATTAAATATAATACTAATATTTCCTTTAGCTATTATATTATAAAGTGTGTTATTGTAGTAGTGCAAGTTATTTAATGGTAGTAACTCAATAGGTGTAACAGATATTTGTTGAAAAGCCCAGAAAGATTCATAATTTCGAAAAATATAACTATCGAGTCAAAATAAGTGAATCGTGTTTTCCGTTAGCCAAATCCATACTTCCATACTAATATTATAAATGCGAAAGTGTGTCTGTCTGTCTTTCCGTCTGTCTGTCTGTCTGTCTGTCTGTCTGTTGCCTCTTCATGCCCAAACCGCTGAACCGATTTTGCTGAAATTTGGTACTCTAGGTCCCGAGAAAGGACAAAGGATACTTTTTATACCGGAAAAATGTACGCTTCCCGCGCGATAAACGAATTTTGGCGCAATGGAGTTGCGGGCGTCATCTAGTATCAGATAAATATACAATGATTAAAATTTAAATAAATCTCAATTTCATTTGAGTCAATCGTCTTCCGGGATCGTAATACTTATTAGAAAACACAGCTAAGTTTGACAGCCTGCTCTTAAATAACGCCCGCAACTCCGTTGCGCCAAAATTCGTTTATCGCGTGGCAACCGTACATTTTTTCGGGATTAAAAGTATCATATGCCCTTTCCCAGGACTCAAAGTATCTCCATACCAAATTCCATTAAAATTGGTTCAGTGGTTAGTAACAGACAGACAGACACACTTCCGTATATTTTATAATATTAGTACTGGATAATATATTTTTGAAAAAAAACCTGATTAAAAAGACTAAATACCAATTATTTATTTGTTTCAGAATGCAGCTCTAATAGAAAAATTGGCCAAAATTCAACAAATTAATTTAGAAAACTTGCCTGCCATTGAAAAAGATTAAAATAATATGATGTAACTACTATTTTATATTTATTACTTTTAACATGAGTCCTTCTTTTTTAATAAAGTTTTGTCACTTTGATCTCTGCTTATTTCATAATCAACCTCCATATCTTTAAAACCTGTATCTCGTTTACCTTAAATGTTGTCCAACTGAATTCCTATAAGTAGAAATAGAAATTTATTACATAACCAGGGCATGATTGCTTATATTTTAATTATTATTTTTAACAAAAAATGAAAACCGACTTCCAAGGTAAAACAATAATAACATCCTTATAATATGAACTAAAAAGTATTAAATAATTATTCCTATCTAATAGTGCCTTTTTACGAATTCGGCTAAAACTCAACTATTTCTGTACTCAATCTTCATCATTTTGAAGTCGGTACCCGATGAATCTTCTGTTCTCTGACAGAATATTTGAAACTTTTGGAACTGGCACCGACTTCAAAATGATGAAGATTGAGTACAGAAATAGTTAAGTTTTAGCCGAATTCGTAAAAAGGCACTATTAGATAGGAATAATTATTTAATACTTTTTAGTTCATATTATAAGGATGTTATTATTGTTTTACCTTGGAAGTCGGTTTTAATTTTTTGTTAAAAATAATAATTTCACTCTTTTTAGTTACCTAGTAAGCAAACGCGTACTATACGTAGAATAATACACGTGTATATTATTCTACGTATCTTATTACAGTCACACTCACAAAATATTATAATATCAGCTGCAGCCTGCAGATAATTTTAAACAATCATTAAAAAAAATCGAAGTGAACACGTGTGACGTGCTAAGTAGCCGGTCACCGGACTAGTTTCAATAGGCTGGCACTCGTTCGACATGTGCGACAAGCACACGCAGCGCACATAGTACCTCCGTGAGTATTCTG
Organism: Lysandra bellargus; assembly: GCA_905333045.1. Lineage (NCBI taxonomy): Eukaryota > Metazoa > Arthropoda > Insecta > Lepidoptera > Lycaenidae > Lysandra > Lysandra bellargus. The sequence continues at coordinate 9,036,259 of HG995351.1, read as the reverse complement.
TGAGTATTCTGTGCATAGTACCCGGCCCGCGCCCGCGCCGCCGCGCGCTTGCTTGACAGCCCTGGCAGATATGCGATGCGATGCGTTATTATACTATGAACGCTAAACGCAATGCAAAAGGTTGAAATTAGGTTGTTTTCCAGAATATCTCGGCGAAGTGGAACAGAATGTTACATTATCGAAGCAACTTTAACTTCTCAGGAGTAATGTCAAATGTGTGCCTTATGCTCTGGAGATGAGGTTGAATTTGGTGACATTGGTGACCCTGACGTGGTAATGATGATGATGATGATGAATGTAATTTGCATAGTAGCATATGCTTTCAGTTCTTAAAACAGCGCCTAAACTCCCAAACTTGTATCTATAAGGAATCCGGAGTTCTCTTAGTAGCTTCGGAACCATAGTATACCTCGGTGCAAAATCTTGCGTTTTGGTAGCATATGCTTAGGATGCTTCTCATAAAACCAAAATCACCATATGTTTCCATATAAATTTCGAGGAGTTCCCTCGATTACTCATGGATCCCATCATCAGGTCACCACTTTTGTGAACATGGTACCAAATTGGAGTGAAACCTAATACAACACAACAAAAATTTCGAAAATCGGTTCACAAACGGCGGAGTAATCGTTGAACATACAAAAAAAATGATAAAAATAATATCCACAGCCGAACATATAACCTCCTCGTTTTTTGGAAGTCGGTTAAAAATTAAATACATTTGTTAAACTAAAATTATAATATTAATTAAATGCAGATGGCAAGACATGTTCAATGTGGAAATCATGAAAACATTTTGACTGCAACTTGGATGTTCCTCGGTGGTCTTACATGTTATGAAGATTAAGCATCAAACTGACACGGTAAGCCTTCTCTATTTATCAAATTGGTAGACATCATGGGCGCCGGCAGAAATAATTTCCAAGGGGTGCAGATTTTAGTTTTCTTTCTTTTCTTTTTACTTTTTACGAACAACAGTGACTGTTTGTTTACGTCAACAGAATACATTTAGTGCCGAAACATTACGAACTATCTTTGTATGGCATGGTAAAATGATTTCCGATAGACGGCTTTTTATTTCAATAATTCCTGTTGATCCCGAGATTCCCAAGGGGTGCAAGTGCGCCACCTGGCGGCGCCAATGTAGACATAAGTCCTATTTCGTGTATTATTTTCCTCTATGTCCTATTTCATAACTGACTATTACGTCAAGTTTGCAGCCAACGATCAGTCAAAATGGCTTTCTTCAATCGGTATAATATAGATAAAATGTACTATAAACTGAAAGCAAAGTTAACTAGTAATTCATACTAATGAACTGAGCTAATCAAACCTATCTCAAGCTACAAGACGTATCAAATTTTTTAATCATTAAGAACACAATTTTTTTGTGCAATCTTTTTTTCATGCCAATAATTTGTGACATCATGGTCCTAGTTATGCTGACCATGGACCCTATATTAGCTCCATGATGCTGACCCATCTGTCTCTATCTCTAGCATTCCTTTGTAGTAACAACAAAAAACCTTATTGCCTGAATGTTGTACTATGGAAGTGCCCCCGCCAAGACGTTATGACTTATGATTGTTCTTAAGATTTGCGAACTGCTAGTATTAGACTGCTAGGTAGTTTGTAGAGTAATAATTTTATTAAAGGTTTTTTTGTTTATTACTTACTATTGCTATTAAGAAAATGCGGCACCAGGATTCTTCCTACGTTACACATAATATTGTGTTGTAGGTAATTTAAAATGAAAATACTTTATAAAAACACAAGTTTAAATTTTTATTTCATAACATAATATAGCGATAAACTTACAATATACTTAGTTAATTATTTTAGACACATTATAAAAATTTATATTAACTTAGAAATAAACCGTTATCTATAAATTAAACATGTTTTCTACACGTATTTTAATAAAAACCTAATTTTGTGTAATAGTGATTGTATATTTGTGTTAAACTACGATAAACATTGTAAACTGTTAAAATATAAACAAGAATTTTTGTACAAAACTGATAACATTCGGTAATAGAGTATAATATTTTAGTAATTATGAAGCCGTTAATTTTATTAACAGTTTTCTTAATGTTCCTTACAATAACAGAGATCCGTTTTAATAGTAGAGAAGTAAAATTAGAACCCTTGAGCATGTTTTATATAGGCACGAAATGTAGATAGACGATACATAATATTCTTGATCTAGACATATTGTAACGCTAACAGAACTGCAATTGACTCTCCAGTCTCCGGTTTTCTATTTTGTACGTTTCTTTCTAGGTGTATCTGGCTTGTGTGTGAACAAAGCATCTATACTCTTATGAGATTGATGCTAACCGTTTTGTACAACCGCATTTCATGTCTTTCGGCTTAATAATACTCCGCTGTACCTTTAAGGATTTGACAATTTGGAGGAAAGTGCGATCTATATTCATAGTACTTTAATTTTATTTTGTGTTCGCACTTAGCCCTCGATCCCCATAAAAGGAAGTTTACCAGTGGACAGATGTGGTTTTACTATAATATCATCCGACATTCAACCATACATTATATTAGTAATTACTATTTAGTCTGTAGTCAGCCGATAAGCGACTTGCGACGAAAGTCACGCGGACAATATACATTTTCCCTAAAGCCATTGGTAACAGCTTAAGACTAGAACAATATATAAACCTAAACTATATCATTGTTGAAAAATGGCGGACTTTTCTTTAAATCTTTGTCTTCTCATGGCCTTCTCTTCCGCTTCTCGTCGCTTCTCCTCCTGTTCCTGGATTATTTCGTCGTGGAATTTGTTGGACTTGGCGAGCTCCTCTATTTTGGCCTCGAAGAAGTTTTTGGCCCCGTTCACGCCGACTTGGTCGACATTGATTTCTGTGAGACGCGCCAGGGCGTCTAGACCTGAGTCCGATTCTAGCTCGCCTGCGCGCGCTTTCCTGAAACAACATTAAGAACCTCATAAATCATAATCCTCACTAATCTATATCTTCTATACATATTTTATAATATAAAACAAAGTCGCTTTTTTCCCTCATGTACCTTTGTTCCCTTTACTTAATCTTTAAAACTACGCAACGGATTTTGATGATTCTTTCAGTGTTAGATAGCTCATTTTTCGAGGAAGGCTATAGGCTATATTTTATCACGCTAAGACTAATAGGAAAATGTGGAAAAAACGGAGGAAATTATTTGAAAGGGCTTATCTCGCGAACTACTGGAGCAATTTTTATGTTATTTGGCACAGATAAGAAGTAGACCACGTGAAGGATCTTAGGCTATCAATTTTAATCATTTTTTCAGTGGACTTTATTTTATACCCGTGCGACGCCAGGGCGGGTCGCTAGTACATAATATAATTGAAACGCGAAAGAATGTGTTTCTGTATGTCTGTTACCTCTTCAAGCTTAATCGGCTGAACCCGTTTAGATGAAATTTGGTATGGAGATAAAAATGTACGATTGCTGCGCAATAAACGAATATCGGCACAGAAGGGAATAGTCAGTACATTACGCACCTAGGGCAGGAAAATAAGAAATGTCTCAGATCACATGTAATTGTTGGCCGAGGCAAAGCCGGGGTCAACAAACATGTGATCTGAGGCTTTCTTATTTACTGGCCATGGTACGTATACTATTTTCTCATCGACGGAGGCGGAAAACGACAACATTGGTAAGCGCAGCGGGAAGAAAGTTGACGTTTTCCGCCCGGAGGTGAGAAAATAGAATTTCGGCACAGCAAATAGCAGTGTTGCAGGCGTCATCTTGCAAGTTGTAACTAATAAATAATATTAGGTATGAATGATAATTATTTTATAGTTTACTAGCTGTCCCGGTGAACTTCGTGTCACTTTAAAACCTTCCCTGGACTTCTACGAATATTTTAAGACTAAAATCCGCCCAATCCGTTCAGCCGTTTTCGATTTTTAGCGCGACTAACACATTTGAAAATCCTAAAAAATTTGTATATACAGCTATAACATAATAATATGCTCCGGAGTCCGAATATTAATATTTTTCAACACATGGCAAAAAATATCTCCTTGATGTTTAGATAAGGCATTATCAGTTTGCGTACCTAATAGTTAATGGGTTATCTACTGAGTTTATTTATCTTTTTAACCGACTTCCAAAAAACGAGGAGGTTATATGTTCGGCTGTGGATATTTTTTTTTTTTAATTTTTTTTTGTATGTTCAACGATTACTCCGCCGTTTGTGAACCGATTTTCGAAATTTTTGTTGTGTTGTATTAGGTTTCACTCCAATTTGGTACCATGTTCACAAAAGTGGTGACCTGATGATGGGATCCATGAGTAATCGAGGGAACTCCTCGAAATTTATATGGAAATATATGGTGATTTTGCTTTTATGAGAAGTATCCTAAGCATATGCTACCAAAACGCAAGATTTTGCACCGAGGTATACTATGGTTCCGAAGCTACTAAGAGAGCTCTGGATTCCTTATAGATACAAGTTTGGGAGTTTAGGCGCTGTTTTAAGAACTGAAAGCATATGCTACTATGCAAATTACATTCATCATCATCATCATCATTATCATCATTACCATGTCAGGGTCACCAATGTCACCAAATTCAACCTTATCTCCAGAGCATAAGGCACACATTTGACATTACTTCTAAGAAGTTAAAGCTGCTTCGATAATGTAACATTCTGTCTCACTGTCTGTCACTGTCAAAACAACCTAATTTCAACCTTTTGCATTGCGTTTAGCGTTCATAATACAATAACACTCTCTGCAGTCTCACTTCAATCTGCCAGGGCCGCAGGGCTATCAAGCGGGCGCGGGCGGCGCGGCGGCGCGGGCCGGGTAGGGACTATGTGCGCTGCGTCCGCGTCACGTGCGACAAGTCGAGCGAGTGCCAGTACTATTGAAAGTTGAAACTAGTCCGGTGACCGGCTACTTAGCACGTCACGTCACGTGTTCACTTCGATTTTTTTAAAATGTATTGTTTAAAATTATCTGCAGGCTGCAGCTGATATTATATTTTGTAAGTGTGACTGTAATAAGATACGCAGAATAATATTATACAGGTGTATTATTCTACTTATAGTACGCGATGGTTTACTCTGGTAACTAAAAAGAGTGAAATTATTATTTTTAACAAAAAATTAAAACCGACTTCCAAGGTAAAACAATAATAACATCCTTATAATATGAACTAAAAAGTATTAAATAATTATTCCTATCTAATAGTGCCTTTTTCCGAATTCGGATAAAACTCAACTATTTCTGTACTCAATCTTCATAATTTTGAAGTCGGTGCCAGTTCCAAAAGTTTCAAATATTCTGTCAGAGAACAAAAGATTCATCTGGTACCGACTTCAAAATGATGAAGATTGAGTACAGAAATAGTTCGAGTTTTAGCCGAATTCGGAAAAAGGCACTATTAGATAGGAATAATTATTTAATACTTTTTAGTTCATATTATAAGGATGTTATTATTGTTTTACCTTGGAAGTCGGTTTTAATTTTTTGTTAAAAATAATAATAAATTAGATAGGTTATTCCTTTATACGATTTTCGAAATATGATTTATTGTTATTGAAATGTTGTTTGTTAACTTCGTTGTATCGGAATTCGATTGTCTTGTACGGGAACCGTACATTTTTTGGAAGCAAACTTATCATGAACGCGCAGTAACAGGATACGATCATTATTTTATCAGTAAGCATATAAGTGCTGCCTGTGCTTTTGAAAGGGAAACCATTTGCGTTCCATCCTTGGCATTCCGTCTGCCCCGCCTAGCATCGCTATATTTCTAGTCTTCTCTCGTCATAAGATCACGAAGCATGACCTATCAGATATCTAACACCACTTACATCGAGTAGCGTTCAATTGTCTATTTCATGGTATTTGATTCTTTACATAATTCTATTATGTTGGTCACAAATTCGTTTGCGAAAATATGGTTGAAAGAGATTTTGCCGTGATGAAACGAAAAGCAAATAGGTTAGAGAAAGACATACATAATGTCCTTTCGCAAGGAAGTCGTTCTTATTAATAAATATATTAAGGGGGTGACAGACACGCGTGTAAGTACGCGGACTTATGGCTGACGATCTTAATCGCCTCTGTGTCAGCATAGAGCCGCGAACCGCGAGCCGCGGCGCGTGTGAGCGATTCTCGTGTGTCACCGACGCGAGCCGAGTAAGTTCGCGAACTTAAAACCCGCGTACTTTAAGTTCGTACGTGTGTCACCCCCTTTAAGATCAGGATCATCAAAATGCACTCCTAAAAGGGGTGACAGACACGCGAGTAAGTATGCGGACTTATGGCTCGGCGATCTTAATCGCCTGTGTATCACCTAAAGTTCGCGTACTTAAAGATTGCCGCGCAAGTTCGCCGTCTTGGAATTTTACTCGTAGCTCGTCAAGGCTCGTACGTCTGGCAGCACTGGGAGCCGCGAGCCGAGAGCCGCGAGCCCTCCACTTGCGTTCTGTGCGCGAGCCGCGAGCCGCCAGGCAGTGTTGCCAGCACGACTAAGGGCCGGTTGTTTGATCACTAGTCAAAAATGACAAATAGTCTCCGTAACCATTAGTTAGTTGACTGTAGTTAAGCCTTGACCAGTTGTTAAAATAGAAATACGTTGTTTCAACTGATTTTTGACTATAGTTAAAAGTAACAATTGTCAATTGTGTTGCTACTTGAAGGAACATGGGGAACCCAAAATTCTGCCGGGAGAATTTTTTTACTACTGGTAACATCTGGTAATATTGTTTATGAAACGTCAAATTTGGCTGTACAGAACGAAGTCTGTGACGAAGTTACGTTCTTTTTTGTTTGTCAACGTCATTGTCACAACGACGACAACGGACAACTGCATTCAATTTGCATTCAATTGATTCCAAACAGTGTTTTATGGTTCGCGGAATATTAATTAATTTAATATAGGTATTGGTGTGTTGTTTGGAACTTAAATTATAATAAATAAGTACAATAATAAAAGTTGTACAGTCAATTAGTGTCGTGTAGAAGTTTCAACAACTTTGCAGCAACATGGAAAATAAAACAAGCAAGTAAGCTCGTGGTGTTTTCGTCAATGCTATGATTAAAACCATCAATAATGACTTATTTTTTATTATTTAAACTATTTATAACCAAATTATAACGACGTTTTATTTACAGAGACAGAAGCACTAACTTTAGCCGAGAGGAACTTAATAAATTAAGAGAATTACTGGAGAAATATCCAGTGATACTAAACAAAAAGACCGACCATGCCAGTAGTAAACAAAAAGACGAGGCATGGTCTAAATTGACTGATGAGTTCAACAGTACTAGTACTATCTACAGAACAAAAAAACAGCTACTATATAAATTTAATAATATGAAAAAAATTGCAAGAAAGGTAAATAAAACATTAACAAGTACTTATAATGTTTTTTTCATTAAATGCCAGTGTCATATCTTTTTATATGAATTCAGGAATTGTCTTTTGAGAAAAAAGAACGCCGCGTTACAGGAGGAGGGCCTCCACCACCCAAGCCTTCCGAAACAAGCGAATGGATATGTAGTATTATGAGCGAATCCATAGTGGGTCTGCCTTCTACATATGACTCGGATATTACACAATATGGTATGTATAAATAATTAGATATATAATTATGCATTTTGTTAATATTTTTCCTATTTAGTACAGGGGTCTGATCAGGGATCATAGGATATATTATCATTTATATTTGTAATTAATAGATAAGTTTAATTTTTATAAATAATATATAAGAATGCAATGTGTATTTGTATTTTTTTGTTTGTAGATCATTCCGAAAATAATCAGGATACTCATAACAATGCAGAAATGGCTATTGAGGAGGATATTCAATTGATGGACATACCCTTCCTTATAGAAGACAGTAAAACTGATATCCCATTCAAAGATGTTGCCGATAAAGAGACAGGCACTGACATCCAAGGTAAACAAATAATGATTTGGTTATAAAGTACTTGAACCGATTTTCACTATTTTAACAGTAGAAATCGGTTCGTGCGTTCTGTAGTTAAAGCGTCAGGAAGAAAAACCCGACTTATTTTTATATATTAGATTAATTCTATAGATGTGTCTTAAATTTTTTTAATTTTTCAGAAAATCAAGTTAATAAATTTGATACAAGCACTCCAAAAGCAATGCTGAAAAAGCCTATTTCCAAACAATTAGGTATGTTTGAATTTATGTTTTAAAACATATCCACCTATTGTATTCACTCTCTGAATATTATTATTTATTCGTATTGTTTAAAACTTTTCAGAAACTGGTAGGAAGAACAGATTAGTCTGCACTCCTTTAGAGACAAGAAAAAGGATAATATCAATGTCAAAAGAAAAGGAAGTTTACATTAAGAAAAAAGGGACCAGAGAGGAAAAATTGTTGGAGTTTGCGGAGGAGGAACATAGAAAAAATATGAAGCATAAAGAAAAATTAAATCAAATAGAAATAGAATTTAAAAATAAAATAAATGAATTGATGCTGAAAAAAGCATCTATAGAAGTGCAGATTGAGGAGGAAAAATTGAAAAAACTCCAAATAGAAAATAAAACTTTTATTGATTAAAAAATTAAAACATAATAAACATAATTAAAATTTATTCATTACTTTCATTGGCCAACCTGTAACAAAGAAAAAATATTATTATTATTAACACTCCTCAATGAAAGATACTTTAAAGAACTTTACATTTGTCCTATAACGGCACTGACCTTGCAAAATATTCTTGTATTAGTTGGTTGCGATATATTTGTTCTGAACTCCCTTGTGTAGTAGATATTTCATTAACGGGCATAACTATGTCTGAAGCAGTTCCATGTGGAATATTTTCTTTATGATTTATACATATATTATGTAATATTGCTGTGGCAACAATAATTGGCTGAACATTTTTAATATTTACTCGTAGCTTAGAGCCAATAGCTGGAAATCTACGTTTTCAAACACCAAATGCTCTCTCAACAACATTTCTAGTTCTGATTTGGCTTTCATTATATAACCTTTCAGATGGTAACTGTGGATCACTGAGGGGTGTCATTAAGTAGGTTTTCAATGCATATCCACGGTCACCTAACAAACAACAATTTCCAAAGTCACTCCGGTCAAATTTCCTTTTTATTTCGCTAGCGTTGAAAATTGTGCTATCATGCACAGAGCCGGGCCATCTCGCTACTATGTCCAAAATTCTGAGCTTGGAATCTGCTACCACCTGAGTGTTAATGGAGAAGAAGTCCTTCCTGTTTCTATAAAGCTCTGCATTGTTGCCCCCTGAAATATTAGACAGAACAATTATTATTAAATAAGTAGGTACTTTCACTATTATAATAATTATTAAACCAGACCCACCTTTATTCTAGAAACTTGGTTAAAAATTGAAAATTCAAAACACAAATGCCCTAACATTTTCAATCAACCAATTACCTGGGTTTAATATTGGAATATGAGTGCAGTCTATAGCACCCACAACACTTGGAAATTTCGATATATTATAGAAATCTGCTACGGTTGTCCTGATTTCTTCCATATTTTGAGGCATGTGCAGCATTCTTTTAAATTTGACACAAATCGCTCTAGATACCGCATGAATGATTCTACAAATAGTAGATTTATGCAAGCCAAACAGATCTCCAGAACACTGCTGAATATTTCCAGTCGCATAAAACCTTAAAGTTAGCAGCATTTGGTCTACTGCACTCACTGCATAATTTCTGAAATATTAATATAAGGTAAGTATTAGGTATATTTACCTACCTATCGTAACGAATTGGCAGCTTTTTGATATTATGATGAATAACTGTTTCAACATTATGACTGTTAATGTTGATTGTTGGTACTTACCTAGTAGTTGGTCTCTCCAATGTAGACTTCACTTCAGCAACTATCCAAAGTACTGTTTCTTTGGACATTCTAAACCTTTCGAAAAATTCAACTTCATCCCAATAGTCTAGCTGCATAATTCTAGAGCGAAATGTTTTCGGGCGGCGTGTTAAAACGTATTCTAAAATGATTTCTTCATCAGAAGAACTTTCCGAGTCATCGAAATGTATAAGTACATTTAAATCCATTATTTTTTTAAAAAAGCACTCTTTTTGGGCAGTAAAATGTCTCGACTCGACTAGATATTATCCGCAACAACAAACGAATCAAACTAATGGTCAATGTTAACTACGCAGTCCGAGCGTAGTCATTTTATTTAACAATTTGTCAAAAAAGTTTACTACAGTTAGCTTAACTATCGATTGAAAAACAACATTTTGTAATTTTTAACAAATAGTTAGTTTAACTATCAGTTTTTAACTATTTGTAACCTTAACTAGCGATCAAACAACGGGCCCTAATACAAAATTTGCTAAACTACTGTTAAAATTTTGTCAAAATTATGTCAATTATTCTACGAATAATGAAAACTAAGGAAGAGTAACTCCGTCAAAAACATGCTCCAAAATACTTGTCAAAAAAGTGTACCTTATACCTTAGGTTCACTTTTCATACATTTGCAATATTTAGGTGACCTTGAGCGGTATAAAGGCTGACGTTACATGACAGTTCGAATGGAACCAAATTTAAAACGGTAATAGTATGGGAGTTAAATTTCCTTAGTTTATATTATTCGTAGCAATTGTTGCTATAAAATAATGCAAAAAATTATGCAAACATTTTTCAGTCAAAAAAAAACATTATTTAATTTTAAATCTTTAGATGTAGATTGAGAAATAGATGTAGAAAATATTTTTTAGTATTAAAATATTTTGTAATAAATTTACTATTTATTTATATATTTTTTAGTTTTTTACTCTATTTCTTAGTGTTTAAATATTTTGAAATTAATTTTTGTACAGGAACCTAGGTAATTACTATTTTAAGCTGAAAAATAACTCAAACATGTTAAATATTTTCGTATGAGAAAATGATTTTGGTACTTATTACGTATGTATGAGAATTTCGAGGGTAACCCGGGCTCTTAAAACCCGCGGATTTAAATCGTGCGTGTGTCACCGACGCGAGCCGAGTAAGTTCGCGAACTTAAAACCCGCGTACTTTAAGTTCGTACGTGTGTCACCCCCTTAAAGCCTCACTTGAGATTCTTAGTTTAGAAAACATTGTGTAAACTGTAAGAGAAATAATATATTATGGCCTAACTTTCGCTTTAAATAAGTAACAAGAAAGTATACCTATAGATAAGTAGGAATTCTCTGAAGCTGATTTTGTTGTCTCCATCTTCGTCCACTTCGGCTATCATGGCCTTCAGCCCCAGGTGTGTCTGCGGTGCGCCTAGACGCTCCATCATGCGCTTCACCTCGTTCAGGTCCAGGAAACCGTCGTGGCCTTCATCGAACCTGGAAAAGAAAAAAATTAACGTAAAAAATTTACCACAGCATATTATCATCACCAGCGTTTTGATATAATAGATGGGGCGTGGTCCATGCAAAGCAATCAATCAAAATGATCCCAATGTTTGCTTGGATGACATTCTCAGGAGAGGATGAATGGAAACAAGTTGTGTATCAAGTGAAATTTTACAACTAGGTGCCCTTCCTTCGGATTGTCACCACGCCAGCCTTGCAAAACACATGGCCCCCTGTAGGACTTATCTTTCTTACTTCTAGAATCTAGAACCTTTACATCAATAACATAATAAGGATTTAAAGTTTCCGTGCAACTTTGTTGCCGGCGATCTCAGAGCGATCGAATTCCAGAACCAATTAGACTTATTCAGATAACTTGTTTATGACAACAATTATAATTTAGGAAGACCAATAATGCCATCAAATCTTATGGGACCGACCAAATGCCAACATTAACATAAATACATATTAAGGCGACGCCTTGATAATTTGGCTGTAGCGATACCGATTTTTCTCAGCAATGACTAAAGCTAAAAAACTAAAGTTCATTGTCAGTATTCATCATGTCTTTGTCTTTGAATTGCCCATAGCATAACACGATTGGACAACTTTTATAACACAGAATTATCAATCGGAAAGACCTCTGTAAAAAAAGGGATTCCTATTTTTCCAACAGAGGAGAGTGATTTAAGGTTCCAAAATTTGTACATAAATTGGTTGAATCATACACTTTAATATGTGCATAGCTTATATGAAATGTATTTATGGTTTTTAAAATACGCGACAAAAACCATTTTGTCGCTTACGCCCTTTCCATTTTTTGCTGTTCCATTGCTTGTTTTCTATGAGAGGCCGGCCCGGTCTCTCATAGAAAACAAGCAATCTAAAACATATCCAACACGGTTTCTTACTTTAACGCGGCGTCACCTTAATTTAGTCCGGTTAAGAAATGACTCAAAGGAGTAAGTAGGTATAGTCTATAGAGTGCGTGAGCGGGGAACCTAAGCGATTTCTGCAGAAACTTATTCAGGGCTATTCCTGAGCATGTGGTTCGAAAACGGATGAGAATTTGGAAAAACTGTATAGGATCAAAATTATAGAAAATTTAATAAACTTTAATTTCATGGTAGTATATTTTTGCTATAACACATCGTTTTTTAGTTATTGACGAAAAACCAAAAATTTAGACCTTTGTGCCACCGCCCCCCTCCCCTCCCTCCGGATCACCTCCTAGACTTCAGGACTTTTAGTATGTTTTGTCCCTAACCACCCTGAATAAGTTCCTGCAGAAATCGCTTAGGTTCCCGCTCACGCATTCTAATAATAACTTTACTACTTTTTTAACTGAACTATTACCCATTTATACGTAATGCTTCTCTAATGCAGTAGGCAGTAGCTAATAGGACAGTTGTGCAAGATATTAATATGTTATAGAAAGTATGATAACATACGCCGAATAATAATCAACCACCTACTTACCACTCTTGTAAGTTACAATAATTTGCCGTATAATTAATGTGTTCTGTGTTTAAATGTTAATGAAACTCGAGGTGATAATGACTAAAATGATACGCAGCTCGTTAAGTAGTAAAGTACTTACATGATTCGTATAATTTGTTCTTTTGGACAACAATAATTAGTTTTCCCTATAATATAACTAGCGACCCGCCCCGGCGTCGCACGGGTATAAAATATTATATAGCCACTGAAAAAAATATTAAAATCGATAGCCTATGATCCTTCACGTGATCTTCTTCTTATATATCTGCCAAATAACATAAAAATTGCTCCAGTAGTTCGCGAGATAAGCCCTTTCAAATAATTTCTCCGTTTTTTCCACATTTTCCTCTATTTATTCGCTTCTATTAGTCTTAGCGTGATAAAATATAGCCTATAGCCTTCCTCAATAAATGGGCTATCTAACACTGAAAGAATTTTTCAAATCGGACCAGTAGTTCTTGAGATTAGAGCGTTCAAGGTAGTCCTTTCAAATAATTTTCCCCGTTTTTTCCACATTTTCCTCTATTTCTTCGCTCCTATTAGTCTTAGCGTGATAAAATATAGCCTAAAACCATCCTCGATAAATGCGCTATCTAACACTGAAATAATCATCAAAATCTGTTGCGTAGTTTTAAAGATTAAAGGGAACAAAGGGACATGAGGGAAAAAAAGCGACTTTGTTTTATAATAAGTATAGACTATATTACTGACTAGCGACCCGCCCCGGCGTCGCACGGGTATAAAATAAAGTCCACTGAAAAAATGATTAAAATGGATAGCCTATGATCCTTCACGTGGTCTACTTCTTATCTGTGCCAAATAACATAAAAATTGCTCCAGTAGTTCGCGAGATAAGCCCTTTCAAATAAAATAATTAGTCTTAGGTCCTGTTTCACCACTTCCTGATAAGGCTATCCACCACTTAATTTGACAGATGGAGTATAGAGAATCTGTCAAATAAGCCTATCGGGCACCTTATCAGGAAGCGGTGAAACAGGCCGTTAGCGTGATAAAATATAGCCTATAACCTTCTTCGATAAATGAGCTATCTAACACTGAAAGAATCATCAAAATCCGTTGCGTAGTTTTAAAGATTAAAGGGAACAAAGGGACATGAGGAAAAAAAAGCGACTTTGTTTTATAATAAGTATAGATATAGAATAACATAATTATGGTACTTAAATTTTACAATTTGTGTACTGCAGATATTAGTAAGTATATATCTAGGTGCTGATTTAGGTATAAGTATTTTGAATATTATGTTTCAGCTTATTATCTTTAAGTTAATGCAATTCATGATTTAGTTTCTGTTGTTTTATGTCTGTCTGTCTCCAGGCTGTACATCAAGAAACGCGCTAGCTGAAGAGCTGATTTTTTCAGAAATTATGTAGGTATTTAGTTTTGTTATTTAAAATTAGATCATAATATTATTATCATCTGCTTATGACTGTATTCTTTTATGTATTTGGTACTTTTTGAGTAAGTACTTATCTAGTAAATGTACGTATGTAGTTTGTAGTTACCATTCCTATGAGGTCAACTTGGGTAAGACCGTCTAGGGGGCAAGACCAAATAGAAGGTTTTTCTCTTTCTATAGCAACTCCACGGGATTCTTCAATCTGTCGGTAAAACAGTCGTCAAATTTTGATTTAGATAAGCTGCGACAGACGGCGCTATTCGATGTATGGCGGCTAAAAACTAACTCGTAAATTTAGTGCTGCTTCGAACTTTCATTACGACGAGCACGTGCATAGGAAAATAATATATTGTGGTGTGATTCACTCATTATTTTGGATTGGCATTATGGTGAGTATCTTTTAAAATGTCTACAGAAGTAATTGGCTGCACTGATTTCTCAAAAACTGCTTTAGTTATTGAATAATACTATCTTAATCTTTTCTAACCTAAAAAGTTAAGAGTGGGGAAGTCAGTCTAGTTCACTGGGGCAACTCCGGCAGTATGCCGGTCTTGCCTCAAGGCAGGAGTTAATAACATTTTCTATTTTAATACTTACTTGCTGGCTTCGCTTAATTTACAAATGATTCATGTACTTATATAAATTATATATTTTGTCACCAACACTACGACTAATGAAGACTACGGAAGAGTAAACTGTGTCAAAAATTGTAGGATATCCATTGTTTTATACTATGTAATGATAATGATTACCCATGTAAAAAAAAGTTTGATAGCCCTGAACCCAAACACATGCCGGACTTGCCCCAATTTACTTTTTACTCAATAAAATCTAAATGAGGCATTGAAATTATAACTGTATAGTTTCTTTTTCACTACCTCCTACTTACAGATGTCACTATCTGGTTTTTAGTCTGTTTTGTCGAAAATCGCCTTTAGACGGACTTGCCCCAAAGACTAGGAAAGACCGTCTACAAGATGTTTCTTTGAAATATCGACAGTATTTGCCACATAATTAATGCGTGGGGACATGTAACGTCTGTATTAGGTTCATAAAAGATTACTTAGTCATCTACTGTGAACACCATCTTTCTAGAGTCATTACAAAAGAAATAGGGGCAGCTCAAAGCCAACTTCAAATAAAGTATGCCGGTCTTACCCAAGTTGACTTGTGTCTTCCTTATTTGCAACAGAAATGAATTTATGACACAATAAAAAGTAAAAACATACTTTCGTAATTATTTTCATGTTTCGCCATAGTTACGCAAGCTAAGGAATTCTAACAAAAGGTATTTGGTTTACAAATGCACGAAAGCGTAGTTTTTTGTTTTAAGGTCTTGGTATTGTTAGTTGTTACTTGTCAGTAATTAGACACTGTATAATGTATTGCAGTGTTAAAGTCACGCTAGGTATTCAATTATTGTTTTATTGTACCGGGAAACGATCAAATGGTACACCTTTTGCTCTATAGCAATGGGCCATGGCCACTGGCAACACCAAAGAAGTTACAACTGCAAGCTTTATTCCGTCTTTAAAATATTTACCCCTTTTACGGGGTTCCGAGACGAACAAGCAGCTTGGCGGCAAGCACGTTGATTTTTGCTAGCTTCAAGCATTTAACATATTGACCGTTTACAATGTTTATTAAGTGGGATTTTATATTTTTTGCTTGAAATCTACGTGCTTGCCGCCAAGCTGCTTGCTCATCTCGGAAGTCGGAACCTCTATAGACTTTCGGTTACCTCACTTGGCGAAGCATAGTGATATCCATACGGCCGTGGCCCAGAGGCAAAGCTTTTGGCAAGTGATCGAAACTAAAATTGAAATAAATATTACTTAACTGTACCAACATTACTTAATAGTATATAGTAAATACATATACGAAGTAATGAAAGTTATCACTTTCTTTCCTTATTTTGATAGTTTTAACAAGGAAGTACATTCTTATAACACAAACCTGTTCGAGAATCTAAGGAAAGGTACTTTTATAAAATCGCCAACTCGTTTTCAGCATTATAAGTAACTTTCCAATCGTACTCTATATAATGTATGGTACTAACCATTATATCACTACCTATTGCGTAATTATTGTTTGAAAAATAATTATTTTACGTTTCTATGTAGCCAATAGAAATTATTATGCAGAGTCAATACCATTCGAATATTGACTCTAGTCACGACCACATCATCGATTCATCAGCTTTATCACCATTCTGAAATCTGAAGATTGTCTTTCAAATTCCTGCTAGCGTTTTCCATAGTTTAGTTTAGACTTTAGGCTTTTGCTTCGCCATTATGGCTAACCATCGTATTCCTACGTAAAGAGGGGCGTTTTTCACACTAAAACATTGGTGTCATGGAATTCTTTTCGTATTATTCTTTGTTTTCGGAGCAACAAAACATTAATTACTGCAAATAGGCCGGGTGATTTTAGGTCATATTTTATTGTAGCCTAGTTCATCCGACCTCAATGCAAGAATCAATTTGGTTCCGCGCGTGTCTGGTGTAATAAGTTGGTTTTGTTATTCAGGCGATGTTTAGGATATTCATATCCTGGCTTTGCTCCAATTATGAGTTCGACTATAACGGTACACCATACTCGAGTTCACAGAGCCACAAAACTTTAAATTAAATGTCAAAAGTATGCAATTTCATGGTCAGCTTTGGACCATAAGTTTTTCAGGGTTGAGTTTTTTTGAGGACAATTATTTTAAAAGCCTCTATGTAGGTATACAATATATACTTGATATTTTGCTTAATATATCTTTAATTGATTTTACCACACCTTAATCCATAAATAGTCGAAAAGCTAGCGTGATATTTGTAGAGCGCTGCGGGAGCGAATTACTGTTTTGGGACGAACAGTCGCAATGCGGTGTTTTTAAATTATTGACAGCTTAAAGGGCGTCACAGACGGTGAAGATAATATACAAATATATATTATCTTAGAGCATAATATTTTAGAATATCGCTCACCATAGAAATCCTTAAATTATCTATCTATTTCAGATAGAGAAAATCCAAACTGAGATTTACAGAAATGAGGTTCCGTGAAAACATCATCGGGATTTGACAAAAAAATCTTTTCAATAGGTAAGTAAACTGCAATGATTGCTATCTATACTAATATTATGAAAGTGAAAGTGTGTCTGTCTGTTACTTCTTTACGCCCAAACCTGAAACCGCTGAACCGATTTTGCTGAAATTTAGTATTGCTTTGAATTCCGAGGAAGGACATAGGGTACTCTTTATTCGGAAAATGGCGTAGCGGCCTAGCGTCCGCGTCATCTACTCGTAGTAAATTAAAAAAGTTGAAATATAAAATCGGTAGGTAGTTAGTAGGTAATTAGAAGTAAGTAGTAACAGGAGAAAAATTGCATGCCAGTTTGTGTTTCATCATCATCATTTAGAAAACCCCTAAACTATGATATAATTCTGTTGTAACAAACATGAATTTATAAATCTTAAAATATGTAATAAGTATTCAAATGTAACCCACTTCTGAGTTGATACATGCAATTTTGCAAATGATTCGCCATGGTTCCCGCAAGCTATTACAACATTATACCGAGTATGAATTTCAATCATTGGTACGAGAAATTTCATGCCACGTACATGATACAAGATAATACGACCTTCCCACGTGTTAATGCTGACACAATCATGGCAGCAATCATGTTGGCAGTCATGGTTATCCATCATGGCTTACCGTGAAGAGGGTCCTTAACTTATAGAAAAATGTGCCTTACTCATAAAAATAGGTAAACTAATCAACGGACAAGCACTGATATTACCAACGGCAACTTTACAATAGGAATTCCAAGGAGAAACGCCTTGCTTCGCAGGTTTTAATGGTTTTAATATCGATTGTAGTTTCCAATGGCTGACAAATGCCTAGACTCTAGGCATTTGTCAGCCATTGGAAACCACAACGGAAACGGAACGTGAAGACACGGAAGGCTCTAGAGCAGGGGTTCCCAACCTGGGGGTAATAGGGATGACGACAAGGTCCAAGATTAGCAAATTTTGTTAATAAAATAAATAAATCACGGTAAAAAATAAGTGTTCCTAAAATTTCAGCTTGATAGCATTTGTATTTTTTTTTTGTTATGCGCCTTCAAAGTTGGATAATCAAGTCGACTTTTTTTTTCAATTAAATTTCTTAATATTTGTATACCATTCGATAACTTATGCAATTAAAAGCAACTTTTGTTATAAAACCACTTTCATAAACGCAATATTTAATATACCTACCGAACAAAAATTCTCTCCCGATCCGTACAAACTACGAAAGAGTGACGTCAGTCTTTCGTAGCACTTTGTATGGAGCGTTTCGGGCAGGTCTAGTTTATGAGGTATTTGAAATTGTCATATCTTGGTGAATTTTTAAGCTATCAGAGTCATTCTTTCAGCGATGTTTCTTATTTTTAAGGGTCTTTCAATTACCAATAAGAAAAAAAAATAGCATCATGCCTATTAATTGCCGCGGGGGTAAAATAGCTATTCTAAAGGGGTAACAGAGGTGGTACCTAAAATAGATGAATTGGCAGATTTTTTTTTTTATAAACTCTGTACATTTTGGACAAAAACAGCTACAGAATACCCCATAATTGCAAAGATCTGAAAATGTTGGTTGGGGGGAGGTAAAATCAGTTTCTCTAACAGGCCATAGGGGTAACAGCTCTAAAAAGGTTGGGAACCACTGCTCTAGAGTCTAGCCTCTAGAGTCTAGACTCTAGAGGCTAGACTCTAGGGCCTACGATAGGGGTACGATGTGCTAGTAACGCCCTCCCTGCTGTGGCTGGTATGAGTGGTGTGTCCCTCCTTTTTGATTCTCTTTGCGCATGTTACGCTTTAGGATTCCGTAGTAATAACAAGGAACCTGATAATAATTTAGGATTATTTGACCCTTTTACTACTATCACGTTTGGTATGACTTATGACCGGTTTCTTAAGTGGAAATACAATTAATCGAAATTGCTAGTGATTCAGAATATTATGATAAAATTATCAAAACATTATTGTACGTGCGACTTTATTTTACAATAACGCGACCGATGACTCAATATTCTTTAGATATTGTAGAGTCGCCACCAATGCCAAAGTAATTAGCAAGATAGTTTCTTAGCAACTTGATGTTTGGGAACTGAAGAGGAGACACTAGGGCCGTTCTTTCATACAAACGTTGTCCCCCACCCCCCTGCTTCCTCCCTGGATAATGCCGGTAGTTATAATTTTTTTCCTGAATATCTATGGCCACTATAATTAGCATGCCCCTATGTTTTCTTTCTTCTCATAATTTAATTATTAAAAAAGATATGAACGTCCTTAACCCTTTTTTGCCGATTTTCCGCTGTGTTCAAACATCCAGAAAACAAATTTGGCTAGATTATACAAAAAAAAAAACCGGCCAAGTGCGAGTTGGACTCGCCCATGAAGGGTTCCGCAGCACCAATAAGGTTTATCTCTATAAAATTAAAAGGTTTTTGATTTATTTTTATATTTTAGTTGATTTAATGAAAGTTAAATTAAGGTTTACCATTTATGACATAATATAAAAAAAAAACTACTTGGTGGATCTCGTTCAAACCAATTTTCGTTGGTAGTTTTTATAGTAATGTACATCATATATTTTTTTTAGAATTATCATGCCCCTACTTTAGAAGAAGAAGAAGAAGAGGGGGGGGGACACACATTTTACCACTTTGGAAGAGTATCTCTCGCAAACTATTCAGATTAGAAAAAAATGATATTAGAAACATCAAATATCAATATGATTTTTGAAGACCTGTCCATAGATACCCTATACACATAGGTTAGACGAAAAAAATTTTTTTTTGTTTCAGTTGTATCTATGGGGACCCCTAAAATTTTTAATAATTTTTCCATTTTTGTATCAAAATCTTAATGCGGTTAACAGAATACATCTACTTACCAAGTATCAATAGTATAGCTCGTATAGTTTCGGAGAAAAGTGGCTGTGACATACGGACGGACAGACAGACAGACATGACGAATCTATAAGTTTTTTCCGTTTTTTGCCATTTTGGCTACGGAACCCTAAAAACATAGGAACACAGCTCAAGCCTTGCTTTAATTTTTAAGGAAAAAGTAGGTACTTTAATCGGTTAAGTTTTGGAGAAGAAATCAGGGGACAACGAATCATTGGTTTTCTTTTCTTTTCTTTTTTTTTTAGATTTAGCTGCAGTTGTCTCTATCGCGCTTTGCGGTGGGAGGCTTGAGGTTCGGGAGAAAGCAATACATTTTACAAATACTTGTTTTTCATTTCTCTAGTTCTTGGTGTATCCTCTTAAATCCCGAAAGAAAAATCGTATTTCTGCCCAAACACGGTCGCAGGCAAGTTGTCGTTGGTAATAAAAGGTCGTTTAAAATTTTGTGTCAAGGTACAAAGGCCTAGAAGTTGAGAGTAAATGTACAAAGCAATGTACCTAAGTACTAGAAACTAAATATTGTGAAATCTACAATCTATTCATGTCGAGGCAAAAATCCCAGTTCATATTATTATATTATTGTCACACTCTTGTTGGTTTAAAATGGACTTGGATGGCGATCTTATTCTTCAAGGATAATGATGCCTGAGTTTTGAAATCTCATGTTTTGTTGGCTAGTACTATTTACCTACAATTTCTTACATGAATCAGAAATTTTGTAGCTCGACCCGTGGTTTATGTTCAATGTTCATGTCGTCCAAGGTGACAATTTACAACGTGACCGTTATGTTTATTATATAGTTAGATTGTTGTTCCCCTCTAACCATCCTCTGCAATTTTTCACTTTGAATGTTATACGCCACTTCCCATTGTTTGATATAATAAACGCTAACTTACCCAGCCGCGCCGTGATGGACAAATAAGGCGAATAAGAACGTGTAGAGGGGGCGTATCCATATAAAAGTGTGTCTGTCTTTCTGTCTGTTACCTCTTCAAGCCTATCCATCATAGCCCGACGCGACGTAAAGACACGAATTGACTCGATGATACAAGCAACGGACAAAGATTTTGTGGTGTTTAAATCTGTTGTCGTCAATTATTAATAAGTAATGTAACTTTAAGGAAAATTCGTGTCTTTCCTCTTAATATTTATTTAAGGAATAGTAAACTATACTGAATTATTGTGGTATTGGAAATTGTCGCAATGTGCTCTACAATATTTTGTGGTTAAATTTCCTTCCTCAATATATAGTAAATAATAGCTTAGGTTTTATTCCCTTTTATTATACATTTTTACATTTGAATAATTTCCTATTAGAATAAGTTATACTGTTGTCTCATTTTTGTGTTATTGCTGTCCCTTTCGCACAGAAATGTAGTGTGTTTCACACAATTGATATTGTTGTCCCTTTCTAGCATAAGTATAGTGTGTCTCACTCTAATATTGTTATTGTGTCTTTCGTTTTATACATTTATTTACGTTTTTATTGTTAATTAGTCTTATAAGAATGCCTGTTTACTATTGTATTAGCTTATAAGAATATCCTTTGTATAAATCTGTATTTTTTCAATAAACGGACTGCGCATACCCGACAACAACTGATAGAACCTCATAGGCTCTAACAGTACAAAATTCACATAAAAACAATCACTTTCTCAGTGCAAACTCACTCGCAACACGAACATCACAGAAGCAAGTCGAATCCCTGCTGGACCGACCCTCGACCGCGGCTGCAGTACCAAATTCCACCTGGTGTTTCTCTTCTGCTTGTACCCTACCTTCTTCAGGACTGAACCTCAAAAAGTTACAGTCCACTCAGCTCTACTCCAAATTGACGACATAGGCCCTGCTGAGTTTGTCGTGTCGTCAATAGTTATATTTAACCACTTTTGGTGGAAGCCTCTTCTGATGTAGACCGGCCGATCGTGGAGGGTGTCCTGTGTTAGACAGATCCAGGATATCCCTCCGTACATGGCTGATGGCAAATCGCAGGTGGTATATGGGTAAGTCCGGCGCTTCTTGTCGACCAGTCCCACATACCCCAGGGTGCTTCAGCTTGACTGAGGCACGAACTCAATCTTGGCACCCATAAAGGGTTTCACTTGTCCAACAATAAAGGTAATTTAACTACAAAAGTGATAATGTTCTATTGATTACTAGCAAATGGATCAAACGGATCACCTGATGATAAGCGATTATGTCGCCCATGATGGTTATGGTCAACATGTACCAATAACTTTGGAGGATTCGCAAGTAGGTACGTTGCGGCCCTTAGAGGAAATTACACTCCCTTCTTGAAGTATGTAGGCTACGTGACAAGTATTTGGTTTCCAGTTGCAGCCTTCCTTGTGTTACTTGTGTAAAAGTGTTTCCTACTTTATTGGTGGGGTCAGCACTTTCAAATCACTCCTTTCCGTGTACAAATCCACGGATGTTCCGATTTTGGTTAAATTATAATATAATGTGTGAATGAGTCAGAGATTTGGTAGTATATTGATATGTCATACGCTTCCTGCTATTCTTCCGCTTGATAACTCGGTATAACGTTTCGCATCGTAATCAGTCAATTGGAGGAAACGACATTTTACACATCAACAAACTTATCATGTGTTAACATCAATATTAGAGGCCATGATTCATGAATCATGATATAACCGCGAATAATTCCAAAATATTGTTTTAATAACATTTGTACTATAAATATAATGCTAATAATTAATATATTATGATATACATAATCGCCGGATATGTAGTAACAAAATTTTAAGACCCAGTATTTTATTTTGATGGCCCGGGTACCGGCAAATGGGAAACGCTGTTTTATAGTGAGTAGTGACCTATCTATAGCATGGTCTATGGACGATCGACGTCGATAATGGACAATCATAGACGAATATTCCCACTAAACATCCGTAATGCCTTGTATTGGTCTTTCATTAAGCAACATCTGCGTCGGGGATTTTCACATAATATATCAAGTAAACAGTTTTTACTTTTTAGACTTATTTCTACTATTGCTGTGGTCTGCTAAATGAAAAAAATAAATACCACAAAGATTGCTCATAATTAAAAAAAAAACCAGCCAAGTGCGAGTTGGACTCGCCACTGAAGGGTTCCGCAGCAGCAATAAGGTTTATTTCTATAAAATTAAAAGGTTTTTGATTTATTTTTATATTTTAGTTGATTTAATGAAAGTTAAATTAAGGTTTACCATTTATGACGTATAAAAAAGCTACTCGATAGATCTCGTTCAAACCAATTTTCGTTGGTAGTTTTTATAGTAATGTACATCATATATATTTTTGTGTAGCCTTACGAGGACGACATGGTCGCCTTTGTGATCCAAGTCCTAAATAAAGATTAAAAAAAAAAAAAAAAAATCATATATATTTTTTTTTAATTATCATGCCCTACTTTAGAAGTTAGAGAGTTTAGAAGTTACACACATTTTACCAATTTGGAAGAGTATCTCTCGCAAACTATTTAGATTAGAAAAAAATTATATTAGAAACCTCAATATGATTTTTTAAGACCTATCCATAGATACCCTACACGCGTAGGTTAGACGAAAATTTTTTTTTTTGTTTCAGTTATACCTATGGGGACCCCTAAAATTTTTGATAATTTTTCCATTTTTGTATCAAAATCTTAATGCGGTTCACAGACTACATCTACTTACCAAGTTTCAATAGTATAGCTCTTATAGTTTCGGAGAAAAGTGGCTGTGACATACGGACGGACAGACAGACAGACAGACATGACGAATCTATAAGGATTCCGTTTTTTGCCATTTTGGCTACGAAACCCTAAAAATGCGGTAAAGTTAGTAAAATATGAGTCACACTAGTGAATGAAACACGTAAAGGTGAGTAATTCGCGATTTACGTGCCAAGCTATGACTGATCTGCTACTATAAAAGTAAATAAATACATAATTATTGAGGGGGGAATTTATGATTCACTATGTTATTCTAATTACTTGGAATTACCCTTTATTATTTGCGTGAAGGGCCTACGTAATGTGGTAGTGCCCAGCTGTTGCCAACCTACTCATAGTATATGCGGTTACTGACTACATAATAATATAATATTCCTAATATTATAAATAGAAAAGTGTGTCTCTCGGTCTGTCTGTCTGTTACGTCTTCACGCCCAAACCGCTGAACTGATTTTGCTGAAAGGTATGGAAAGGAGATACTTTGAGTCCCGGGAAAGGATAACACTCAATAGGATACTTTTTTCCGGAAAAAAAAGAACGGTTTCTGCACTATAATCGAATTTTGGAGCATAGGAGTTGCGGTCATCGTCTAGTAAATTATGATATCAGCGAATTTTTAGGGTTCCGTAGTCAACAAGGAACCCTTATAGTTTCGGTCTGTCCGTCTGTCTGTCTGTCTGTCCGCAGTTTTGCTCAGAGACTATAGGACCTACAAAGCTGTAATTTGGCATGAATGCACATATTAATAATGGCATCAAAATGGTACATAAAATCTTAAAAATATTTTTTTTTTTATGGTACCTTCCATACACATCAAGCAGGGATGAACATTTTTTTTCGTGTCCACCCCATCGTGTGGGGTGTCGTTGGATAGATTTTTTAAAACTATTATAAGTATTCATAGATCATTTTCTGATTTAGGGACCCGTTTGTGAAATATTAAGTTTTAAAGTGAAAAAAACCGTTAGAGTCCAGTGTCCCTCCCTTCTACCAGCTAAACGGTTGCTTCTAGAAATGCGAAAAAATTCACGGGAGTAGGAAATATTATGCTGAATTTAAAAGGAAAACTATCACGGCTAAGAAGACTTCATAAGTTATTGAGTAATAGTCGATCAACTAAAAAAAAATGTATTCGGCGAAGTATAAAGGAACTTTTCGTTCAAATTCCTTTGAAAGTAACTGAGATGATGTTGTTAGTAGTGTAAAACACGTTATAAAATAATGTACATTCATTGACCATAGAAAAAATTTCAAAAACTAGCGGTACTACGGAACCCTGTATTGCGCGTGGCCCGACACGCACTTGGCCGGTTTTTTTTTTTTTGTCGAGTAATGTTCAATAGTAATTTGTTATTATTTAACTTATTATTTTAAACTTATAATAAATACTAGCTATATGGCCGAGCGAATTTCAAAAAACCCACATAAAATGACATTTTATGAAAATGATTCCTAGCTAGATCGATTTATCGCCCCCGAAACCCCCTATATACTAAATTTCATGAAAATCGTTGGAGCCGATTCCGAGATTCCAATTATATATATGTATATACAAGAATTGCTCGTTTAAAGGTATAAGATTACTACCAGTTACTTCTACGCGTAGCTTTTTTTTTATGAAATAAGGGGGCAAACGAGCAAACGGGTCACCTGATGGAAAGCAACTTCCGTCGCTCATGGACACTCGCAGCATCAGAAGAGCTGCGTTGCCGGCCTTATAGGGGAGGGTAGGGAAGGGAATAGGGGAGGGTAGTGAAGGAATAGGAGAGGGAAGGGAAGGGAAAAGTGTAGGGGATTGGGCCTCCGGTAAACTCACTCACTCGGCAAAACACAGCGCAAGCGCTGTTTTACACCGGTTTTCTGTGAGCCCGTGGTATTTCTCCTGTCGAGCCGGCCCATTCGTGCCGAAGCTTGGCTCTCCCACGTATAAATTAATTAATTCGTTAAACTGTAGTCTGTAATTCTAGAAATTACGTTTAAGTGAGTTTAATACAACCGAAACTGATAATTGGTACAATAATAACACATAATCGAAACAATCGAATAAATCGATTCGATTTCCACGTATTTAATAACCTCCGTTATAATGTACCTCTTCGAAATCTATAGTAATAGTATAGGCCAGCCTTTCCCAAAGTGTGCTCCAGCCTCCATGGAGCCCTGGAGCGTCGCGAAGGCCTTGTAAGTTATAGGGGCACCCTAAACTGCTTTTAGAAATGTCATCAGTCATCACTCATCACTCATCAGATATGAGATACCAGCATGGCGACCATTTATTCAAACACAAAACATTCATTTTTTGGGGTTACCGTCATAAATGTCACTTGACACTTCTTCAAAGGATTCCGCCACCAAAGAAGTTCGAGAACCTCTGGAATAGGCACTGACTTTTTTTGCAGTCTACTATCAGTTGTCAGAACAAAATAAGTTGCCTTTATTCTCTCCTCAGTCTTGGCTAAATCTTTTACGCAGTTGCCACGCTAATCTTTCCTTATCTATTCTAGGGTCAACATCCGATACAGAAAGCATTTTTTAAACAAACGACCTAATCTTCGTCTAAGATTTTTTTATGAAATAAGGGGGCAAACGAGCAAACGGGTCACCTGATGGAAAGCAACTTCCATCGCCCATGGACACTCGCAGCATCAGAAGAGCTGCAGGTGCGTCGCCGGCCTTTTAAGAGGGAATAGGGTAATAGAGGAGGGTAGGGATGGGAAGGGAAGGGAATAGGGTAGGCGATTGGGCCTCCGGTAACTCACTCACTCGGCGAAACACAGCGCAAGCGCTGTTTCACGCCGGTTTTCTGTGAGAACGTGGTATTTCTCCGGTCGAGCCGGCCCATTCGTGCCGAAGCATGGCTCTCCCACGTATCTTGTCTGCGTCCTGCATTTTTAGTTAAAAATCTTAATGCAGTTTGAGTGTAAAAAACTTCCAAGTTCCTACAACGAAGAAGGTTCTGGGTCAGTGTCTTTCAAGCTGTGGATCGCGATCCCTGGGGGTTCGTGAAGCTTCTGTTATAGTTATGGAGTCCCTTTACCGTTTTACTCGTCTTATAACAATTCTTGACATATTAATGGCCGGTGTACATTATTTCAATACAGTGATCCAATACAGCGCTAGATAATAGATAAAAAAATGCTAACGGGCACTGGAATACAATTTTGCAAACAAGCTCTGGATTGGTTCACTGGATTGGAATAATGTAAATCGGCCATAAAGGTATAATGTACCAAACAAGGGCGGGTCCAGCTTTGCCGCCAGGGGTGGATAGTCGTGGTCAAGACACAAGAACTTATAATTTAATTTGCCGTCAAACAAAGTATTAGGTAGTTATATTAAAATAATTTAAATATATTGAAAGTACTTAAATAAATTCTATAAAAATATATAAAATCAGTATGTTTAACCATTTTACTTAGTGGTTCACCTAGGACCAGCCCAGGGGTGATACCCATGATCCTCCCCCCCCCCCCCCCCTGGATCCGCCCTTGCTACCAAACCAAACTATCCAATATCCATACCAAACAAAAAAGATGGCAAAAAGTGAGAAAAGAAATTGACTAGCAAAACAAGGAACCCTTATAGTTTCGGTCTGTCCGTCCGTCTGTCTGTCTGTCCGCGGTTTTGCTCAGAGACTATAGGAACTACAAAGCTGTGATTTGGTATGAAAGCACATATTAATAATGCCGCCGACAAAATGGTTAAACAAAATAATTTTTATAGTACCTCCCCTACACATCAAGTGGGAATGACATTTTTTTTTCGCGTCCACCCCATCGTATGGGGTGTCGTTGGATAGGTTTTTTAAAAATATTATGAGTATTCATAGATCATTTTCCGATTTAGGGATCCGTTTGTGAATTGGCCGGTTTTTTCCTTATAGCGGCTGATTCTGTGTGTGAAACATGCAAATATAAAAATTTATCCAATGATCAAGAACATTTTTAGAAAATCTGCCATCAAAATTATAATAATAATAATATAATAATATTATTTATTTGCTGAAATAAGGAACAATATGATGTTAAACAGTTAAAGTTATGTGTTGAGCTCTCTTATTTTGCCTTTGGATGGCGTGCAAATTTTATACATTCTTTTAAATTATGATTTATCTACTTATACTAATACTACTAAAATTATTTATCCTTTTATCTTATGATACTTAGCTATCAGTATCATTCATAATGCATCAATATCGACAATAACAAAGTGAAATTAGCGTCATAAAGTACGTAATGAAAGTGAAGTAAAACCTCGACCATTGTTGCGACTCCCACGGTGTCAGATCACTTATAAGATCCATTATGATTTTAATTATTTAATTTGCTAATACTTTCACTATATATGTTATCGAAGTGTTTGTTGAGTAATTTCATCATATTATGGCTATGTGTTTAGAAAGAATACCGTGTATTTATTTACCCCTTAAAAGCCCTCATACACGGGGAGGTCAAATCCGGTTGGACTGATTGCAGGCCAAACTGTCCAGCACACACAGGAATACTACTCAAAAAGTGTCCGGCATAGTCGGCCTGTGACATAGTATAAGGAGGGGAAGTAAGTTATCTTCATACAAAGGCACCGCGCGCGGCTTGTATGTGTGCGCCATAGTGTCAATGCGTCGCCGCACGCACACTTGTTAAAATCTCGGACCGTTTTCGGACCATACCAGTCGGGGCTAACACTTTACGCTGCACGCCCGCGTCGCGAATCGAAAACGAATCAAAATGTCCGATCATAATCGCAGGAGTAATAAATATTGCTGTGTGTTAATTGTAAATCAGATATTAATTGTACACATAAAGCAAAGTTCTAATCATAACAACAGATTTGTTTACAGTAGGTACCTATAAGATACAGACGTTAGTTTTTAATGTTGTTTTAAAGGGTATATTTATAATTTTATTTAGACATCGGATTATATGCACGATCCAAGTGCCGAAATATGCATGCAAATATGCACGAAAATTGGCCGAAATATGGACAATCAAGAGTCACTTATTATTATTAAAAGTCGGAAGACCGCGACGTTGCCGCTGTTCATGTGGTTGCGAACGAAGCGCGGACATCTCCATCACAACGCCGCGCCGCCGCGCCGCCGCCGCCTAAAATTGACAGCCCTAGGCTAGTTCGCACTAGGCCAGTATTTTAGTTAAGTAGCGAGTATTTTAGTAGCTAAACGTGTCTGAACACTATTGTTTTTTGTAAATTAGTCGAGTGGATTGGTAAGTAATTTAGTCGAGTCAATCCATTTTATTCTATTTTTCGCGGGCGAGTAGCACCTCCCACCACGCGTCCGCGTTACTGGCGCGCCGGCTAAACAAGTCCGACCCAGTCAAATTAGTCAAGTTCATTAGTGCTTCAAGCCCCAAGCGGTCGCACGCGTGACGCGACCGCGATACTACAAAATATCTATTGTGTGATGTGTCTCGTTTTTTCCACGATCGAGGGATTAGTTACCTACCGCCAAAATTATTCAACTTTCAGACATTCTCGTCCATTTTCGTATCCATAGCTTCTTTTTATTTATTACTAGGGCCCGGATTTATATTATGTAAATACATATTTTTATTTTACGTGATTTTCGGCCTAGAATATATTTTTTACACGAATTATCATGTTTAGACTGTGAAAAACCAAGTTTTATTTTCCATATTTTTCCATATTTTAGGGTTTTCAAAGATAAGTCCATATTTTACAGAAAAATGTCACAATCGTCAATATTTAACACAAAAATACAAAAAAAAAAACTTTCCCGGCACCATGTAGACGGTATATTATGTACGTATGTACGACTGCGTATTTCATTTCTCTCGCGTTTTATCGTCGTTCCAAAGAAGATTATTGAAGAAATAGAAAATAAAGTTTCAGATGCTGTTGCTGACATGGCTAAACAAAAACTGAAGTATGTTTCGATCGCGACAACAATAGAATACAATAGTATTTCCAAGAATCCCCGATCGGAGGATTAATACTTCAGTCGGAATTTCCAGGAATTGCTATTGTATTCTATTGTTGTCGCGATCACCGGTGCTCGCGCGGGGCCTGAAGGATTAATACGGCATTGCACAACACGTATTAATGCATGTGCATGCTTGGATCCGATTAAGGCTATATTTAGAACAATTTTTTTTTTTGTATTATTATTTGTCAGAGATTTTATAATAAATTATTATTAGTCAGTTTTAATTTTGATAATTTGAAGAAGCGCGTCATTGTGTATTAAAAACAATTTATTGCGCTGTAAGCTGTTCATCTTACAAAACATCACTCACTTGTGAACTGTACTCGAACGAAGTGCGAACGATTTTGGTGCAGAAGCGAGAATTTTAGCTACTAAAATACTCGGTACTAAACTAAAATACTGGCCTAATGCGAACTAGCCTTAAGACAGTAGGTAATTAAATCACGGATTGGGCCGGAGTTACTCTACTTCCTCTCCTTTTACTATGCCTGTGATTAGATATAGATTATAGACTATAGCAGTGGTCCGCAACCTTTTTTTTCACACGGGCCACAAACATGTTCTGATCTTGGTGTCGCGGGCCGCAACAATTTTTTTATGATTTAAATTACGTTCTTCAAAATTAACGATCTAAACTAGATTTAAAAGTGGAAAAAATCACAACTTTAACGACAACTTTTACTGAATTTTTTTGCCGGTGAGCGTGAATTTCAAAATGATATAAGACTAGATGATGCCCGCAACTTCGTTGCGCCAAAACTCGTTTATCGCGCGGGAACTGTACATTTTTCCGGGACAAAAAGTATCCTATGTCTTTTTCCGGGACTCAAAGTATCCCCATACCAAATTTCAGCGAAATCGGTTCAGCGGTTTGGGCGTGAAAAGGTAACA
This sequence comes from Lysandra bellargus, assembly GCA_905333045.1. NCBI lineage: Eukaryota > Metazoa > Arthropoda > Insecta > Lepidoptera > Lycaenidae > Lysandra > Lysandra bellargus. The sequence continues at coordinate 9,005,468 of HG995351.1, read as the reverse complement.
GACAGACAGACAGACACACTTTCGCATTTATAATATTAGTATGGAAGTATGGAAGTATGGATGCATTAATGATGTATTCTCAATCACTTTTTATTTCTTATATTTCTTATATTTAAATTGCTAATTTAAGGACTCCTTATATTAGCAATTTAAATATTATATGAATAAACGGAAAACAGATGATCATATCATCGAGTTTGTTCGGTGTGACACAAATATTATTACTCGAAACCTGACATATAAGGAAGTTAGGAACCTTGAGTCATGTACATAAGATTATAATGACTCATAAAAAATGTTTAGCAAAATCAATAACTGGGCAATTACTATTTAATATAATGTCAACTTACGCAGAGACAAGATTCTCACACAAGCCAAGAGTCACCTAACTTGTAGGACTTTTCATCTTTTTTTATATAGGTAAGTATATTTTTATACACTTTTCATAATCAAGATGTTATAATAATTATTATCTGTTGAATTAGCAACAACATTTGACAAGGTTGTTATACTTAATGTTGTTGTAATGAATAGATCGATATTTAAAAGGGGTTGAAAGTTTCAACCTCTTTTCAACCCCTGTGAGAATATAATGTCTGCTACATTATATTTTTGCATAAAATTATAATTATATAGAATTATTATCTGTAGATCTTATGGGCAATGGCTAGGAACAAACATTTTAGGCAAAAATATTTCTATAAAAGCTCAAGGGGTAAATGGGGACCCTTCATGCAGACGTAAAATTTAATGAAGACGTATAAATATTATGTTTTCATTAAATTTTAATATATTTCAATAAAATTCAATACTTATTTCTACAGCGCGCAGCGGTATGAATAAAGAATCAAATTAAATATGAATAATTAATATGAATGATTACCGTCAAAACTCAAAAGTGTTAATTAATGAATGATTCTGATGTTAAAGTTAAGAACGAATGAAAGTGTTAAATTTATAAAAACGTATTAAAATCTTTAAAATAATAATATCGATATTATGTACCTGTTATTATTTATCTCAAATGGTAATAATGGCGATCGATTTGTATTTGAATATGTTCAAGGTCTATCTAATCTAATTCTTCGATATTATGAGAAGTATTTAAAATTTAAATGATTAGATAGCTGATATCGGTCAGCTGATATAACATACTAAGTAACAAATAGATAAATGGATAACAAATTGATATTAAGTAATTAGAATTTAAAAATATTTTATAGCAGAGCTCAAAGTGGGGTAGATGGACATGCCGACACTTGAATAAAGATTCGCACAAGAGCCTGATATATTGATAAAAATAATGCATGTTGTGTCCATTCGTATTTTAATAAAGGACATGTCGATGAACCTTGAACGAGAACTAAAAAATAAAACAATCCTGAACAAACCCTATCTCTGTACAATTTACATGAAGGTAGATTTACATGAGAAGATAATTTGCGAATTTCGTACCGATCGAAACCTACACAATAACTATCAAAGAGGATGTAAAATATGTAAGATACGACGAGTTTTAAACAAATTTTTGGTCACACGTCTAATAAAAAAAATATGAGAAGCAAAATACTCACTTATTGAAGGTCAACTCGTATTGTTTTATTTCCTTTCTTGAAAACTCGTGGAACTCGGTGTACACGTTCACGAATTTGTATTTCGGCTTGATCTCGGCACCCTCTTCCAGCTTATCGTTAATTTCCTGCCTCCTCATGAGGATTCCGCTGAGCTCCTCGGTCGCTGCCATTGCGAACGCGCGAAAAAAAAAACGAAAAAAATGCGGTAAAACGAGATGCGATTCACGCGATTGTCGACCTCCGCGAGACCACGGCGAGACTGAGGCCTGAGCACTCAGTGCGACGCACTCCCGCTCTCGGCGCTGCGGGGGAGGGACGGACAGATCGACGCGAATAAACACATTGACTTTGGGCAATACCTTATCATCAGCATTCGGCAGCCTACAAAGCTATAGCCGTAGGCATTACAGGCTTACGTACCATCGAGGAAATTGATTCCGATGCAGTTGATAGATCAACGTTATTTGGTCGAATATGTCAATAATTCAATGTTAATCGGCTGGGTTTGACGTAACGCAACCAAACTACGTAGGTCCTGCATAGGAATCAACTTCTCTGACAGTATCATCGAGGAAATTGATTCCTATGCAGTTGATAGACCAACGTTATTTGGTCGAATATGTCAATTCAATGTTAACTGTGATCTGTCGGCTGGGTTTGACGTAACGCAACCAAACTATAGCTCAGTTAACTAAAGCTGGCACGTTCACAGTGCTCACACTTATGCAATTTCACTATACAGTATGTTTAAAAATATAATATGTTTGCATCATGATAAAAATTATGGTATAATCTACGTACGATAATAATATGCTATCGTACATCGGTACGTACGCACAAAATTATCGTATGTGTACGATAATTATCGTACGGTTCCGAACGCTGGCCGCGCGCCGATCACACGTTACCGATTTGTAACATCACGCTGTATTTATAAACAGTAGCATAAGAAAAACAATAACTATCCCCTTCTCGTTCATAAGATAGACCGCGCGCGAGAGAGACGGGCAGACTTTTTATGATGCGTATGCAGTACGACGTCACGCCACGCGCTTATTCACAGACACTACACAAGCGCAATGTTTAAATGTCAACATCGTGCCAGCTCTTGTTAAGGCCGTCCCCCGAGCAAACGACCTTGGCCATACATTTGCCGCGTTGCCGAGATCGCACCAAAACCCTATTTTTTTTACTTATCTTAGTTCAAATTTGTCCAAAAAAAAATTTAAACGGGGAATGTGTAGTTTATGATATTGTCGATCTATTGGCGTGTGTTTCAAATAAAAGTAATTTGTAAATACTAAGGAGATGCTGAATGTATGCTTGAATTTTAATAAATCGGTTTTACTTTGGAAGCTGATTTCATGAGTATAATAAACAAAAATAGAAAATTTAAAACGGGGAAAGGAATGTTGATATACTGAAGATTATTGTTGTATTTTTATTATAACTTTGTAGCTCTCAAATTATGAGTTTATAAGGCTTTAAATACGGTAAATTACGGTATCTTCGTTAGGAACGCCCTTAACTGACCTGTACTTAGGTCCCCGATCTGCATAGGAATCAACTTCTCTGATAGTACATTATTGTGATTTTTCAACTAAGGTAACTGAAGTTAAAACAAACATCGCGCCATTTTATTTCAATTTGAGTAAAGTAAGCATAGAATAATTTTTGATATTTTATAAAAGATACTGCTGAGTATGGTATTACTATTTAATGAGTTCATAATTGGAATAGGCATTTACTTGACTAGATCAATTATTTTATTTTCTACCGAACGAAGGGTCCCGATTTCACCCTATTGCTTCATGAGAATCATGACTCATGACTCATGACCTTAAAATTTCTTCCGCGACTTTACAGTACTTTAAGCCAGCTGCCAGGTAGCTTATAAGTTATAACATATTATATGTTATATACCTATCTTATATCTTTAAACGAGCAATTCTTGTATATATATATACAATGTGTCCCGACACCGGTGTCCGATCCTTTAATGTCATGATCTATGGCATGTTTTATCGACAAATTGGCCTTCAAATTTATTTTCTCTCTCAAGGTTGTAAAATGGCAGCCATTTCAGTTTTTCTCGGGCTTTCACACTAATCTGACCAGAACTGCTCTTGTAAATATCATATGAAGATAAAAAAGGTCTCATTTGATAGTTAAATTTGTGGACTACGCTTACACAGGCAATATGTTATAAATTTCGTGGAATTAAACATAGAAAAACCCAAGTTTAAGAAAATAAAAATGTCTAATTTTTATTAATGGCTTTTTGTGAAAAATCAAGCACATTAAACTGATTCTTTTTTATTCTTAAAAGATAGAAGAAGTTTTCATCTTCTATAATTCTTTTACTTCAATGCTCTAAGCCAGATAGTTTAGAAGTTATAACGATTTTCTTAAGATGAGGTGGACAGATTAGTATGAAGCCAGAGAAAAATTTTTTTTTTCAAAAGTTGGAGAAAAAAATAATTCGAAAGCCTATTTGTCACTAATACAAGCCATACATCATGAGTTCAATTTTTTTTCTGCAACTTTTGAAAAAAATAATTTTTCTCTGGCTTCATACTAATCTGACCACATCATAAGAAAATCGTTATAACTTCTAAACTATTTGACTTAGAGCATTGAAGTAAAAGAATTTTAGAAGATGATAACTTCCTCTATCTTTTTAAAATAAAAAAGAACCAGTTTAATCTGCTAGATTCTTCACAAAAAGCCGTTAATAAAAAATACACATATTTTTTTCTTAAACTTGGGTTTTTCTATGTTTAATTTCACAAAATTTATAACATATTGCCTATGTAAGCGTGGTCCACAAATTCAGCTATCAAATGAGACCTATTTTATCTACATAGGATATTTACATGAGAAGTACTGGTCAGATTAGTGTGAAAGCCCGAGAAAAATTAAAATGGCTGCCATTTTACAACCGTGAGAGAGAGAAAAAAATTTAGAGCCAATTTGTCGATAAAATATGCCATAGATCATGACATTAAAGGATCGGACACCGGTGTCGGGACACATTGTATATAACACGTCTGTAGTCTAGTATCTCGGTTGGGTTAGGTTAGGTTTAGGTTAGGTTAGGTTTAGGTTAGGTTAGGTTTAGGTTAGGTTAGGTTTAGGTTAGGTTAGGTTTAGGTTAGGTTAGGTTTAGGTTAGGTTTAGGTTAGGTTAGGCTTAGGTTAGGTTAGGTTACCAGCAGCGAAATTAGGTGCTATTATTAAACCCGAGTAAGTATGGTACTAATAAACACAGCTGGTCCTTAAATAATATAAAATAAAAACCTTACCTTCCCGCTTTTGCTGTAAACATGAGCTAACTTATTAAATTATAAAATATACTTATTAAATTATGCATAATATTATCATCTTGAAAAATGAAAATGAATTTTATCTACTTTTAAAGTATATTTCGGCGATGAGATTTCTACACTGTAATTGTAGGACTCCTAAGTATGAATATATGTTAGAATTGTTCTTGGCCGCGGATAGCCCAAGCTCCATACAAATTAGCCCATACTCCTTTGATATGAAGATATTTTAAGTCTAGAGAAAGGACATAGGATACTTTTTGTCCCGGAAAAATTTACGGTTTCCGCACAATGAATTTTTATGATTTGCGCGTAAACAATTCAATCGATTTTGATGAAATTTAGTAAGGAGATACTTTGAACCTTGAGAAAGGACAAAGGATATTTTTTGTCCCGGAAAAATGTACGGTTCCCACACAATAAACTTTTATAATTTGCGCGTAAACTATTCATTCGATGTTGATAAAATTTGGTGTGGAGATACATTTAGTCCTGAGATAGGACATAAAATAATTTTTGTCTCGATAAAATATATGGTTCTCACTCAAAAGACTTGAAGTTTGCGCGTAAACTATACAATCGATTGTAATTATCTATAAACAGAATAAAATCATAGGAAAGTCAATTTTGTACATTGAATATTAAAAAAATTATACTTGGTACCTGATCTACAATCAATATGGAAGTCAAAAATATAGTTTTGATAATTTTTGTCTTTTTGTATGTATTTATGTCCGGGATAAACTCAAAAAGAACTGAATGGATTTACTTCAAATTTTGAATATTACTAATAGGTCGGATCAACACATAGGCTCTATATTATTAAAATTAAAACTCTATTTATATTACATATACATATACTTTGCCCACGGCCCCCACGCAATAATCCCAGGAGTGCCTGGGATTATTGCTTACATCAAATGGTGTCGCGTCGTTAGTGTTGAGTTTTAATTCTCCTTTGTAGGAACAAAACTAAACACACAGTTTTCGAGTGTCATTTGATCAATATGCCCTCGGCCCGTACTTGGGGGGTCTGGGCCCCCCCCCAAACCCCCCCCTCCCCTCCTGGGATTGTTGCTTACATCAAATGGTGTCGCGTCATTAATGTTGGGTTTTAATTCCCCTTCTTAGGAAAAAAGTTATTAATTAACAGTGAATTTATTCTAACCTAAACTAAACATACAGTTTTCGAATGTCATTTAATTAATATGCGAGGGAATTTGCCCTCAGCCTGTACTTGGGAGGGCTGCGCCCCCCAAACCCCCCCGCATCCTCCTGGGATTGTTGCTTACATCAAAATAGCATCGCGTCGTTAGTGTTGAGTTTTAATTCTCCTTTTTAGGAACAAAACTAAACATACAGTTTTCGAGTGTCATTTGATTAATATGCGGGGAACTTTGCCCTCGACCCGTACAATATTATTCGATATCTAGATGTCAGAACCGAAAATTAAATCCGGCAATCTTTGGATTTTTGTAAAAGGTATCAAATAAACAAATTTTTAAAGCATAGATTGTATTATTAATTTATTACTTTAGTTAGAACTATTTAAAGTTCCTGAAAGATGTGACTTTGGTATTTTTTTTCATCCTTTCCATATTTCATATATTTTTTGTGCCAATCAATGAAATACATAGGTACGTCTAGAAAACTGCACAAAGATGTCGAATTGGCAGCTGTCTTCATCTTAATTACCATGTGGGGGACCCATTGATGATAGATACATGATAGTAAGTAATTAAGATAAGCTTCGCTTCCCGAGCCTCCAACTTAGGGTTTGCGCCGCGGTTTTTGTGACCATAGAATGGACCAAGGGACCATAAAAAGGCAAAAATTATCCATTTCCGCTATTATACTATATATATATATATAGTATATACATATATATATATATATATATATATATATATATATATATATATATATATATATATATATATATATATATATATATATATATATATATATATATAGCAAAAACTCACTATTTCACAGTGAACTCTCTACAGGGAACACGTACACACCCTAAAGAATTACTTATCACTTGTTTTTGTTACACCCTGTATATATATATATATATATATATATATATATATATATATATATAGAGATGGACGCCGGTGCTGGTGCTGCCGCTCGCGGTCGGCCGGAGAACTACTTCATATTACTGGGATACGTCAAGTGGAGTAACTTGGGTGTAGTCGGTGCGGAGCTGGCAACTTATAAAAAGAAACAAACATTATTTGAAAGCATGACGTTATATGTCAGGAATGAGGACAGAGGACAGTTACGTTGCTACGGGCGGTTGGTAAGCAATTTTCAATAGGGAATCGGACGAGCAAATTGGGAAAACCAGCTTCGCATTGAATTCACTGCGTATCCATTCTTAGTAATAATAGCAAATACACGCTTCGGTTACGACTACAGCCCCTCTCTTCGTCATCAGAAGTGGACCCGAAAACTACGTCCATCGAGTTGCGAGTGCGACAACGTCGAGTACCATGTCTGACGAGGACAAAGACGAAAGGTGGCGTCAACTTTTGGCGCAACAGAATCGGAATTTCCTAGCATTGGTGGAAGCTATGAAAACGCCATCTAATTCAGAGGAGCTGCGATTACCTGACTTTGATCCAGATACGCGGGATGTTGACGCACGTGCATGACTAAGTACCGCGGACCTTTGCATTGGTGACCATCATAAACAAGGTACTCAGCTTATGGTTGCTTTAAGCCGTGCTCTAAAAGGTCAAGCCTCCACATGGTTTTCTACAGTTTCTTCCGCTGGCATGACTTGGCTTGATTTCAAAAATCTCTTTATTTCGAGATACGATAGTCCCGAAACTATCGCCTCATTTTTGATCGGACTTCAAGAAAGCCAGCCAAGAGATAACGAGTGCCTCGCCTCATATGCCGCCTCATTAATGACTTCGCTGACATCAAGATTACTGGGATACGTCAAGTGGAGTAACTTGGGTGTAGTCGATGCGGAGCTGGCTACTTATAAAAAGAAACAAACAAACATTATTTGAAAGCATGACGTTATATATTGTCAGGAATGAGGACAGAGGATAGTTACGTTGCTACGGGCGGTTGGTAAGCAATTTTCAATAGGGAATCGGACGAGCAAATTGGCAAAACCAGATTCGCATTGAATTCACCGCGTATCCATTCTTAGTAATAATAGCAAATACACGGTTCGGTTACGACTGCAGCCCCTCTCTTCGTCATATATATATATATATATATATATATATATATATATATATATATATATATATATATATATATATAGTAACAGTGAAATAAAATAAGTCTGATATACCGTACCCATTCATAATCAATTATTTGAATTAGAAAAATAATCATACGTGATGAACAAAATCTTAAAATTGTCTTTTTAACTACCAGTCTCAAAAATCTTTGGTTACTTAATCAAAACACAAAATTAAACCGCTCATCTTACTATCCAAACCAGCCTTAGAAAATATCTTTCTTACTTGATCAAAAAACAAAATTTTACTGCTCTTCTCAACAAGTCTTAGAAATCTCTCTTACTTAATCAAAAAACAAAAATTAAACTACTTTTCTTAACAATAATAACCAACCGTTAGAAATCTCTCTTACCTAGTCAAAACACACAATGAAACTGGAAGATCTTAATAATGAGTTTTAGAAATATTTGCATAGGTAGGTACTTAATAAAAATACTAAATTATATTGGTCATGTAGTTGGTCTAAAAAAATATTTACAAGATGTGTAACAAAAATTAAATAAACTTTGCATTATACTGACATAATATATCTTACTTCTATCTAACGTACCCAGCAATTAGGTAAATTTTTCATTTTGGCAACATTTACAACACAAAAAAGCGCGGCGAAATCGAACCGAAGTTCGGCGGGACTTCGGCCAAATTTTCCATTTTTACCATATTTTTACCGAATATTCGACCGAAGTTCGTATTCGGTTCAAACCACATTCGGCCCATCCTTAATAGAAACTTACCGTGTAGTGGTCGATGTGTTGTTCGATGTTGAAGTCATGACCGATCTTGTAGTAGTCAGCTTCAGTATCGACTTGACTGGGGAATTGGAACAGAGAAAGGATCTGCTTCTGCTTCAACACCAAGTCATGGTCAACTGTAAGAAAATGAAATGATAAATGAACGAAATTACGTGTTTGAAATTTAGGAAAACTTTCATTTTGTTTACAAGGCTGAGTTTGGTCTTTTGTTAACGTTAGTAATCTAGCTAACTAGCTATTGAAACTAAACAGTTAATATTTCAGTTAGTTAGCTAGATAAAGTTTCAAAAGAGGTTAATCTTATATATTATTATATCTTTAAACGAGCAATATATATATATATATATATATATAATTGGAATCTCGGAATCGGCTCCAACGATTTTCATTAAATTTAGTATATAGGGGGTTTCGGGGGCGATAAATCGATCTAGCTAGGAATTATTTTCATAAAATGTCATTTTATGTGTGTTTTTTGAATTTTTTGAATACCGAGCGAAGTTCGGTCATATAGCTAGTAATAATTAACAAATTAGATGATATTATTAAGTACGATTATGTTCTATCAAAACGACGATATTGTATTGGGCGAGGTATTCCCTCACCCAATTTTAATTAATTAACATGAAAATTACTAATTCTTTCTCCCAAGACGCACATTACATACACGCAAAGTTTTGTGCACACAAATTACGTAGTAAAATTAAATTTACAAATAATTAATTCGTGTGGCGAAAATAAAATTCCCAGTAGTACATTAGGTATTAAATTTTATTAATTACATAATATTATAATATTATGTAATTAATTAAATAAGAATAATACAATACTTAATGCTACAATTTTAAATTGTATTTAAAAATAAATGGGAACATCTAACGCAACCATTAGCAGTCGCAAAGTTACGTCTTTATCTCATAATATCGTAACTTATCTAATCTTTATCAAACAAGGCTCCGTAGGGCTGCTGTAATGCCCGGGTTGTAAGGTTTTTGAGTTTTGACAGTAGTTTATCTATTCCAGTAGTTCCCAAACTCTTTTGTTTCAAAGACCACTTTCAAAATTTTGCTTTACTTATCTACTACGAATTTCTCAATTTTGAAAAGAAAATATACAAGTTATAGTCGCTGAGCATCTTAATTTTTTTTGCTATTAAGATTTTAGATTTTCTCTTGCTTTTTCCGATCTATATTGGTTTTTCCAAAAATTCGTTTTCTTGACCTCTGGCTAGTGGCGACAGAAGCTTCGCGACCACCAGGGAGTCGCGCAGCGCGCTCGCGAGCCACATGTTGAAAGACACTGATTGCTTAGTCCTAGGAATTTTTGGGTCATAAGACCTACGGGCTACAATAATTTTATTAATTATTGGAAAAGCCATTTGAAGAACAATGACAGCAGCGTGGGTTAGCGTTTTAAGCATTGGAAAATATTTTTATTAATAAAATCTTCTATGTCTGCAGACGATCACCATTATGCACCATTCTAATTTCTACGTAGTAGGTTATATGTATAGGTAGGTTATAAGTTATACTGCAATTTTATAATTAACAGGGTGGTTTCCATCAAAAATGATGTCAGGGATAATATGAGGGTGTTTATTAAATAATGTAACTAACATGTTATTATCATTAATTATAACAGAATATGACAGTCTTTACCTAGCATACTGTGAGTGTACTTGTGTCTAGACTTTAGGCTACTGAGACAAATATGACTCCGAAATCAAGGTATTTAACTTAGTAGGTACTATTTAGTATTTACACACTATTCAGTTACTTGACACTTTATGATACTAGCATTTTAATGCTACTAGTCCATTGAAATGTTACAATTTTAGGACCGAATATTGCATTTATTAGAGGACGCAATTTTATTTTCGGAATATGTTGGGGGGCTAAATAGAAGCTTAACCTCAAGTTTGTGGGGTCGCCGCCTTTGTCCCCCGGCCGCCATCTTGAAAAAAGGGGTGACAACACTATTTTCATGATATTTCGGAAACTATAAGTATTACAGAAAATTTTTAAGAACATAATTTGTTGCAAATTATTTTGCCTACAAATATGTTTATATAATTTTTTACCCTAAATTAAAAATGTAAAAAGTTATAAGCAAATAAGTGATAATTTTTTTAAAGGTTTATTATCGCTCTTTAACTTTGTTTAATACATTTAAAAAAATTTACCTTAGAACAACCTTGTTAATGATCTTTTGAGAAAAAGATCCCCCAATCCCCCCGATCTCATGAAATTAATTTTCTGCAGATGCAAAGGAAACTGTGAAGGCATGCGTGCCTGCAGAAAAGCAGACCTAAAATGCTCTACAGTATGCCTACTATTCTGTAAAGCTTTTCAGACCTGCTTTTCTGCAGCCACAGTCTGCAGTATGCCTACTACACTACATAAATATATGCAAATTGCAAACTATATCATAGTATGCCTTCTATACTAGTCTGCACATGCCTAATATACTATAAAGCATTTCAGGCCTGCTTTTCTGCAGCCACACATGGTTCCACAGTTTCCTTTGTTTCTGCAGAAAATTAATTTCATGGGACCGGGGGATCTTTTTCTCAAAAGATCATCTACAAGGTTGGTCTAAGGTATTTTTTTTGTAAAATGTGTTAAGCAAAGTTAAAAAGTGATAATAAACCTTCTAAAAAAAATCACTTTTTGCTTATAACTCTTAAAATTTTTAATTTAGGGTAAAAAGTTGTAAAAACATACTTGTAGGCAAAATAATTTGCAACAAATTATGTTCTTACAAATTTTTTGTAAGACGTATAGATTCTGAGATATCACGAAAATAGTGTTGTCACCCTTTTTTTCAAGATGGCGGCCGGGGGACAAGAGTGGCAACCCCACAAACTTGAGGTTAAGCTTCTATTGAGCCTCCCAACATATTCCAAAAATAAAATTGCGTCCTCTAATAAATGCAAAGCAAATGTAACATATCAATGGACTATACGTCTTGGTTATAACTTTGAAGCTTTTATAACTTCAAAAACAATATATACTTAATAAATATAATTTTCCTCAGGAAAACTGTACCTTTTCACACACCTTTACTTTTGTCCACACGCCGCGTTGTGTCAGCGTTGCGTCGACGCAGCGCTGCCGTTGCGTTGTTTTACATACAAATAACCAAGGTGCTCACACGGCGCGCTGCGTCGTCGCAACGCACACAATATGACGGACAGCAGCCCCCGAGACGAAGCGGGAGTGGGTGTTGACGTATACTAAAGTCTTCATTATTTTGAAGTCGGTACCAGCTAATTTAATCGTGAGTTCAGTAATGTCAGATTATCTGAAACTTTTGGGACTGGTACCGACTTCAAAGTAATGAAGATTGTAGTATACAGTACAGAAATAGTTGAAATTTAGTTGAATTCTGAAAAAGGCACTATTAAAGAGTAAGAGTTATTTAATACTTTTTAGTTCATAATATTACTATTGTTTTTACCTTGGAAGTCGGTTTTAATTTTTTGTTAAAAATAATTATTTCACTCTTTTTAGTTAAGTATCTACAAAATTAGGCTTTATGCGTAAATAACCAATACGAATGTTAACTATTCACATTATGTCACTGTAAGCGAAATTGTAGTAAATGCTTGCAGTTATCTAAGCGATGCTGCAATTTCCATACTTTTTAACCGACTTCCAAAAAGGAGGAGGTTATACGTTCGTCTGTTTATATATATATCGGCGTGCGCGATTAACTTGTCTGTTGGCAACTTATTTTGAGATAAGTTTTATAATGTATGTTATCTGTTGGAGCGGCCAGTACGTCTGGATGGGGTTTTGAGTGACGCTGTCTAACTGACGATGGACTTTTGAGAGATGACAACCATCACCTGCCAAATATCTAGAATTATTATGAATGTTGGAAGGAACGGTGTATGCTCCCAAACCCATCGGCTCCAATCTGACGATATCTGGTTAATCACGTTCAGTGTAGATGACTAATATACGCCCACAATCTTGGAGGATGGATGCAATGTTATTCCATGGCCATTGAATCAGTTTCTAATACCGCTCGGCGATCCGATATATATATGGGTTAGGCCGTAGATTTTTCCACTTTTTTCATGACCAGTGAGATTCATACAATATCATAAACAATTTAATCTTTTTACCTGCTTTGGTATTTTTATCCTGTTGAATTTTATTAAAGGTAAGAACAACTTTTACGAATTAGCTGTAACTAGAAAAGTTTTTATAAAATTTAATTTCAAAGAGTACAAGGAAATAAGTTTTCATACAAAAAAAACTTGTCACTAAATTTAATCAGAACTTTAATCAACAAAGGTTACGAATATTTTTGAAGTAAGCTGTATTGTATAATACATAATCGAAAAGAAGGAGGTTCGAGCAATTTAACGCAGTATCTTATTATGTTTTAACGCCATTCCATTTATGTTGATCCCAATTTTTAAACATGTCTTTAATTTCTACACTTTTATGTTACTATTTTTATGTTACCAATATCGTGGTTAAATGTAGACTTTGAATAATATTAGGATAATTATTGGCAATATAAGACAGGCAACCCTGAATAGAACTATTAGAATTTAAAAAAAAACGCCATATTGTTGGCTATGGATTGTGTCAATCAGTGCACGCATTTTTCGTCAGTGAAATTGGAAAACAATTATTGTTGTTTTTAAAGGTAAGTACTCGCTGATTTATGTTCATTGTGCTATTTGTTTGTATGGTAAAGCTTACATGTATGAAAGAAACATCTTTGAAAGCGCAAATATTTTTGGTTTCCAAATTATAACCTATTTTCATCCAAAATATTTCGCTTTTATGATACTTTATGTTACTCTTATGATACTTTTCTGTTACCGGTAACATACAATTTTATGTTACGTAACATAAGGGGCCCATAAAGGTCTGTGCATAATATTATGTAATTATTTACAAAGTGCTATACTAGATATTAAGCTGGAAGAGCAAGGTATTCCCAAATCCCAACACAAGTGTCTTTTGACTATGTACTCCATGGGAAATATGGATTTACATATTATATAATTTTTATTTTTATTTATTTATTATAAATGCGAAAGTTTGTAAACTGTATGCATGTATGGGTGTGTTTGTGACTCTTTCTCGTAAAAAGTACTGGATGGATTTTAATGAAATTTTACAATAATATAGCTTATACATCAAAATGTCACATGGGCCGAGAGTTGCAACAAAGTGGGTGAAGTGCAAGTGCGAGATGGATAAGATAGAAGTAAAGGCAAAGAAGACAGAAATAAAACAAGACAACGAAAACGAAAACAACGAAAATAATCATTTCCATTCGTCAGCGTGAGAATGAGACAGCATGAATTTTAGATTTAATAAAATTTAATTGTGTGCATTGGAATCGACATGAATATCTACGAAATTGAAACGTTGATTGTAGCATTCAACTACTTACTAAGAATTAATAAAATTACTTACTTCAAGTATGCAACAGAAGTTGTTTATTTTTATTTGTAAATTGCCCCTTAATGTGTCGTTATGTACGCAGATTTATTATAATTTATGTGACTTTTATGTTACTTTTATGATACTGTAACATAAAAGTGTGTAAGTTACTTTATGTTACAAAGTGGAAAAATCTACGGCCTAACCCATATATATATATATATATATATATATATATATATATATATATATATATATATATATATATATATTGTATGTTCAACCATAACTTCGCCGTTTATGGACCGATTTTCATGATTCTTTTGTTGTTGTACAGGGTTAAATCCGAGGTTGGTACCATGTTCACAAAAGTGGTGATCTGATGATGGGATCCATGAGGAATCGAGGGGACTCCTTGAAATTTATATGGGAACATATGATGATTTCGAATTTTTTGAAGTATTTCAGGCATATACTACCAAAAAGTAAGATTTTGCACCAGGATATATCCTGGTTCTGAAGGTACCCTACAGAACTTTTGAATCTTTATATATACAAGTTTGAGGATTTTGGCTTTATTTAAACTACTCCAAGCAAATCCTACATTATTTGTGCTGAACATAGGCTAAATTTTATTTTGGAAAAAATAGGGTCTCGTAAGATATTTGGGTTTTTCGGACGTCAGGTTCACCTGACCAGAAATGTTACTTATTTTGCGTACGCTGCTGAGACTATAAAAGATAGAACCATAAAATGTTCTAAGTATTGTAGATCTTATAAATATCTACAAAAAAGTCCGCGACACACTATACTTATATATGTCGAGTGAGGCACAATAACCATTTTTTTATTTAAAAATCTTGAATTTTTTTGGACAACATTTAAACGCGTTTATTTCACTCATGCCATTAATCCTTATCAAAATAAATTATTTCATCACTAAGTACAGTTTATGTAGATAAAATTTGGTCTTTGAATGATTAAAATTGGACGTTTGGTTTTGAAATTATGGCGAAATTAAAATATTACGATAGTGGGCGTCACTAAGCGGGATGCGCTTGCGGGAGGAAGACAATCTGTGCAGTGTGCACTGTACACCCTTCGGATAATGACTGCGTCCGCGTCGCCGATGTCGGTGTCGGAGTTTGTGAATTGACCTGGGAATCATTTTGCTGACCGAGTCTTTCCTGGGTAGGCTTTTTGCAGCCGTAACCGACATCCACGCGGGCAGAGCCGCTGGCGACCGCTAGTAATATGTACAACTCTAAGACAACAAGCTATAATAATACTTTAGCCTTGTCGTCTCATATTATGTAACTAAAAAGGGTGAAATTATAATTTTTTAACAAAAAATTAAAACCGACTTCCAAGGTAAAAACAAAAGTAATACTTATTCTAAGGGCCTGTATTCACTTTGATTAGTGCGAGTGCAAGTGATTAGTTCAAGAGATTAGTGATTAGTAGAAATCAAAGAACTTGCACTAATCATGCCCGGTTTCTGAGGAACTTTTAACGGCCGTTTATCTATTCAATAGCGCTATTGGTTCGATAAACTAAGAAAGTGCGTTTCTGAACATCGCAATGTAAGATAAAGTCCGTTTATACTAAGGTTAACTTAACTGACCAACGTGTGCCGTTTATCGATTTCATAACTTTATTTGACGCTTTGCTTTAAGCAAATTACATAAACTTTTAGGCTTTAGCTTGTTATTATTAAATTGTCAGTGAAAGCTTAGTATTAAAATTAACGTGATGAATACGAGCAGCCCATCAGAGTCTGATTTGGAAGTATTGGAGTTTATTTCTAATATTTGAGTACCTACTTACCTAGAAACTTACGGCCGTTTTCAATAACGTACGGTCTATCTACAGATAAAAAAAATATTAAATTCGATATTGAAATTTTGGCTGACGCGATTCGAGTGCCAAGGAACGTGAGATATCAAAACCCAAAAAAGTGCATTGTTTGGCCTAAACAAAGCAACAAGTGTTTCTGTGTTACAACAAAATAAAAGAGCAGGTAGTCTTGTCTTTACAAACATGAAACATATGTTGATTTGGTTCTCCGCTAGTACCTATAATTAATTATAATATTATGTATTGTGTTCTGTAATGTGGACTGTGGTTGTATTAAAACTACATAGTAGGTAAATGATTTTCAAATTGCAGCATTTTTATTCAGTGTGCATCTCATGAAAATCGGTTCAACGGTTTTATAAGAAAAGATAAAACACAAACGATAGTAATCATGAACATGGCAATGGAATGGAAACTAGACGAAACTTTTTTGAACAATAACGAGTTTGACGTTTATTAAAAAAAAATTGACTACGATCGTTCATTCATCCGCTGATAAATAGCGAATTTTAATAATTTATAACTAAAACAATGCTTATTTACTTTTTTACTCTTGAATAAAATATTCATATTATTCGTAAATATTCGTATTCGTTAATAAAACTAGTAATAATCCTGAATTAAAAATAGCGAATATTAAAAGATCCATCTAACGACAGATTGTGGAACTGCTTAACTGTTTGATAGTTATTGAACAGTTCATTGCGTACTCAGAAACCCAGTGACAGTTAACCGACGTTTATCCTATAGATAACTTTATTGAATCAATAGCTAATGAGAGTATAACTAGGAACTTCAGAAACCGGGCATCAGTCGCTGTCCACACGTACTTTTACCTGATTACTAATCACCTGCACTAATCACTTGCACTTATTACTAATCAAAGTGAATACGGGGCTTTAATCTAAAAAGAATCAAATAATTCTTATTCCTTATTATAGTGGCGTCTTCAGACTTCGCCTAAGCCTCAACTATTTCTGTACTCAATCTTCATGCTTTTGAAGTCGGTACCAGCTTATCTTAGCGTAATTGCTATGTCAAGGACCTCAGAACTTTTCCGGACTGGTACCGACTTCAAAAGTACGAAGATTGAGTACAGAAATAGTTGAGGTTTAGGCGAAGTCTGAAGACGCCACTATAATAGGGAATAAGAATTATTTGATTCTTTTTAGATTAAGAATAAGTATTACTTTTGTTTTTACCTTGGAAGCCGGTTTTAAATTTTTGTTAAAAAATAATATCTTTAAAGATTCAGGAGTTCTGTTCAGTGCCTTTGGACCAAGAGAACCCTTCGTATAAAATTTCTCTTATTCGTAAAATATGTTTAACTTACTAGAAACGATATTTTAACCACTATGAGTGTTTTGATAAAATTCAAGGATTTTCCTCGATTGCTTATAGATCCCATCATCAGCTCACCACTTTCGTAATTGTTGTACAAAATTAAAATTATATCCTATACAACAAAACGAGAATTTTGAAAATCGGTCCACAAACAGCGAAACCATTATCAAAAACGTCTGCTTCGATGCAAAATATCACGAAAAGTACCAATAATTGGGTCATAGTATGATGACCCATGGTATAATTATGGTTGTGATGATGATGATTAATCAAATTGATGTATTAACTTATGCTTTCAGTTGTTTAAACAACGCCGAAATCCCAGAAACCTGTACCTATAAGCATTCAAAAGTTCTGTTCGGTACCTTCGGATCCAGGGTATAACCTGGTGCGATGTCTTACTTTTTGGTAGCATTTACCTCGAATGCTTCAGAAAAATTGAAATCACTATATGTTTCCATACAAATTTCAAGAAGTCCCCTCGATTTCTCAAGGATCCCATCATCAGATCACCACTTTTGTGAACATGGTACCAAATTCTAGTTAAACCCTATACAACGCAAAAAGAATTTTGAAAATCGGACCTCAAACGGCTGAGTAATCGTGGAACATACAAAAAAAATATACATACAGCCGAACATATTACCTCCTTCTTTTTGGAAGTCGGTAAAAAAAAAATTCAACATGTGTAATTTGCATTAAATTGACATTGTTGGGGCGAAAGCCCTACGACGTGTGTTTGAGGGGAAATTGGGATATAATGAAGGAAGACAAAAATGGGTACCTGTTGATGATATATGCTGGCGGCCGGGCTGAGACGAGACGAGCTGATAGTCACACTGTCACCGTGGTCAATAATCACTATCACTGAGCTTAGTTCATGAGGATAAATCACGGATAATTATTGGATTAATCGCGAAGTTTGGGCCGATCGGCTAACCGAGGATTTTCGTATGTTACGAACGCGCGCCGGCAACGGTTCAAGGCGGAATGTGTCATGTGTCGCGTATGACAGCTGACAGCGCATAGTGCAGACTCACGCGCTGTAGTGTTGGCAACGTCGCGCTAGAGTTTGGCGCGAACAGATATTATAACGTTTAAAATAACTTCTGCAATGTTTAACTTTAGAGTGTATCACCAAGAGCTTACAAAAGCTTTATAGTATAAAGCTTTTGTAAGCTCTTATGGCTGATAAGCTCTTAATTTTTTTAAAACAAAGAAAGAAAAATGCGGATTGCGCAGTTTTAAAACTTTTTAATCTGACTTAAGGGCACGCAACACGCAAACCTCTGAGGAAGAAGTATGTAGCAAAGACAAAAGAAGACTAAAACAGAGAAAAAGTTTTCGCACTCTCATACTGGAGCATGTTACGGACTATTCCGCAAACTCTTCTTTGCACGGCTTGAAATATATCGGAGAGAAGAAAAGAACTACGATTGAGAAGTAAGAACAGCATTGTAATATTGTCAATTTGTTTTGTACTCCTTGTAGTCCATAATATTATGTATGTTTTCTAAAATCGAACGTTGTCAGTTTTTCTTAAATGTTTGTTTTTTGGTGCCTAGTTTGTTTATTAAATACTATTACAGCGGGGCTAAAATGGTAATATTTTGCAATTCCTCCAGAAAATGAATTGTCAAAATTATCAAATTGACAAATGTCAAATTAGTAGAAATTGTGCAAATTACTAGACAACCAAAGTGATTTTTAAAAAACGAATCTCAATTATGACTTATTTTTTAAAAATCACTCTGCTTGCAATTCATATTTCTAGTAATTTGCACTATTTGTAATAATTTGACATTTGTCACTTTGACAGTTTTGACAATTCATTTTGTGATAAAATCAAACACTTCAGACAGTAAATCACCTTTTTATTCCTCACTTCTAATTTCTTCACAACACTATATTTTATAGTTATTTATAACTACACTAATAATTCACCGTGACAGTTCTACCATGATGTTCACTCTATGACTGCTCTAAGAAGAATGCCCCTTCCAAATCAAGAATCTACAATTTATTGATCTTTCACCGGAAATAATATTTTAAAAATATATTAATTTATTAAATACAGTTCCGGCTACATCAGACCGGAAATACGCTCACAAACTTTCATTGAATTATGAATTGGCATTCTCCTTAGTTAAATAATTCATTACAAATACAAATATAATTATAGAAGCCTTAACATTAATTTTAAGCATAACAATAATAATTTACTAACAATATAATAAATGTAAACTTAATTAATTTGACTTCCTATAAATTCATACAATAAATAATATTGATTAATCATAAAATGTAAATATAAAATAATTTGATTTACTACTTTTAATTTAATAAATAATCTTGAATAACAACAATAAAATCACACTTCTCCAAATTAACATTAAATAATTATTTTAAATATTCGAAAATCATTACATTCGGCCGTCCTACTGCGTGCTGTCTCCTGACGCACGTAAAATAAACTTAACATTGCATTAAAAACAATTGAACAAAATATTCAATATTAATAATATGTAATAAATTATGACATTATTAACAATATTATTTTCTAATTATAATTAACCTAATCAACATTTTATTATTATATTTTATTCATTACATTCGGTCATTATTTGGACTCAGATTGACTCTGTAGTTCACAGCCACTTTTATTGTTTTCATTCTCTGACGAGCTGCTACTAGCACTTGAAATTCTTTTATCATCGTTTTGATCTAAATCATTTACATTAATCCATGGTCGTATTCGATCAATTGCTACTACAGTATCAAACTTATTCTTTCGTTGACTAAAGCCGGGTATTTCAGCAATTTTATATCGGTCATTACCTAAAACTTCTTCTATCCTAAAAGGACCTATAAATTTTGACATTAATTTTGTGCTGTTACCTTTATTGTTAAAATTCGTTCTAGTTATTTTTATTAAGTCCCCTTCCTTATAAACTGGAGCGGGTACTCTATTTCTATCATAGGATTCTTTCTGTTTTAATTGACAGGACTCTATATTTGTACTTGCTTCATCTCTTACTTCTGCAAAGCTTAGACGCGACTCATTATCAATATCCAACATGTTAGTTAGGCTGTCTCGCAATCTGGTCCCAAATAATACTTCTGTCGCAGTTTTTTGGGTGGTAGAATTAATGGAGTTATTAATTCCCCACTGAACTTTACCTAAATACATGTCCCAGTTCCGTTCGTCCTCACCGTCGGTATATTTTGCTAGCGATTCTAAAATTGTTTTGTTATACCTTTCGGCTTGGCCGTTGGCTCTGGGACATGCAACGGCATTGAGTATATATTTAATCCCGTGAGTTTCACAAAAGGTTTTAAAAGCTGTTGAAGTGAAAGAAGTACCTCTATCTGACACAATTCTAGATGGTATTCCAAAGTCATAAAAAATGTTAAGCAAGACTTTTATCGTACTTTTGGTCTTTGTATCTCTAACGCCCCTTACAAACAAATATTTAGTAAAACCATCGACTATAGTAAGAATATAAGCATTACCATTTTTGCTTTTGACAAACGGACCTAAATGGTCTATATGTATAGTATGAAAAGGAATGCTTATCTTCTCAATCGGAAATAATTGCCCACTCTTACGTTGTGATGAATCGTCTTTATTATAAGCACATTTGATGCAAGATTTAACATACTTCTTAACGAATTTTCTTAATTTCGGGAACCAATAATTAGATTGAATTCTCTCAGTTGTTTTAGCAATACCCAAAAGACCTGCATCATCGTGGTTAGACACACATATTTGCCAACGAGCACTGCGAGGTACGACTAAACAAAGTTTATCGCCTACTCTTCTGTATACTCTATTATTCTTAACAACGTAATGTTTCTTAATTTCTTTACTTCCTTCATCACATTCAGGTTTTAGAATCTTAAATATTCGCGCAATATCAGGGTCAGTCATTTGCAATGTTAAAAGCCAATTACTTGTTTCAATGCTATACACAGTTAACTCCGAATTATCAACTATTTCAGGTGATTGTTTTGTATTACGGCTTAATGCGTCTACGTGAGCCATACGTGTTCCAGATCGATATTCAATACTAAAATTGAATTCACCGATCAAAAGCCACCATCTCGCTATCCGGGGAACAAGATCGCGCTTAGTTAGTGTGGTTCTCAGAGCGTTACAGTCCGTCACAATCTTAAATTTTAAACCTAATAAGTAGACTCTAAATTTTTTTAAGGAACAAACAATTGCGAGTGTTTCTAATTCATAAGAATGTAAATGACGTTCTTCAGGTGTGGTCTGTCTACTGAAATATGCTACTGGTTTAAGAGCCTCGGACCCAGGTTGCCACTGCATTAATATTCCTCCTATGCCTAAAGAGCTTGCATCCGTGTGTAACTCGGTTTGGAACTTAGGGTTATATAAAGCTAGGATAGGTCTATCAACTAGTTTTTCTTTTAACGTATTGAAAGCGTCGATTTCGTCATTTGTCCATTTAAAATAGTTGCCCTTTTTTAATAAATTTGTTAAAGGCCTAGCGATTTCCCCGAATCCTTTAATAAATTTTCTAAAATACCCTGCTAAACCCAAAAATTGGCGTATCTCGTGTACGTTTTGTGGTGTAGGGAATTCTTTAACAGCTATAATTTTATTTTTATTTGGACGTATGCCGTCAGCACAAATTTCATACCCTAAATAATCTAGCGAACTATCAAGAAAACAACACTTGGACAATTTTACCGTAATAATTTTAGAACTTCTTCTAGCTTTACAAATCCTTCCTCTATCGTAACCGATGGTACAAGAATGTCGTCCAAATAAGCTAGAGCTGTATCATGACGTTTATCACCAAGCATAGAATTCATTACACGTTGGAACGCAGCTGGAGCATTTGCAAGCCCAAAAGGCATCCTCTTAAATTCATAATGCCCATCAGGCGTTACAAATGCTGTTAATGGACGACTTTCTTCCGCCATGGGTATCTGATAGTACCCAGAAGCTAAATCTAAGGATGTGAAATACTTATTACCACTTAAATTCGTCAGCTGGTCATCGATTATGGGTAAAGGAAAACAGTCTTTTCTAGTTTTATTATTTAGGGCTCTATAATCCACGCAAAGACGTTGCTCACCAGTTTTCTTCTTAACCATAAGAATAGGACTCGCATAATTAGAATTGGACTCACAAATAATGTCATTCTCTAATAATTCGTTAACTATTTCACGAACTTGATTTCTTTCAGAAAATGATAATCTGAATGGTCTATATACGACAGGCCTGTCATCTAATAAATCAATTTTCATTTCGGTGGTATTTATGCAGCCTATTTCACTAAGATTAAATGCAAAACAGTCCCGATAACTAAGTAAAAGAGAGTGAAGCCTAATTAAATTTTCTTTATCCACATCAGGACCAACTTTAATATCAGTAATCAGTAGGGGCTCTAGTTTAGAATTAGCACTATTTATATTATTTGTGTGTGTGAACTGCCTTTCGACAAAAGGAAATGCTCTAGCTAAGATATAATTTTCTGGAAATTCTATGATTTTATTAGACAAGTTAGTTACTCCTAGAGAACATTTACCTTCATAGATATGGTAAGCACCTTGCTGGACTTGGAATTCTCATCTAGGCTCAGTGCTACAGTATCCCTCGACATACACATCCCCACTAAACGTTGGGTCTGACGACAAGACTTCAACTAAACCTGACTTTAAAATTTTAGGCTTGTTAATTAAATTCAACTTAAGGCAATGTATTGGCGGAATACTATCAAAAATTTCAGGACTTTTATAAAATAATAACCTACTATTATCTTTAAAAACAGTTACACAGGGAAGTTCAGTAACATTTTGACCGATCAGCATTGATGACTGCAAGAACTCGTCATTAACCACCAACAACTCCACATTAGCTTCAATTTCATCTAATTTTAACTCCACGATAGTTTTAAATAAAGGTAAAACGTTAGAATTACCAAATCCTTTGATCACAGGCAAATTTTTAAAATCTTTTTGTAAACAAAGATTCTTAGCATCAGACTCGCGTATTAAAGTGCACTCGCTGCCAAAGTCAATAAAAGCTATGAGGGTCCTATCATTAACTTTGACATTTTTATAAAATTTATCACCACCTTTATTCAAGGTCGAAATATTTAAAGTCTTTCGGTCCGCCGAAACGTTACTATCAGATGGCTTCGATTCGTTACGTAAAGTCAAGGGTTCAAGCTTGCAATCGTCGCTATTATGCCCTACTCGATTACACTTCATGCATTTTATAAGAGGTTTGGGGCATCTAAAGTAAGGGTGTCCCCTTGAGCGGCAATTAAAACAAGTAATTGAATTTTCAGTTGAAGACGATGCAACGTTACTCGTACGATTTGGCAACATGTTATCACCACGTTTTCTAATGTTAATTAGAGCGTTATTATCAAAAACAGGACGTTGTGAACTGAGAAAATTCAATAAGTCTTCCGGTTCATCACACGTTAATGCCTGGGCACTACTTCTTATAGATTTATCTAATATTCCGTGAATTACACAATCTACGGCCCTTTTACCTCTAATTTCACATCTATTTAACAAAGTTAATTTATCATAAAAATATTCGCGTAGATTTTCGTTATTCCTAGTAGTTCGAGCTAACATTTCTTCAAGTAGTCGACCATAGTTCTGCTCATTTGGAAACGCCCTTTTCAATTTCGTTTGCCAATCTTGCCAACTAAATACGACGCTTGGAAGAGCCTCAAACCATCTCTTTGCTAGCCCAGAAAGTTTTTGTAAAGCAAAGTGTATGGTTTGCTTCTCATCCCATTCGTAAATGACGGAACACTCATTGACTTTTCTTATCCAGCTATCTATATTCTGAGTTTTGCTAGCTGGATCGAATTCCGGTATAACATTATTATAATGGTTATTGCTAAGATTTTGCGACCTACTTTTGTTTTCTTGAAGAGAGTTAAAAAGATCCAGTACCTCTTTTGTGGACCAACTGCCGGCTTCTCTACGTTTTGCCTTTTTACGTCGTCGCTTGGTCGTGGAACCATCATCACTGGATAATGACAGACTCCGCGATCGACTGCGTCGCCTTTTTGACTTTTTCTTAGATCGCTTGGCCTTATTGGTCTTTGATAGAAGATTCTGATTACGCTTTGGAGGTTCTTCCTCCGGTGTCATTGCTCCGTCGGAGTTCATACCCTCAAATTTAAAAAATAATTCATCAGTTCATATAATAAGAATATAGAAAAAAAAACATTTAAAAAAAAAACTAAATAATCATCATAAAACTTTTATTCACTAGATATCACCATTAACTGGGGCACACTTGGCTTAATACACTCAAGGCGGAGCACACCTGGCTCAATAGGTACACATGACCTCTAATAACAAGCACACTTGGCTTGATTGGCACACATAACCACTCAATAAGCACACTTGGCTTTGTAGGCACAAATAACCTTTATCAACAAGCACACTTTGCTTGGTAGGCACACATAACCTCTATCAACAAGCACACTTGGCTTGGTAGGCACACATAACCTCTATCAACAAGCACACTTGGCTTGGTAGGCACACATAATTTCTCACAACAAGCTCACTTGGCTTGGTAGTTATACTTGCTAAAGCTCACTTGGCTCACTAACATTTTGCTAAAATTATTTCAATTTTTTTTTATTTTTTTTTTTAATCTTCTAACATTTCATCATAAAATCAAGCCATTTATTTATTTCATTATAAAGATACATACCTTAAGTTGGGTCCTTATCCCACTTCTGAAATGTGATAAAATCAAACACTTCAGACAGTAAATCACCTTTTTATTCCTCACTTCTAATTTCTTCACAACACTATATTTTATAGTTATTTATAACTACACTAATAATTCACCGTGACAGTTCTACCATGATGTTCACTCTATGACTGCTCTAAGAAGAATGCCCCTTCCAAATCAAGAATCTACAATTTATTGATCTTTCACCGGAAATAATATTTTAAAAATATATTAATTTATTAAATACAGTTCCGGCTACATCAGACCGGAAATACGCTCACAAACTTTCATTGAATTATGAATTGGCATTCTCCTTAGTTAAATAATTCATTACAAATACAAATATAATTATAGAAGCCTTAACATTAATTTTAAGCATAACAATAATAATTTACTAACAATATAATAAATGTAAACTTAATTAATTTGACTTCCTATAAATTCATACAATAAATAATATTGATTAATCATAAAATGTAAATATAAAATAATTTGATTTACTACTTTTAATTTAATAAATAATCTTGAATAACAACAATAAAATCACACTTCTCCAAATTAACATTAAATAATTATTTTAAATATTCGAAAATCATTACAATTTATATTACCTTTTTAGCCCCGCTGATCTTTTTATGAACCGGACCAAAAAAAGTAGATGAATTACTTAGTGGTTAATGATTGCTACCACTAATCGACATTCAAACGCTCTTGATCTCTAATTGCTATAAAGGAACATAATTTCTTTAATAACTACTACTACTACTATTTCTACTACTACCACCACTACTACCACCACTACTACCACCACTACTACCACCACTACTACCACCACTACTACCACCACTACTACCACCACTACTACCACCACTACTACCACCACTACTACCACCACTACTACCACCACTACTACCACCACTACTACTACCACTACTACTACCACTACTACTACTTTGCGAGTACTAGTTTCGAGAACATTGGTATTTGTGTACTCATTTTATAATTTTGCATTGCAGATTGTTCTGGATTCTTGTTTTTGTATTCAGTTTGATCTTATGTTCAATTCTAATAAGGAACATTTACATAAAGTGGGAAGAAAGACCCGTCATTGTTTCATTTGCTGAACAGTCGACCCCTGTTTGTAAGGTAAGTTTGTTGCCAAACCAATGATTTCAAAATTGAGGATAGGCTACGCAGCAATTTTTTTGATTGCAGAAAATGCTTACATTTTAAATAACTATTTCATGTCAAGGTCGACTGCGTTCCCGTGAACAGTAAAAATAATAATCCTACGGGAATGGTTTATTTTTAATCCACATCTATATCTATGTGAATCTTTTTGTTATTATGAAGTATGAACATATTTTTTTTCATTGCAGATCCCTTTTCCTGCAGTTACTTTATGCTTTGAGACCAAAGCATTTCGGAGAACATTTAACTATACCAGTATTTTAAGTTCCATATTTAAGAAAGGAACGATTGATCAATTTACCGAAAATCAGTGAGTGTCATATTAATACTGGTAGTTCTCCTAATATTTTATAGTCTGGTCGCAGGACAGAGATTAATACGTCCACTAACCAATTTTCGCTTATCTTTCGTTCACAACAAAAGATTTTTTGATTTAATATTTTCAATTTATTATAATGATGAGATACCTAACAATTTATTCGCGTGGGTGTGAAAGAGACAGCCTTACCCCAATGTACGAATTGCTTGCTATCCTGCAAATAAAAAAATATATGAACCGTTTTATTTGCACGTTGTGTGGAAAAGTCCATTACAAAGATTTTTGTATTTGTAGGAAAATCAAGTACGACATGCTGAGCTCAATATGCGGACTGAAGGACGATTTTATCGGAGCCGATGATCTACTGTTTCACAATCTGACCGAAGATATTCAGTTTTTAAAAGAGGTATAATTTGTCGCTTTCAAAGTTATAGCTCTCAATATATTATACTAATAAAAACACCGTTTTTAAAAGAATTACGCTATTTTAAAGGGTTTAAACGTCATAGCGTAGTATAATCAAATTGGGGCCATTAATTTGACCACACTTGTTGCTTCGACATGCCATGTCTTTCGACACTCTATGAGATTAAACTGACTTCTGCATCTTAAATTCATCATCTCTCGAAAAATAATTAAAGTATTGTCTTACAGATGCTGCCTAAGGAAAATTATGTTTTAGACGAGTGCGGTTGGAAGAATACGATTCTGAATTGCCCAGATATGTTTACACAAATTCTAACAGATGAGGGCAATTGTTATACTTTCAATACATTAGGACCTGATGATATGCTCCGAGTCGAAAAGTTAGTAAACCATACAATTTAAGTATTTAAATTAAAACGCTATTTATATCGGAAACATAATTAAAACAAAACTTTTCGCGGAAAAAGTACAAAAATAGTCTTAAATTGCAATAGCTTTTTAATTTCAGTTTGAGCACTGACTACGATTACATGGAGTTTGTTAACAGAAGTAATTGGAGTCTGGAAAATTGGTATCGCTTCAACGCATCAGGTAGCACCAATCCTCGGTTCAGCCCCGTAAGTAGTTTGTTCATTGACACAACCCCGAGGTTTATAAAATCCGCCGTTATTATAGAATATAGTGTTACGTAGAATAGGGGTATCGCCGATCTTCCATTTACGAACGAAGACACATTGCGCCGTTGGGTTGCGGTGCGTTGCTTTATCGCAATGGAATATTATAAGCTGCGTTGTAGCGACGCGTGACAGAACAAACACGTCACGTAGGTGACAGCGCTTCGCGTCATTTACCCGTCGGTCGTTTTGTCTGGTAATCGTGTCCATGGTTTCGCTGTAGCACGTAATAAACCACAACGCAAGTAAGATTTTTTAACCGACTTCCAAAAAACGAGGAGGTTATATGTTCGGCTGTGGATTTTTTTTTTTTTTTTTTTTTTTTTTGTATGTTCAACGATTACTCCGCCGTTTGTGAACCGATTTTCGAAATTTTTGTTTTGTTGTATTAGGTTTCACTCCAATTTGGTACCATGTTCACAAAAGTGGTGACCTGATGATGGGATTCATGAGTAATCGAGGGAACTCCTCGAAATTTATATGGAAACATATGGTGATTTTGGTTTTATGTGAAGTGTACTAAGAATATGCTACCAAAAAGTTAAATATTGGGTCAAAGTATACCATGGTTTCGAAGATGCTGAGAGAACTCCTGACTCCTTATAGATACACGTTCGGGAGTTTCGGCGTTGTTTTAAGAACAGAAAGCATATGCTACTATGCAATTCATATTCATCATCATAATCATCATCATCATCATCATCGTCATCATCATCATTAAGGTCACCAATGTCTCATGGCACAGAATTAATAATAGTACAAGGCATAGGTATGGATATACTAATAATAATAATTATGTACTGTATAACAACACCTGTTTGTTTAATACATGGCGGTCGGCGCCGCAGAGGCGACGGCGCCGCAGAGGCGACGGCGTCGCCGCGCCGCCGCGCCGCGTGGCGCGTGGCGGCAGACAACAGATCGAATACTTTACTAATTACTTTATAAAATTTAAATAGACAAATAGAATTAAAATAAAGTTATTTTAAAAAGAGCATTTACACAAAACAAAGTCATTAAGTGTCTTTTTAATCAGTTATACTTATTAATCGATAGATGGCGCACTAAGTATCGATTTGAATTCTTGATTAAGCGCTTATTCCACTTATCCTAGCTAGGAAGTCCTACCTAGGGTCCTAAAAAATTTAGTCAAGTGGAATAACATTTAGAAGCTAGGATCCTAGCTAGGATCCTAAATCGGAAAAAATTTAGTCAAGTGGAATGACATTTAGAAAGCTAGGATCCTAGCTAGGACTTCCTAGCTAGGATAAGTGGAATAAGCGCTTTACAAGAACAGAGCTGTCAATAATTATGATAATATTAAATATTATGAGTAGCTACGCTACATCCTATGCAAGTTTATACAATTTTTTATCTGATAGATCCTTCGATCGTGGAAAAACGAGACACAATAGCCTTTCTATTGTTATCTCAATCGCCGGTGACCGCTTGGGGCTTGAAGCATTAAAATTGTTAAATTACTTAGCACAATATGTTCACTTCACTGATAATATATGATTTTGTGAGTGTGAGTTGTGACTCTTGACAAATTGTAATAAGATACGTAAAATATACGCGAAGGTTTACCTACTAGTGTAACTAAAAAGAGTGAAATTATTATTATTTTTAACAAAAAATTAAAACCGACTTCCAAGGTAAAAACAATAATAACATTAATATGAACTAAAAAGTATTAAATAATTTTTACTATCTAATGGTGCCTTTTTCCGAATTCGGCTAAAACTCAACTATTTCTGTATTCAATCTTCATAATTTTGAAGTCGGTGCCAGTTCCAAAAGTTTCAAATATTCTGTCAGAGGACTGAAGATTCAGCTATCTGGTACCGACTTCAAAATAATGAAGATTGAATACAGAAATAGTTGAGTTTTAGCCGAATTCGGAAAAAGGCACCATTAGATAGTAAAAATTATTTAATACTTTTTAGTTCATATTAATGTTATTATTGTTTTTACCTTGGAAGTCGGTTTTAATTTTTTGTTAAAAATAATAATAATTCGTCTATCAAACATATTTTGATTAATGCTTACTACGTGTGTTTTTGTTTAGGCGTTTGGAGCTAAAGCTGGATTGGAGCTTAGTGTGAAGGTTGCAGATGAAGACCTAGATTATTATTGCAAGGGTCCCGGAGTAAGGGTAAATCTTCGTTCAAAAATATTGGCGTGTAGATTTTATTATCATTGCTCATAATGACGCCATAATAATTTGGTGACATGCAAAATGATACTTACATAACATAACGACCAGTCGCTCTGCATAGCAGGGCGATAAAACTCCTGTCTTTAGTGAGATTCTACACTATGGCACCGTTCTAATTTCGGTCACATTCTTGTAGGATTGTGTAACTCTCTCTCGTTTTCTAGATCTTGCTCCACAGTCCGGACGAGTACCCTCGACTATCGCAGCAGTACTACAACCTGCCACTGGGGCAGGAGGTAGTGTTTGCAGTCAAGCCCAACATGATGACCACATCGAAGGGCCTCAGGCCTTATGTTCCAGTCAGGTTGGTAGAACTAGA
This sequence comes from Lysandra bellargus, assembly GCA_905333045.1. NCBI lineage: Eukaryota > Metazoa > Arthropoda > Insecta > Lepidoptera > Lycaenidae > Lysandra > Lysandra bellargus. The sequence goes on along the minus strand of HG995351.1, from coordinate 8,975,036 downwards.
ATATCAATACTTCCGTGATCTTTGAATAAGAACGTTTATTTGCAAAAACAAGGCTTACACTTGAAACGTTATTTTCAAGTTTTATTATCATCGGTGAACTGAACACGCACGTGGACAACAAATAACCTCTGTGCTTCATTTTTGAGAGTAGAGTTGTGTTGTGTTTCAGACGGCAATGCTATTTCTCCGACGAGCGATATCTCCGATACTTCAGAGTCTACAACCAGGGGAACTGTGAACTAGAGTGTCTCACCAACTTTACCTACACCAAGTGTGGCTGCGTCCACTTCAGTATGCCTCGTGAGTATAACAAAAGCAGAATTTTAAAAAACAGATATTAAAATTACTATTATTTGAAAAAAAGGTGAACATAATACTTCATATTGTTAATAAGTTAATAGAATCAGGCGTTACTTTGCGGAAATCCATAGCTTAAAATATTGCTTATGCTATTAAATATTGCTAACAATAATAACAATATACTAATATTGTTATTATTGTTAGCAATATTCCGCGAAATAAACCTCAACCTGTAAGTAAATGAGTGATTGTACGCATAGGCATGCGTACAGTACCTCTTATTGTAAAAAGAAGAATCTGTTCTCAGTTTCCAATGATTCTTAACTGGAGATTATCTTTTAAAAATTGAAACTGAGCTTAAGTCAACTAAAATACAGAGTTCTTACATTAAATACTTACGTCCAGTTTCTGGCTTACTTTTTTATTTGAAACAGATGGACCTGAATTATCGGTTTGCAGACGAAAATCAGATATTGAATGTATGGAAAGAGCACAATGTAAGTTTTATTAACCATTAACATAGTTATTGTATTGCCAACTTATGCTTAGTTGTCAACTTTCATTTTAGCTGAAATTATCGATTTCGATTCATTTACAAGCTGGGAAGAAGACCATTATGAGGATCGTCGACAAATTGGAAAATGCCAATGTCTGCCAGCATGCACTTCTCTAAAATATGAGGCAGAAACCAGTCAGTCCGACTTTGATATCAAAAAAATTTTCAAAATCATGGAGGATAATTTCATGAACATGACTGTTCCCAACAAGTATGTATTCATTTTAAAGTGTTATTTACATAAATTATTGTATGTGAAAAAAATATCAAAACATTTTTTTCAGTTTCAAAATGCTGAATTTAAAGATTTTCTTCAAAGAGGGACAATTTATAACGTCGAAACGCTCGGAACTTTACGGTCGATCGGACTTCATAGCCAACTGCGGGGGACTTCTTGGACTTTTCCTGGGATTCTCGCTCCTCAGTGCTGTGGAAATTATCTACTTTTCTACTCTGAGGTATGAGATAGTCATCAATAGATTTTTTTCGTCCTGTCTGAGAGCTAATTTGAAGACGATGACGGTAGCTACGTAAATCGTAATCTGTTGCGTTGCATTGTGTTTATTGACTATATTGTTAACTACTATTTTTAATTTTTTAATTTTTAACATTTGAACACTGTCAACTTTGAACGCTTTGATGTAAATCAGATACTAATGTACTTAAGTGATAATATTTTATTGTTATAGAATTTGGTGTTTGCTGTGGAAGAATCATCGTGATAAACAGTCAATGAAATCTCCCATCGTAAAGGTTTATAATTTTAACGACAAAATTCTCTAAACTTTAAACACTGATTTATTTCTAAGTAGCTTAGTAAGTTGTCTCTATTATAGTTACTAGCTTGTTAATTATTGTCACAGTAATTATCACCGTAATCATAGCAAGTACCAGAGGGGTTTTATTATGTATTGCGTTGTAGCAGCGTCAAAGCAACGAAGACGTAGCATTCAATGACCCATTTCGTTGTGACGACGCAACGCAACGAACAGGGGCAGTGTGGCCACACTTTAGGATATTGTAAGAGACAGGGTGAAGAGTGTAGACGTAGTCGTAAGCTTGTTTGAGATTCATTGTAGGTAGTAATTTTTTGACTTGAATATTTTTAAGTAAATATTGCTTATTTATTTTTATCGACTACTTAATATATGCACAATGTTTTCGCTCTATATCAATTATATTGGTTATAAGGTACGCACTTGAAATATTTACAAAATACTAGAATTATTTATTGTACTTGGTACTTAAACTGAAAACCTCTGTTTTGTCCTTTACGACACTTGAAATTAAACGTTCGAAAATGCATTTCACACAAAGCAGTGCTTTTGAGATATCTTCTAGAATCTTAAATGATGGGAAAGATTGCCAGGGAGGCGCAAAACATCTTGGCTGAGGCACAGAATATAATATATTAGTTGTACCAAGCTGAGGAATATCCGAGAATGGACAGGGATAAAGTCTGTTGAAGAACTTTTCAGACTCACTTTGGACAAGGAAAAGTTTCGGAGCATGACTGCCAACCTTCAGTGATTGGAGAGGCACTGAAAGAAGAAGAAGTGCTTTTAAACCTACAAGTCGCGACCCCCTGGGGTTCGCCAGATGTCGACAGAACTATTTAGGTTAAAAGAAACAATAAAGATTTAAAAGATTGATATAAGTATTTCACGTCCTCTTTCTTTTTTGGAAGTCGGTTAAAAGTAGGTTTTAAACTTCTAACGAAGTGATAAAAAAATGTTAAGTATTGCTCTTTTGTAATTACTCGATCAGACTGTTCAGTGCACACACCTATAACCTAAGTAATTGGCGCACCTCAATGAACATGATATTATTAACAATTAATTACCTTCAACTGGCTTCAAATTAGTTGTCATTAAGTCTATATTATGACTTTTTTCATTAGATACTACATTGTTTATATAATCATCATTTTCATTTACCAAATAGAAATGAATTTTTTTCGTTGGAATTTTAATTTCATAATAGAAAATTGTAAGTCCCAAAGGAGCAGACATTTCATTGCCAACAAAACCAAGCCTAAAAATATTATTTCATTCGCCTCAGCCGAGAGCACTAGCCAAATATGAAGAGACATTCCAGGTAATAAATAAATTTAATTTATATATGTGTTGTTGTTTTTTTTTTTATTATAAAATTGGGGCTGTTCGCCCATATCCTTTTTTTGTTATTTTATTATTTATTTTAGATTTGTCGCACCAAGGATAATTGAAATAATACTATTAATTTTAATTTTGTGTATGTTGTTTGAAGGTATACAATTTACCTCCAAATATGCTATATTACTGACATTTTACAGGGCTAGCAGCTTTGGAACCTATGATAAAGATTATGAAAAAACGACCGATACATCATCAGGTCATGTTAAAGTAAAAAGAACTAAAAGTAGTCTTTTTAAAGACTACTTAGTGGACTTTACGACTAATTCTAATTTGCACGGTCTCAAATATATCGGAGAGAAGGATCGTACTCCAGTTGAAAAGTAAGATCTTTTTATTTTTATAAACATTGATCATAATCAATTAGCACTAAGTAGGAACCACTTTGACATACTGAGGAAAGTGATGAACGTAAACCATTTACATTTTTATTTGGTTTTATTGGTAATAATCATTTTTATTTGGTTACCTTATCACATTTTTTAGTCTAGATTTTTGAAAATGAAGACATTATTAATTCTTTTTATATAAATTTGGCTTTTCTCTTAAAATTATCCTTTTCCACAAATCATGAGCAGATAGAAATGGAGGGCGGAGGCAGATACAGTCCATCGTCTGTTTTGTTTTAGAATTTTCTGGCTCTTTATGTTCACCTGCTGCGTAGTTCTTTGCTCTGGTTTGATTCGGAAGGTGTGGATAAAGTGGAATGAGAGTCCAGTCATTGTGAGCTTTGCTGAAACCTCTACACCCGTGTGGCAGGTAGGTATTCTTATTCTTAGATACCATAGAATATAATGTCAATTTTATTATATAACGAAAACCTTCGATGCCTTTTCGCTTTATCATGGAAAACTCATATAAAGTTATCGCTTTTATCGTTTTTTTTATTTAAGTTTTTGTACGGAAGGAGCTACAAAAACGGTTTTCAAATGCTAATATCACGAACGAAACTTCCTGAACCTACATAAATATTGATAACAACTTTCTAGGAGTAGTCTAGGCGCAGGCAAGCGATAGTAAAGTGTAATTTTTAGAAAGACTCAGTCGTGAAATGGTGTACTTTGAATTTAACCAATTTTCCAAAATAAAGTTAAATTATTTATGTTCTGCTATAGATACCGTATCCAGCAGTGACGGTATGCTTCGAGACCAAGGCACGGCAGACAGTATTCAACTTCACGGACTATTATCACCTCTACTACAACAATGAGACCTACGCCAACATGACAGAGGAAGAGTAAGTCAAAACGATAATAAATTACATTGAATAAATCTGTTACAATTGAAACTAAAAAGAATTGAAATAATAAGGGAAGAGGTAGTAGGATAAATTTAAAAAATGTTTTAACAGTGTGGACAACCCTACACAATATGCATACAATGTGTTTCAAAAAGTCCCTCAAGAAATAAGCGTTTCTTTTCCTTGCTTCAATAATGTTAGAATTGCGGGAGACCGCAATTCTAACATTATTGAAGTTTATAAAATATTCTGAATTAGGCGTAACACCTTTGAAGATGTTTCTCTCGTGTGCGACGATCATCTTGCCCCGGGAACCGGCAGAAAAACCGCCGACGGTCGTGAAACTATCGAAGTTCTTAAAGGGGTAAGTTTTTTAAACAAAACCTACAAAAACTGTAACCTTCGACGTGTTAAAACCTATAGATAAATTTATTACTATTATTATAAATGTGAAAGTGTGTCCTGTCCAAAACTAAACCGATGTAGATTAAATTTGCTGGGTGTGGTCCATGGAGATATATTTTTTAAGACGAGAAAGGATATTGGGTTTTTGTTGCAAAAAAATGATCGATTACCGTGGGGTTTACGTTAGGCAACGCAGTCGTCATCCAGTAATGTTAGAATATTTTTCCAGCTATCCCCTAACATGAGTGAAGTGTTTCTCGCATGTAAATGGAAGGATGTGTTGAAAAATACGTGCGAAGCGTTGTTTTTGCCGATCCTCACGGAAGAAGGACATTGCTACACTTTCAACACTTTGGGAGCCGACGACATGTTTAGAGTGGAAAAGTAAGACACTGAGATTGTAGTCTCATAAAAAAATATTGATTTCTGTTCTGTCCTCTCATAGTTCTGTATTACATGTTTGATGTTTCATTGTCGATAATGTTTATTTTTGCAAATGAATTTGAATAAAAAATTTGGCTTATGATTTTCAGTTTAAACACGGATTACCCCTACTTGAACAACGCCAACAAAACCTATTCGTGGACGTTAGAGACTGGATACTTTCCTAACACAACATTGGATGCATATCCGTATCGGGGCTCCGTAAGTAATAATAATAAATCCTTTATTTAAATGTAAAACAGAATAAAAGTGTTAAAGAAAATAACAGAGAAACAAAAAAACAAATCAAGAAAGTGACGGTGACCGAATTAGAAAAGGGTGTTCTCCGGGGGGTTCCGACGCACAGTTTGTGAAACACTGATGTCAGCAAGTGATTGCTTCATTTACTAACATCAGTTGCTAAGTTAAGAATATCTAATGTTTGCTTTCAGGGTTACGGAGTGAAAGCTGGGCTCACGTTCTTGCTGCGAGCTAAGCAAGAGGAGCTAGATTACCTTTGTAAAGGTCCAGTACAAGGTTTTAAGGTAAAGTCATAATAAACCTGATATAGGAATTATTTTACGTAGACAAAGACAAAGATTTTAATGAATGACCTAAGGAATAAAACCACCCAGACAAGACACAATATGATATTGCTGCGACATTTCAGAGTGTATGTGTAAGTAGAGATCAACTACGATAACTTGGCGCGGCCCACCAAAATTCAAAACGTTTGAAGTGCGTTGTCAAAACGTTTGAAATGCGTTGTCTTGCGCGGTAGACTAGTTATGATTAGTTGACCAACAAATCTTGGTAATAAATGACATTAACAGAAATATTACGTGTACTGTGATTGGTTGAATACTTACTACATACAAACTCTTTCATAGGGATATGACTACACACATTGAAACAGTCATTTGGAGGGGCGCGCCATGATATCCTAGTTGATCTCTACTGTACTATGACGGACGGGATTTTTCGAGCTTTCCCTACTATGTATTAGGTCACTGCCATGTCAAGTTTATTTGGACGGTAAAAACTTTTGGCTAAATGTTATTTTTTTAGTTTACTCTTTTTAGGAAATTTAATTCCACTTTTTGGTTAAACTTATTGTTCAGATCTTGCTGCACAACCCGGCGGAGTTACCGCGGATGTCCCAACAGTATTTCCGGGCGCCGCTGTCACAGGAGGTGATTGCCGCCGTCAAGCCCAAGATGATGACCACCTCTGACGGCCTCAAGCCCTACGATCCTACCAGGTGAGTTAACAGGCAGTTGGTGAAAACGGAAGTCATTAATTACCGTTTACACCAACTGCCTCCCTCAGTGTGAGACCAGATAGTTTGTCTTCCAATGTTAAGAATGGGTTGCACGGTGCACCAGAGGCGTGGTTAAAGTTAAAGTTAAGGTTAAAGTTATTCTTATAGTTAAGGCTAACTTTAGCTTTAACTTTAACCTTAACTTTGACCACAGAAATTGTCAGATGTCTGTTGCGTTTATTTTTTTATTAAAGCTACTGTTACAGGTAATGGGATTGGGAGTATAAAAAATTTAATTATACGTAAAAATCATCAGGAAAAATATTTCTTACAACAACACAGTAAATTTTCACGAAAATATTTCGATTTAAGTATATGTATGAGCGGTTAAGGTTATGGTTAAATATGGCGTCCTTAACCAAAGATTTGACATTTTGCACTGGAGTTATAGTTAGTTATAGGTAAAATTACAGTTAAAGTAAGTTGATGCAACTCACCCTAAGTGTACTTGCCAGGCAGTAGTTGGTGAAAATGTATGTCAATTGATGACCGTTTTCACCAACTGCCTTCTAATGTTAAGTGTATTTGCCAGGCAGTTGGTGAAGACGTATATCAATTTATGACCGTTTACAGTTTACACCAATTACTGCCTTCTAATGTTAAGTGTACAGTGTACCAACTTGCTAGGCAGTTGGTGAAAACGTAAGTCAATTTTGACCGTTTTCACTAAGCAACATGCCTTCTAAATTCTAATGTTTAGTATACTTACCTAGCAGTTGCTGAAAACGGAAGTCAATTAAGGTGACCTGTTTTCAGCAAATGCCTTACGTAGCGGCTGTTAGAAATACCTAAGTTTTTGTCACAAAATAATAATAGGTATTTGTTTGATGTCTGTTATTTGAAAAGCTTATTTGCGAGAAAAATAAACAAGTCTTGGGCTACAGGGCAATTTACCTTGTATAATAATAATTACCTACAGTCTTACTTTTAGATACTTACTAATAAAAAGTTCCAAACTTTATATTATTTAAACGTTAAGGGGAAGACAGCTGCCAATTCGACATCTTTGTGCAGTTTTCTAGACGTATGTATTTCATTGATTGGCACAAAAAATATATATGTGATTTTTGATTATATTTAGAAAAGCTTGTCGAATTTAAATAATAAAATAATTTTTATATTTACCATTAGAAATATTTGAAAAATTAAAACTATTCAACACAAAAGAAAAGAATTTATTAAAACTACAAAATTTACAAAAGAAAATGGCAACACGGACAGAGTTTGAACGTAACGAGCGCGCGAAAATGTGAGGAGAAAATGGACGAGTCGATGGGCGCGTTCGGCTTATATAGCCCGATCGCGTGGCGGCAATCTGGCGTCTTCTTTGTCTTCTTCGGTAGGGGGCGCAGCTAACATAATGTACTCCTACTGGATGAAAAAAAAAACCAAAGTCACATCTTTCAGGAACTTTAAACAGTTCTAACTAAAGTAATAATACAATCTATGCTTTAAAAATTTGTTTATTTGATACCTTTTACAAAAATCCAAAGATTGCCAGATTTAATTTTCGGTTCTGACATCTAGATTTCCCATAATATTTATTTTTTCCTCTAACAAACGAAAAATGTATCCACGCTACCGAGTGAACACTTCACATCTCTGTCTCTCTGGCATGAAAATCGACAGTGGTGAGTGGTGCGAGAGTGATGCGAGATCAAGGTCATTGGCAGTTGTCAGCGTTATATTATGTAACGATGTTTTGTCTTTATCTATTTTGCGCCATTTCTGACGTGATAAATGGTAACAACTTACAGTCAACTATAGTCTTTAACGTTTGTATGGTGTTAACTGTTAAGTACACCTACTCTATAAGGGGCTAAAAAACTCAAAGAAGTCACGACTCCACCATATTCCTAACTTTATTCCTCAATTAAAAGCTAACAACGCAAAAACTTGAAAATACACGAGCAACGTTTTGACCTGCTTTTGAAGGGTACTCTGGACTCTAGGTGACAAGTATCGATTGTTCGCAGGCGCCAGTGCTATTTCCCCAGCGAGCGATATCTTCGCTACTTCAAAGTGTACACGCAAGCTAATTGTGAAATGGAGTGCCTCACTAATTTCACCCTCGTGAGGTGTGGCTGCGTTCAATTTGGGATGCCCCGTGAGTGTTTTTGAGTTAAGGTCAGGTCCGACTGAGGCGCAACGCAGCGGTTCAATAATACCAAAAAATATTTTTTAGAGTTGAAATATTTTGTAGTAAATTTACTATTTATTTATATATATTTTAGTGTTTTACTCTATTTTTAAGTGCTTAAATATTTAGTAGTAAATTTAGTAAAAAAAATTTATACACAAAAAATTTTTTTTAGTGTCTAAATATTTTGAAGTTAATTTTTGTATAGGAACCTAGGTAATTACTATTTTAAGCTGAAAAATAACTCAAACATGTTAAATATTTTCGTATGAGAAAATGATTTTGGTATTACTTATGTATGAGAATTTCGAGGGTAGCCCGGCCTCTTAATAGTTTATAGTTTATACTGACTTTACTGACTGTTATACTGACTAATAAAAATTATCAGACTTTAACGACAGCACAAACATCAATCCGAACTTCCGAAGTCGAACATGTCGTCGTAATATTTACAGGCATACCTTCAAAAAAACTTTACGAAACTGAATAAAAACAATTTAATGTGATGTTTGTGATAACGCTAGGGATGATCGATATTCATCGATGTTGAATAAACATCGATGTTTAACCATAAAACATCGATGTTTTAACATCGATGGGTTGACTTCGATATCATCGAAACATCGACGTTACCTGAATAAAATATCGAAACGTCAATTATTCTTTTGAGCGCGGTCTAGCGTGCAGTAAGTGTACTAGCTTCAATTACAAATATTGCATAGTCATTAGCAGATGATCAAGTTTCAACTATTTTCCACTAAATGACACTGATTAACTTAATTTGAAGTGCCTGCCCGAAATGTGTCAAGTGACAAGCCCCACCTGCCAACATAGTAGAAAATAGTAAAAATTCTAATTATCTTGTTTACTACTTAACTAAATCTTAACGGGAACTAATTTCTTGATCAGTTATTTAAATATTTGAGATGTTATTATGATCAGTTGAAAAAAATATTGAGCAGTTATTTAATTTTCTGGCGGTTGATTAATTATTGTGACTGTAAAACATGGACAGTAATAAAAAAAAACTATTGAGCGGTAAAAATTATGGAATGAGCTGTAAAAATGATGGAATGAGCAGTTCGATAAATGAATGAGCGGTAAAAATGATGGAACGAGCGGTTCGATAACGACTTAACAGAAGGCCTACTTAACCACGGATACCGAAGCGGGGGGCTCGGGGCGCGCAGCCCCCCGCCAAAACAAAAACAAACACAATCCAGAAAGTCCAAGAGTAGGTTAGGTTAGAACTTAGACCACAACGGCAGAGGGAGCCGAGCGAGCGCAGCGAGCGTGCTGCGCCAGCAGCCGGCGACCGTCTTATACTTTCGCTTTATAACGGCACGGAACCCTTCATGGGTGAGTTCGACTCGCACTTGGCCGATTTTATTATATTTTACCGCCTCATTGTTTAATACTTCAGTCGGAATTTCCAGGAATTGCTATTGTATTCTATTGTTGTCGCGTATTCTATTGTTGTCGCGATCACCGGTGCTCGCGCGGGGCCTGAAGGATTAAAGAACTTCTTAGAATGAGATTTCTTACTGACAAATTCCGATTTGTTACTGCCCACACGTAACCGCTCATTCATTAATTTTTACTGACCATTTAATTATTTTACTGTTCAATAATGTTTTCAATTATCCATTTCATTATTTTTTACTACTCATTTTTGTTTATTTTACTGCTTAGTTTTAACTGCTAAACTAGTAATTAATAGTTATTAAACGTGCCATTTATAATTTTTAACTTACCAAAACTGCAATTTACAACTGCTCCTTTAAATAAGTGCCAATCTTAACTTGCTAAGTACTAAATTTTGTGTTTACATGCAATTAGTAACTTTAAATTTTTATGTGTTTCCAATTTTTAAGACAGTTTTATTTGTTTCCAAAAACATCGATATTTTAAAAATATCGATGTCTTTCGATCGATATTTATCGTACATCGATACTTTTGATTCGATGTTAGCATCGATGTCAACATCGATGTTTTCCTAATATCGATCATCCCTAGATAACGCAAGACTACGGAAAAGCAACGCGTGCGTTTCGGCTAGGTCTGTTCCACCTTTAGACGGACCAGAAAGTTAACACATCTACATTCTACGCTTTTGAGTTTTGCACAACGTTTCCGTAAGTTCGTAACCTAAATTCTATTTGTGTATTTATGTTTAGATGGTCCAAATATACCGGTGTGCAACGCTGGCAGCGTGGCCTGCATCAAACAAGCCGCGAGTAAGTGCTTTGTTTACTAAACTGAATCATCATCGTTATTATCACTCATCAATATGAACATCATGAGACATCATCATCCTATTATTAAATACTAGACTAGACTACTAGACTTTTTGGAACTAACTTATTTTTAACAAATTTACGCATTTTCACCCCCTTACAACCCCTTTTGCAGTTAAAAAGTAGCCTATGTCCTTTCTCAGGCTTTAAATTATCTGTGTACAAAATTTCATTACAATCGGTTTAGTAGTTTTGGCGTGAAAGCGAGACAGACAGACAGACAGACAGAGAGATACTTTCGCATTTATAATATTAGTATAGATTAGTATAGATTATGATGATCGCAGAGTTTTATATTGATGTGTGTGAAATGGTGTCTATATTTTGTCTGTCTTTATTTCAGAATAATTCAGACTAATTAATTATCTGTCCAACTCTTAATTAAATCGAAGGTTAATCGTAATTAAATGTCTCTGATGAGTCTGAGTACGGCAGTAAGTAGGTATGATATTTTATCGTTGTTATAGGTTTTATATTATTGTGTTTTGTAATATTTTCAGTGGAACTAGTAACGGCGGAAGTGAAGACAGGTTTGAATCAGCACTCCGAAGAGGATGTGAACCTGAGTGAGGCTAGGGTGGTGGCGGCCCAGTGCAAGTGTCTGCCGTCCTGCACCTCCATTGAGTACGAAGCGGAGACCTCGCAGGCTGATTACGACTGGAAGGCTATATTCAGAGCTTATCACCTGCCTATTGAAGACGAGGATGAGGAGTAAGTAAATATAGGACATCATCAAAATTATAAAATAATAAAACTGTTTTGACCAGTGCAGAAGACGTGTTTTTCAACCTGTGGGCTGTGACTCCTCTGGTATAAAAAAAATCGTGACCCCCCCAACATGTGTGTCTGTTTATGAATATTAAGTATTTTAATAATATCCTTTTGTTAAAATGTTCCTATATAGATCAATCTTTTTAATTTTTGAAGTGAAAACTTCTTTAGCGGCGTTGAGCACTTTTGTGGGATGGGTAAATACTGTGAAACTCGCGTATTCTCGTGCTGATCGAAAAACCGTAAGTGTCTAAACACACTAGGCTGAATTACGCTGGCGTAATTTCCGCCGCAAATATCAAACGCATACAAAACGCGACATAATAGTGTGTCACCCCTAGTATTCGGCCCTATTTTGTATGCAATTTAAACGCGGCGTAAACGCGGCGGAATTTACGCCGGCGTAAATGGCGCAGATTACACGCATCAATATTATCATGATTCCGTGATAAAATTAATGGTGTAAGCGGCCGAATCGCAGTATCGCAGTTCTATTTGTGAATCCCGTGATACTAGAATCGTGATAATATTGACCGTGTAATCTAGGCCATTCAGCCTAGTGTGTTTAGACTTTAGACCCAGACGGTTGGAGAGTAGTGTTTTGTGTCGAACTCGAACTCGAACTCGAACTCGAATTGATTGTAAGGGTTTCGATTAATTAAAAAAAACGATTTTTTTAAAAATCGATTTTCATAAAAATGGGTTAAAAATTTAATCGATTGTAAGGGTTTCGATTAATTAAAAAAAAATCGATTTTTTAATAATCGATTTTCATAAAAAATGGATTAAAAAAATGCACAACGTTAATAATCAAGTTTTCACTTCTGCCGGCACTCCCGGAGTGCAACCCGTCTTTTTTTTTTGTCTTTTGACAAACACTGGACTTTAGACTTTCAGTTTACATGTTTCACGTTTCAGGCGGCATGTTGTTTTAAAATGATACTTGACTCATGACTGACAGATGTTCCAATCTTAGCCCGTCATCGCGTGGCCATTTTCTGCTTATTTTCATACAAGTAGCGTACGTGTATTTTCTTGAATATTTCTATTTGTCGATCATTTTGAAGCACATTATAATCCAGAAAAGAAAGTCATTTTGTTAATGATATCGATAAACTATAGTTCAAGTGTAATGATTTTCGAATATTTAAAATAATTATTTAATGTTAATTTGGAGAAGTGTGATTTTATTGTTGTTATTCAAGATTATTTATTAAATTAAAAGTAGTAAATCAAATTATTTTATATTTACATTTTATGATTAATCAATATTATTTATTGTATGAATTTATAGGAAGTCAAATTAAGTTTACATTTTTTATATTGTTAGTAAATTATTATTGTTATGCTAATTTTAAGCATGTTAAGGCTTCTATAATTATATTTGTATTTGTAATGAATTATTTAACTAAGGAGAATGCCAATTCATAATTCAATGAAAGTTTGTGAGCGTATTTCCGGTCTGATGTAGCCGGAACTGTATTTAAAAAATTAATATATTTTTAAAATATTATTTCCGGTGAAAGATCAATAAATTGTAGATTCTTGATTTGGAAGGGGCATTCTTCTTAGAGCAGCCATAGAGTGAACATCATGGTAGAACTGTCACTGTGAATTATTAGTGTAGTTACTAACTATAAAATATAGTGTTGTGAAGAAATTGGAAGTGAGAAATTAAAAAGGTGATTTATTGTCTGAAGTGTTTGATTTTATCACATTTCAGAAGTGGGATAAGGACCCAACTTAAGGTATGTATCTTTATAATGAAATAAATAAATGGCTTGATTTTATGATGAAATGTTAGAAGTTTTAATAAAAAAATTAGAAATAATTTTAGCAAAATGTTAAGTGAGCCAAGTGAGCTTTAGCAAGTATAACTACCAAGCCAAGTGAGCTTGTTGTGAGAAATTATGTGTGCCTACCAAGCCAAGTGTGCTTGTTGATAGAGGTTATGTGTGCCTACCAAGCCAAGTGTGCTTGTTGATAAAGGTTATGTGTGCCTACCAAGCAAAGTGTGCTTGTTGATAAAGGTTATGTGTGCCTACAAAGCCAAGTGTGCTTATTGAGTGGTTATGTGTGCCAATCAAGCCAAGTGTGCTTGATATTAGAGGTCATGTGTACCTATTGAGCCAGGTGTGCTCCGCCTTGAGTGTATTAAGCCAAGTGTGCCCCAGTTAATGGTGATATCTAGTGAATAAAAGTTTTATGATGATTTTTTTTTCTCTATATTCTTATTATATGAACTGATGATTTTTTTTTTTTTTTTTTAAATTTGAGGGTATGAACTCCGACGGAGCAATGACACCGGAGGAAGAACCTCCAAGGCGTAATCAGAATCTTCTATCAAAGACCAATAAGGCCAAGCGATCTAAGAAAAAGTCAAAAAGGCGACGCAGTCGATCGCGGAGTCTGTCATTATCCAGTGATGAAGGTTCCACGACCAGGCGACAACGTAAAAAGGCAAAACGTAGAGAAGCCGGCAGTTGGTCCACAAAAGAGGTACTGGATCTTTTTAACTCTCTTCAAGAAAACAAAAGTAGGTCGCAAAATCTTAGCAATAACCATTATAATAATGTTATACCGGAATTCGATCCAGCTAGCAAAACTCAGAATATAGATAGCTGGATAAGAAAAGTCAATGAGTGTTCCGTCATTTACGAATGGGATGAGAAGCAAACCATACATTTTGCTTTACAAAAACTTTCTGGGCTAGCAAAGAGATGGTTTGAGGCTCTTCCAAGCGTCGTATTTAGTTGGCAAGATTGGCAAACGAAATTGAAAAGGGCGTTTCCAAATGAGCAGAACTATGGTCGACTACTTGAAGAAATGTTAGCTCGAACTACTAGGAATGACGAAAATCTACGCGAATATTTTTATGATAAATTAACTTTGTTAAATAGATGTGAAATTAGAGGTAAAAGGGCCGTAGATTGTGTAATTCACGGAATATTAGATAAATCTATAAGAAGTAGTGCCCAGGCATTAACGTGTGATGAACCGGAAGACTTATTGAATTTTCTCAGTTCTCAACGTCCTGTTTTTGATAATAACGCTCTAATTAACATTAGAAAACGTGGTGATAACATGTTGTCAAATCGTACGAGTAACGTTGCATCGTCTTCAACTGAAAATTCAATTACTTGTTTTAATTGCCGCTCAAGGGGACACCCTTACTTTAGATGCCCCAAACCTCTTATAAAATGCATGAAGTGTAATCGAGTAGGACATAATAGCGACAATTGCAAGCTTGAACCCTTGACTTTACGTAACGAATCGAAGCCGTCTGATAGTAACGTTTCGGCGGACCGAAAGACTTTAAATATTTCGACCTTGAATAAAGGTGGTGATAAATTTTATAAAAATGTCAAAGTTAATGATAGGACCCTTATAGCTTTTATTGACTTTGGCAGCGAGTGCACCTTAATACGCGAGTCTGATGCTAAGAATCTTTGTTTACAAAAAGATTTTAAAAATTTGCCTGTGATCAAAGGATTTGGTAATTCTAACGTTTTACCTTTATTTAAAACTATCGTGGAGTTAAAATTAGATGAAATTGAAGCTAATGTGGAGTTGTTGGTGGTTAATGACGAGTTCTTGCAGTCATCAATGCTGATCGGTCAAAATGTTACTGAACTTCCCTGTGTAACTGTTTTTAAAGATAATAGTAGGTTATTATTTTATAAAAGTCCTGAAATTTTTGATAGTATTCCGCCAATACATTGCCTTAAGTTGAATTTAATTAACAAGCCTAAAATTTTAAAGTCAGGTTTAGTTGAAGTCTTGTCGTCAGACCCAACGTTTAGTGGGGATGTGTATGTCGAGGGATACTGTAGCACTGAGCCTAGACGAGAATTCCAAGTCCAGCAAGGTGCTTACCATATCTATGAAGGTAAATGTTCTCTAGGAGTAACTAACTTGTCTAATAAAATCATAGAATTTCCAGAAAATTATATCTTAGCTAGAGCATTTCCTTTTGTCGAAAGGCAGTTCACACACACAAATAATATAAATAGTGCTAATTCTAAACTAGAGCCCCTACTGATTACTGATATTAAAGTTGGTCCTGATGTGGATAAAGAAAATTTAATTAGGCTTCACTCTCTTTTACTTAGTTATCGGGACTGTTTTGCATTTAATCTTAGTGAAATAGGCTGCATAAATACCACCGAAATGAAAATTGATTTATTAGATGACAGGCCTGTCGTATATAGACCATACAGACTATCATTTTCTGAAAGAAATCAAGTTCGTGAAATAGTTAACGAATTATTAGAGAATGACATTATTTGTGAGTCCAATTCTAATTATGCGAGTCCTATTCTTATGGTTAAGAAGAAAACTGGCGAGCAACGTCTTTGCGTGGATTATAGAGCCCTAAATAATAAAACTAGAAAAGACTGTTTTCCTTTACCCATAATCGATGACCAGCTGACGAATTTAAGTGGTAATAAGTATTTCACGTCCTTAGATTTAGCTTCTGGGTACTATCAGATACCCATGGCGGAAGAAAGTCGTCCATTAACAGCATTTGTAACGCCTGATGGGCATTATGAATTTAAAAGGATGCCTTTTGGGCTTGCAAATGCTCCAGCTGCGTTCCAACGTGTAATGAATTCTATGCTTGGTGATAAACGTCATGATACAGCTCTAGCTTATTTGGACGACATTCTTGTACCATCGGTTACGATAGAGGAAGGATTTGTAAAGCTAGAAGAAGTTCTAAAATTATTACGGTTAAATGGTTTAACTTTAAAATTGTCCAAGTGTTGTTTTCTTGATAGTTCGCTAGATTATTTAGGGTATGAAATTTGTGCTGACGGCATACGTCCAAATAAAAATAAAATTATAGCTGTTAAAGAATTCCCTACACCACAAAACGTACACGAGATACGCCAATTTTTGGGTTTAGCAGGGTATTTTAGAAAATTTATTAAAGGATTCGGGGAAATCGCTAGGCCTTTAACAAATTTATTAAAAAAGGGCAACTATTTTAAATGGACAAATGACGAAATCGACGCTTTCAATACGTTAAAAGAAAAACTAGTTGATAGACCTATCCTAGCTTTATATAACCCTAAGTTCCAAACCGAGTTACACACGGATGCAAGCTCTTTAGGCATAGGAGGAATATTAATGCAGTGGCAACCTGGATCCGAGGCTCTTAAACCAGTAGCATATTTCAGTAGACAGACCACACCTGAAGAACGTCATTTACATTCTTATGAATTAGAAACACTCGCAATTGTTTGTTCCTTAAAAAAATTTAGAGTCTACTTATTAGGTTTAAAATTTAAGATTGTGACGGACTGTAACGCTCTGAGAACCACACTAACTAAGCGCGATCTTGTTCCTCGGATAGCGAGATGGTGGCTTTTGATCGGTGAATTCAATTTTAGTATCGAATATCGACCTGGAACACGTATGGCTCACGTAGACGCATTAAGCCGTAATACAAAACAATCACCTGAAATAGTTGATAATTCGGAGTTAACTGTGTATAGCATTGAAACAAGTAATTGGCTTTTAACATTGCAAATGACTGACCCTGATATTGCGCGAATATTTAAGATTCTAAAACCTGAATGTGATGAAGAAAGTAAAGAAATTAAGAAACATTACGTTGTTAAGATTAATAGAGTATACAGAAGAGTAGGCGATAAACTTTGTTTAGTCGTACCTCGCAGTGCTCGTTGGCAAATATGTGTGTCTAACCACGATGATGCAGGTCATTTGGGTGTTGCTAAAACAACTGAGAGAATTCAATCTAATTATTGGTTCCCGAAATTAAGAAAATTCGTTAAGAAGTATGTTAAATCTTGCATCAAATGTGCTTATAATAAAGACGATTCATCACAACGTAAGAGTGGGCAATTATTTCCGATTGAGAAGATAAGCATTCCTTTTCATACTATCCATATAGACCATTTAGGTCCGTTTGTCAAAAGCAAAAATGGTAATGCTTATATTCTTACTATAGTCGATGGTTTTACTAAATATTTGTTTGTAAGGGGCGTTAGAGATACAAAGACCAAAAGTACGATAAAAGTCTTGCTTAACATTTTTTATGACTTTGGAATACCATCTAGAATTGTGTCAGATAGAGGTACTTCTTTCACTTCAACAGCTTTTAAAACCTTTTGTGAAACTCACGGGATTAGACATACACTTAATGCCGTTGCATGTCCCAGAGCCAACGGCCAAGCCGAAAGGTATAACAAAACAATTTTAGAATCGCTAGCAAAATATACCGACGGTGAGGACGAACGGAACTGGGACATGTATTTAGGTAAAGTTCAGTGGGGAATTAATAACTCCATTAATTCTACCACCCAAAAAACTGCGACAGAAGTATTATTTGGGACCAGATTGCGAGACAGCCTAACTAACATGTTGGATATTGATAATGAGTCGCGTCTAAGCTTTGCAGAAGTAAGAGATGAAGCAAGTTCAAATATAGAGTCCTGTCAATTAAAACAGAAAGAATCCTATGATAGAAATAGAGTACCCGCTCCAGTTTATAAGGAAGGGGACTTAATAAAAATAACTAGAACGAATTTTAACAATAAAGGTAACAGCACAAAATTAATGTCAAAATTTATAGGTCCTTTTAGGATAGAAGAAGTTTTAGGTAATGACCGATATAAAATTGCTGAAATACCCGGCTTTAGTCAGCGAAAGAATAAGTTTGATACTGTAGTAGCAATTGATCGAATACGACCATGGATTAATGTAAATGATTTAGATCAAAACGATGATAAAAGAATTTCAAGTGCTAGTAGCAGCTCGTCAGAGAATGAAAACAATAAAAGTGGCTGTGAACTACAGAGTCAATCTGAGTCCAAATAATGACCGAATGTAATGAATAAAATATAATAATAAAATGTTGATTAGGTTAATTATAATTAGAAAATAATATTGTTAATAATATGTATATTTTGTTCAATTGTTTTTAATGCAATGTTAAGTTTATTTTACGTGCGTCAGGAGACAGCACGCAGTAGGACGGCCGAATGTAATGATTTTCGAATATTTAAAATAATTATTTAATGTTAATTTGGAGAAGTGTGATTTTATTGTTGTTATTCAAGATTATTTATTAAATTAAAAGTAGTAAATCAAATTATTTTATATTTACATTTTATGATTAATCAATATTATTTATTGTATGAATTTATAGGAAGTCAAATTAAGTTTACATTTTTTATATTGTTAGTAAATTATTATTGTTATGCTAATTTTAAGCATGTTAAGGCTTCTATAATTATATTTGTATTTGTAATGAATTATTTAACTAAGGAGAATGCCAATTCATAATTCAATGAAAGTTTGTGAGCGTATTTCCGGTCTGATGTAGCCGGAACTGTATTTAAAAAATTAATATATTTTTAAAATATTATTTCCGGTGAAAGATCAATAAATTGTAGATTCTTGATTTGGAAGGGGCATTCTTCTTAGAGCAGCCATAGAGTGAACATCATGGTAGAACTGTCACTGTGAATTATTAGTGTAGTTACTAACTATAAAATATAGTGTTGTGAAGAAATTAGAAGTGAGAAATTAAAAAGGTGATTTATTGTCTGAAGTGTTTGATTTTATCACACAAGTAATGACAATCCGTAAACACACTTAAAAAGCTATGCAATTTTTGTAGCCAAATTATTAATTGATGTGACATTTTTAGCCACGTTTTTAGCACTAATGCCTTATATAGCACGAATAAGGGATTATAAAACCGATTGAAAAGCCCAAAAAACGTTGTTCAAAACTTACGTATTTAATGTTAAATCCACGTGTTTGAGGCATTGTTTGGCCATTCTTAATAGTTTGTACTTTATTATTTAGCGGAACCACAAAACTCAACAATATCTAGCATAAAATGTTCACTAAAAACCTTTATTAACACTTTTATTACATGAAATATTATGCAGACCGACTCCTTTGTTATGTCCTAGTAAGTAGGACATAACATTACACGCTTTTGACGCTTATACACCGATATAAGGCTCTCTCCTAGTCTATTTATAGTATAGTATAATATCTCAGTGCTATTACCTATATAATTTTTTTCAGCCTGCTGTACGCGCGTGTGATGGTATTCTTCAAGGAGGCCCAGTTCATAACATCGAAGCGTTCGGAGCTGTACGGCCAGACGGACTTCCTCGCCAACTGCGGCGGTCTACTTGGACTCTTCATGGGCTTCTCCTTCTTGAGCGTCGCCGAAATACTTTACTTCCTTACACTTAGGTAAATCATGCGCTGTCCAGGGGGGTAGCTGCTGTGTGCGCTGTGTGTCTGTTATTTTGACATGAGAGATCTTTGACGATTTTGTGACCTTTTGGTCAAGATCAAAGTGTGTGTTTGACGATTTTGCTGTCGTGCAATTGGACTGTTTTTTAATTTATTGATATTATTCAAATGTAATAAATTAATAAGTACTTAAATATTTTTAAATATTACATAAGTATATTTTTATTCACAGAATTTGCTGCCTGTTATGGAAGCGACGTCAACATAAAGCGAAGAGATTCAAGCAAAACGCTGTCCTTAGTCCGGAACCTGTTAAAGTTAAACAAATGTATACTGATTAAATTACGTCCTATTACTGTAATCCTTTGATAAGATTTAGCGTCTAAACACACTAGGCAGTAGGCTGAATTACGCCGGCGTAATTTCCGCCGCAAATGTCAAACGCATACAAAACGCGACGTAATAGTGTGTCACCCCTCGTATTCGGCCCGTATTTTGTATGCAATATAAACGCGGCGTAAACGCGGCGGAATTTACGTCGGCGTAATTCAGCCTAGTGTGTTTAGACCCTTAAACTCTTTATGCTTTTTTAACCTATTCGCTGCTGTATCTATAAAGCCCAGTCACCACATGCATAGAAATCCGGTAAATATTATGGCTATTGCACACAGTAGCAAACGTTTAGAAATGTGGTAGTGAAAAAGACAAGCAATAAAAGGCCAATGATCGAATTTCTATGTTTTCGGTGACCGGGCTTCTAGCATTATTATGCATAATATTTTGAATTATTAAAATTAAGAACAATGTCGTATAATTATTATGATTGGTAATAAGTAAAGGCCAATTTGAAACTTAAATGTAATTTACTTAAATAAAAGGAATTATAAAAAATGAGTGTTTTGTTTAGACTGTACTGGGGCCGCTAGGTTTCTTTTTTGGTGCATATCCGATCCTGTTATGGACTTCATCCACTTTGGTTCCACCAGCGACGTTCTTTGGGGTGTCTTCTTGCATTTCAACGGCGATCGACGAATTGTTTGCTTGTTGTCTCCTGTACGTGTCGTACTCTTGCAGGTCGTCGAGTTTCAGTGATATTTCTGTTAATGGTCTACGAATCATTTCGCCTGTAACAAATAATTAGAATAATTAATAAAGTTTAACAATACCCGTACAATTTATATACTTAATTTTTTGAAATAATACCTGCCCTCCGGCCTACAGGTCTACCAACAACCGTGTACTCTACGCCTACGAAAACATTTAACTTTTTTATTTTCTGGCCATTGCTCAATAGAATAAATTTGAAAGAAGAAGAACAAGAGTGACATCCGGTAGTGCCAACATACACATTTTAATTACTAGTGTTGACAGTGTACTTTATTATTTATCGACATATTGTTTTTTTTTTCAAAATGTTACATGACACATTGATCACATTGGCTGCAACATTGGTTATGTGCAAAAATGATGATAAAACTTTTGTTCTAATTAGTACTTTAAAGTACCCCGCAAACGATCAAATTGTTTGTCAAATTTTACGTGTTTGTCAAACAGTTTGATAGTGTACAGCTTTGTTTGAAGCTTTTGTCAAACTAACTACATGTTTGGAGAAAATTTTCACTGGCTAGGGCTTGACAAACGTGTTTGAACGTGTTCCGCTGTATTTGTCAAACGAGATATCTGATCTCAAACCCAGGGCTTCATAACGTTATCGAATAACAGAAAAAATATCGTTACGTACCGTTATTTTCATAATGGTAGCCAGATAACGTTATTTTTATAACGATATCTAGTAAAATAACGTTATATTTACCGTTATTATTATAACGTTATTTTTTCGTTATGGCATAACAAAAAAATAACGTTATAATAATAACGGTAAATATAACGTTATTTTCTGGTATCAGGTATGCGATCGTGCACGGTGCACCAAATCTCACTCATATTTAAAATGTAATAAGCGTTCTCTGTGAAAATACAAAGAAAAAATACACCTTAAAAGCGTGATTACGTTTAGAAAATTTTCCCGCCTGTCATGACTTTCTTGACGGACTATAACGTTATCAAAGAACATATATTTACCGTTATAAATCCTATATAACGTTATAACATTTACCGTTATTAAATACATTTATAACGTTATTTCTAGTATCGGTTTAATTTTCATAACGTTATCTATGCCCTTGAAGCAATAACGTTATTTGAAGCCCTGCTCAAACCGATTCTAGCTAACTGCTAATTGTTTGACAAACTTGTTTGATGCACGTTTGTTCGTCTGCGCTGCTGTTTGATGAAAGCGTAAATTACGTCAAAACTCAAACATGTTTGTCAAACAAAGATCGTTTGCGGGGTACTTAAGTCGCAACTCGCAGCCTTATAGAAGTTAGTTTGAGACATTTCATAAAAAACCTTTATAGAACGCAAAAATGAATATCGATATTAAATAGAGCAAACACATAACGGGCAACACTACATAATACATTTTGCAACTTGCTGTCTGGGAAAAAGTGAACTGCGTCATCCTTTCTATAAAATATAACCACGTTGGTTTATTTCTGCCTAAAGTGTTGTGTTTATATAGGAATAAGCTATATTTAATTGTTTTAAGAGTGATAAGAATAATTTAACTTACCAAAATGCTGTACCTTGAAGATTATTTAGAAAGTAAGTTGATTCAATAGCGTTTTCTCGTAATACGACGCCATTACGGTTGGTAGTAAAATCAATGGACACTTTGATTTGGCGCGAGATTCAAAAAAAATTTTAAATGGTTACTTTTGTTTACTCGATGTATGTTTATTTTTCTCTATGTAGGTATTAAACCCTAAAATTTAAATTAATACCGTGTTTTTTGTGCCTGTTATATAACAAATAAATAGAAGAAAGCATAATTAATGTATTTTTATCATCTAAGTAACTACCATAAATTATTTTATTTGTTTTCCACAGTGATTGAACATCTTCCTCAGGAATTGAGAGACAGATTTACAGAAATGAGAGAAATGGATTTGTCTGTACAGAGTAAGTGGTTCTACTTTTGGTAGGTAATAAAAGGTTCATTCCGCAACTTAGTGAACTGTGTGTGTGAAATAGCAAAAAATAATTTCTAGTGAATATTGTATACCTACCATGATTTTTTACAATGAATTTCATTTTCTAGACAACATGGACACACTTGATAAAAGAGTCCGTACTTTATTTGCTGGGTGCCGTCGAAATGAAATTGCCACTGAACATGCTAATACAGAAATGTCCGATATAAAGAAGGGATATAACAAAACACTCGAGGAAGCTGATGAGAAAGTTACTTTAGCTAACCAAATGTATGATTTGGTCGATAGATATTTACGGAGATTGGGTATGTAGTTTTTTTTATTTATTTCTTTCTCAATCTTCTAAAAATATGTCTATCACTAGAAAAATGTAAACCAGGACTAAAACTATTTATGTCCTCCAGTCTTAGAGATTGAAAAATCAATATTTTGTCTAACTATCTTTCATCTTAATAATTATCCTGCATTAAGGATGTGAATTTTTAATACCTACTGACATTTAAATTTTTTAGGGTTCTGTACCCAAAGAGTAAAAACGGGACCCTATTACTGAGACTTCGATGTATGTCCGTCTGTCTGTCTTTCTGTCTGTCAGTCTGTCACCAGGCTGTAACTCGAGAACCGCTTTAGCTAGACTTCTGAAATTTTCACAGATTGTATATTTTTGGTGCCGCTATAACAAGAAATACTAAAAACAAAATCAAGTTAAGATTTAAGCTGGGCTCTCATTCAACAAACGTGATTTTTTTCCCCTTTCTGGCTCGTAATCCATAATGGCTACACTGAAATTTTTACAAAATCCTCAATTATTATATGTATACTTGTCATAGTCAATTATAAGCGTCATAATGCAAAAGTTGTATAATAATAAATAACCTAATTTGTCATGTAGAAAAATTGCATTGTAATAATAATAATGTAACAGAAGAAATAAAATTCTATATTTATTTACAGATACAGAGCTACACAAGTTCAAATGTGAGCTGGAGGCTGACAATAAGGGGATAACGGAACTGCTGGAAAAGCGCTCATTGGATCTTGATACTAACACTAATCATACCAGTACTTCTAGTAATAATCATTATAAAGAAAACAGGTAATATTATATTTTTCTTTATAAAAAGTTTTAACATCAGAGGAATAATTGGTTTTAATTGGTAGATGGTGGACTTACATTATTTGTTTGGGTATGTGATAGTCCAACAAAATTTTGGAGGTCGACTTGTGAATCAATTTCTCCAGTAGTTACTT
The DNA here is from genome assembly GCA_905333045.1 of Lysandra bellargus. NCBI lineage: Eukaryota > Metazoa > Arthropoda > Insecta > Lepidoptera > Lycaenidae > Lysandra > Lysandra bellargus. Next base: position 8,950,858 of record HG995351.1, on the reverse strand, counting down.
TGTTCTTTGTTATACAAAAGTTAGGTTTATATTTTAGTAATTTATTTAGGTCTGCTGGCAGAGATCTCGCACACCCATGTACCTACTACTGTAATGTATTGTGTATATTAAGCCAGTTTTAAAAAATGTATAAAGAATAAAAAAAAAAATATTATGTAGTATTGGTGATGTCCCCTTATATTATGTTATAGAGGTATTGATAAACAATAACATTTACAGGTACCGTGTCCGAGCTGAGAAGCGTAGAGACAGCTGGGCCCCGAGGGAGTCGAGAGCTCACACCAGCAATGGGAACATGTCCCGCACTGATTCTGCTATTCAGGTATACTCATCATATATTTTATATGAATCCATACTGATATGATTTTAAATTGGGAAGTGTCTATATGCCTGTCCGTGGGCGTTAGGGTTGTTGAGGAAGTGATTATGAGGAAGAGGAGGAGGAAGAGGAAATGTCACGCGCAAATTTAGAGGATGCGGATGAGGAAGAGGATATTTTTTGAGGAAGAGGATGCGGATGAGGAATAACATGATAGGAAATTATAAATACTGGCGGACCCAACCCAAAAGCCTTTGTCCTGTCTGTACATAATAATAAACAAAAAAATATTAAAAGGGCATTTTCCAGTGGACCAAACTATGAATCTAAACCTTTCTCGAAACACACCCAGTAAAGAATCATCAAAATCGGTCCAGCAGTTAAGGAGGAGTTCGTGTGCCTAGTGTGAATTTTTTGTTTCACATTTGATCATGAACGCGTTTGGCGTTTACTTACTAAGATTTTGTATGGGATTTGTACAGCGCCATGGCGATGCTCACGGGAGTGAGCCCAGCCATGTGAGTAATCCCATACAAATCTTAGTAAACACCAAACGCGATCACGATCGAATGCGAAACAAAAACTCACACTCGGCACACAGTAACATACGTGACAACACACGCACACAAAAAAAAGATGAGTGAATGATACGTAATAATTCTCGCGCTCTGGCGCGTGCGTTTCATGGCGTTGCTATGATTGGATACGCGATGCGCATGCGCAGTGAAATTCCTCATAAATTCCTCTTCAATTTTGAGGAAGCGATAGCAGAAGAGGATGTTTTTACTTTTATTTATGAGGATGCGGTAACGGTTGAGGAACCCAAAATATTGCGGAACTTCCTCATTATGAGGAAGCGGAAGAGGAATTCCCAGCAACCCTAATGGGCGTACCGAGGGGGGGCAGGGGGGGGTTCAAAACGTGTAGTGTTGGGGGGTGGAAGCTCGTGCTGCCCCCCCCCCCCCCCCCCCTCCCCCCCCTCATTCCTGGGTACGCCCATGTGCCTGTCTGTTACTGCTTAAACTGTTAAATCGATTAAAATTACATTTTATGGTACTTTGTGGCCCGAGACCTTTAGGAAAGGACAAAGTATTTTGATCATAATAAATAAATGTACGGTTTCCGCGTGATATACGATTTTCATATTGCATTAAGGCCTTTTAATATTCACAGACTATACAAAATCAACTTATGTTCTAGGCTGCGCTGGGTCGCGACTCGTACTCTCTGGGACATGCTGGCAGCGCCATTGCAGCTGCAGCCAGTCAGGCCATCGCCGCCACACAGCAGGTAATAATTAATATACAACCTTAAAGGTCGCCTGATAGTACTAACTCATTCATCGCTCGCGCATTGATAAGCTTGGATTGGTCCGCACGCACGTGTACTACCAGCCCGTACGGGTGTCCCGAAAAGATATGAAACCAGCATAAAGGACATGTAGCAATCATTTCAAAATATATATAATATTTACAATTATTTTGCATAACTAGTTGATATCTTGACCATACTGTGAGTAGACCATATTGAACCTCCTCGTATTTTTTTATACTTTTTATATAGTATTAATAGTTTGTCGTGCTTGCAGATGCAGCACGGACGTCGCACGGCGTCGCTGAAGGCGTCGTACGAGGCCGTCGCGGGCGGCGAGCTGGCGCACCACACCGTGCACCCGCACACACATCACGACCACGGTGAGCAAACATACACACACCACGGTAATCTCACACCAGCGCGGCGTTGCCAGATTTTTTTGTGCTAAGTCGGGACTTTAAAACTTTTGAGTGAAAATAGCGGGATTCTTCCGTCAAAAGCGGTCGACATACTTAATAAAAAAACGTAACTATAAAATCAAAAGTTTTCGATTTATCTTTTTATTTTAATTCAAATTACGTTTACCTACGTGACTATAGATAACAAGAGTAGTCATAAAAATCTACCTCTCTATCTCCCACACTCTTATCTCTATTACGCACCTTTCTTTCTCAGCAGGCTGCACGTACGTTCGAGTTATCCCCGAAAAGCGGGACCGAACCTGTTCTGCGTGGGACATTTAATTTTGGTTAAAAAATCGGGACGCATGGCAACGCTGTCTCACACACACAGGAGCAGTGGCGGCGCGTTCCAATGTATAGATTTATATGGATAAGCCGTCTAGTTACTAGTACACCGCGCGGCGAGTAGCTTTCGAGGCCTGTCCATCTAAATCTATACATTGGAACGCGCCGCCGCCGCTCCCGTCCCGCTTTTGGGACCGAAGCCTACAAGGCGTGCGGCGACTTGATGTGTAGAGCGCTAGATTCATGTGTCTACTACGAAATTTACACTGGTAACTGAGAATATGAAAATGCAGACGGGTTTCTTAGTTTTTCAAAATACTGTTTTGACTTGTTACATTTTTTTTTATTTCAGGTCACGGTGCCGTGAGCCACAGCCAGAGCTCACACGGCCACACCACGGCGCACGGACACTCTTCCACCTCCAACAAACGACACACCAAACAAAAGTAACTTAGATTAATTTATTTTTACAAAATTTCTATAACAATCCTACAAAAGAAATTAAAAATATACCTATATAAGTATATACTAGCTATTTGACCGAGCTTTGCTCGGTATTCGATAAAACACGAACAAAATGACATTTTCTAAAAATGACCCCCTATATATAAATTTCATTTAAAAATCGTTGGAGCCGATTCCGAGATTCCAATTATACAGGGTGCAATTAAACCTTCCTGCCAAATTTTGATATATTAATCCTTGTTAAAAATAAAAATACACGTATTTTTTCTTTTATACTCACTCAATACTAAAATGTTGAGAAATAGCTTCCGAAAGTTATCCTAAAACACACTACAATTAATGGACACGATGCGTCGGCCACGCGTGACGTGCCCCCGCGCGCGCGCCTCATCCCGCGTCACCCCCGATCATTACCCCGCGCCGCGAGTAACCATTCTGCAACGATTTTAAATGGGATAAAATATGTCATTGAAAAAAAAATAACACCCAATTTTTTTTGGTTAAATGGACTCTCATAATGATACCTAAGCCCTGGAAAAAAATTGCCAGGAAGGTTTAGTTGCACCCTGTATAATATATACAAGAATTGCTCGTCTATACTTATTATAAAACAAAGTCGCTTTTTTTTCCTCATGTCACTTTGTTCCCTTTAATCTTTAACTAGCGACCCGCCCCGGCGTCGCACGGGTATAAAATATATAGCCACTGAAAAAATTATTAAAATTGATAGCCTATGATCCTTCACGTGGTCTACTTCTTATCTGTGCCAAATAAATAAAAATTGCTCCAGTAGTTCGCGAGATAAGCCCTTTCAAATAATTTCCCCCGTTTTTTCCACATTCTCCCATTAGTCTTAGAGTAATAAAATATAGCCTATAGCCTTCCTCATTAAATGGGCTATCTAACACTGAAATAATTTTTCAAATCGGACCAGTAGTTCCTGAGATAAGCGCGTTCAAGTTAGCCCTTTCAAATAATTTTCCCCGTTTTTTCTACATTTTCCTCTATTTCTTCGCTCCTATTAGTCTTAGCGTGATAAAATATAGCCTATAGCCTTCCTCGATAAATGGGCTATCTAACACTGAAAGAATCATCAAAATCCGTTGCGTAGTTTTAAAGATTAAAGGAACAAAGGGACATGAGGGAAAAAAGCGACTTTGTTTTATAATATGTATCAAAGCGCACGGAAGTGCGCAGGCCTAGTTCCAGCAGGTCGCGCGCATGCCGTGCACTATTTACATGAACCGTTTCGACGCACTTTCGACCCCCTGTAGCTCAGTGCCTATTGCGAGTGCAAAGATAAAATTAAAACTACGTAATTATATACTAGTACTTAAGCAGTATACCCAATTTCATAGATATAGCTTCTGTAGATCCTGAAATATGTCCCTGTAATTATTATTTTTAACAAAAAATAAAACCGACTTCCAAGGTAAAACAATAATAACATCCTTATAATATGAACTAAAAAGTGTTAAATAATTACTTCTGTCTAATAAGTGCCTTTTTCCGAATTCGGCTAAAACTCAACTATTTCTTTACTCAATCTTCATCATTTTGAAGTCGGTACCAGATGAATCTTCTGTTCTCTGACAGAATATTTGAAACTTTACTGGCACCGACTTCAAAATTATGAAGATTGAGTACAGAAATAGTTGAGTTTTAGCCGAATTCGGAAAAAGGCACTATTAGACAGAAATAATTATTTAATACTTTTTAGTTCATATTATAAGGATGTTATTATTGTTTTACCTTGGAAGTCGGTTTTAATTTTTTGTTAAAAATAATAATTTCACTCTTTTTAGTTACCTAGTAAGCAAACGCGTACTATACGTAGAATAATACACCTGTATATTATTCTACGTATTTTATTACAGTCACACTTACAAAATATTATAATATCAGCTGCAGCCTGCAGATAATTTTAAACAATACATTAAAAAAAATCGAAGTGAACACGTGTGACGTGCTAAGTAGCCGGTCACCGGACTAGTTTCAATAATTATGGTGGCACTCGCTCGACTTGTCGCGCACGCAGCGCACATAGTACCTCCGTGAGTAATTTGTATTCTGTGCATAGTACCCGGCCCGCGCCCGCGCCGCCGCGCCGCTTGCTTGACAGCCCTGGCAGATATGCGATGCGATGCGTTATTATACTATGAACGCTAAACGCAATGCAAAAGGTTGAAATTAGGTTGTTTTCCAGAATATCTCGGCGAAGTGAAATAGAATGTTACATTATCGAAGCAAATTTAACTTCTCAGGAGTAATGTCAAATGTGTGCCTTATGCTCTGGAGATAAGGTTGAATTTGGTGACATTGGTGACCCTGACGTAATGATGATGATGATGATGAATGTAATTTGCATAGTAGCATATGCTTTCAGTTCTTAAAACAGCGCCTAAACTCCCAAACTTGTATCTTTAAGGAATCCGGAGTTCTCTTAGTAGTTTCGGAACCATAGTATACCTCGGTGCAAAATCTTGCGTTTTGGTAGCATATGCTTAGGATGCTTCTCATAAAATCAAAATCACCGTATGTTTCCATATAAATTTCGAGGAGTTCCCTCGATTACTCATGGATCCCATCATCAGGTCACCACTTTTGTGAACATGGTACCAAATTGGTGTGAAACCTAATACAACAAAACAAAAATTTCGAAAATCGGTTTACAAACGGCGGAGTAATCGTTGAACATACAAAAATAAAAAAAATAAAAAAAATACACAGCCGAACATATAACCTCCTCGTTTTTTTGAAGTCGGTTAAAAATAGCTAATTTTGGCACTCACTCACTCACTCACTCACTGACTGGTCGCGGTAATCAAAACCTCTAGGCCACTTCCAATTGTCCTAGCTTTATGAAATTCGGCACACAGGTCGTGTGTTACATGTAGATTAACGAAAAATTAAGAAATTGTAGAAAATGGTCAAGCGTGAGTCGGTTCCACAGGTCGTGTGTTACATGTAGATTAACGAAAAATTAAGAAATTGTAGAAAATGGTCAAGCGTGAGTCGGTTCATCTACGAACTTCAGAGGCCACTTCCAATTGTTCTAGCGCGAGCGTTATGAAATTTGGCACACAGTCCCCCCTAGACAAGCGGCAAGCGATTATCGTAAACGCTAACGCCACAAAATGTATGGGATTTGACATTAGTATTCGCTAGCGAAGCGATGACTTATGTCAAATCGCATACATTTTGTAGCGTTAGCGTTAGCGTTTACGATAATCGCTTGCCGCTTGTCTACTAGGGCAGGTCATGTTACATGTAGATAAACAAAAAATTAAGAAATTTTAGAAATCGGTCAAGCGTGAGTCGGCCTATCTACGAAGTTTAGAGGCTACTTTAGGTTTAGAGCTAATTGAGAAAAAAACGGGGAAAATTATTTGAAAGGGCTAACTTGAACGCGCTAATCTCAGGAACTACTGGTCCGATTTGAAAAATTATTTCAGTGTTAGATAGCCCATTTATTGAGGAAGGCTATAGGCTATATTTTATCACGCCAATACTAATAGGAGAATGTGGAAAAAACGGGGGAAATTATTTGAAAGGGCTTATCTCGCGAACTACTGGAGCAATTTTTATGTTATTTGGCACAGATAAGAAGTAGACCACGTTACGTGAAGGATCATAGGCTATCCATTTTAATCATTTTTTCAGTGGCTATATATTTTATACCCGTGCGACGCCGGGGCGGGTCGCTAGTTTAAAGATATAAGATACAAAGTTTAAAGACGTACATAATTATGTTACGCTCCACAGACTGTGTTACGCTCAAAGACTGAAATCGCTCAGTGAACGAAAAAATAGCTCACCACGCGTTGTGGTCACAGAGAAACAGTCACGACGCGAAATTCGCGTTTTGGTTCTAATGAAAACGACCACGACGCGTTCTGGCAATCACAAAAGACCATAACGCGAAATTCGTGTCGTGGGCCGTGGCTGATATGCTATTCGTTTTTAGGGTTCCGTACCCAAAGGGTAAAAACGGGACCCTATTACTGAGACTTCGATGTCTGTCCGTCTGTCCGTCTGTCTGTCCGTCTGTCTCCAGGCTGTAACCCAAGAACGGTAATAGCTAGAGAGTTGAAATTTTCACAGATTATGTGTTTCTGTTGCCGCTATAACAACAAATACTAAAAACAAAATAAATTAAATATTTATGGGGGGCTCCCATATAACAAACGTCATTTTTCAAACATTTTTTGCTCAGTGTCAATGATGACAACAGGTGGGTACTTGAAATTTTCACAAAGGCCTTAATCCTTCAGGCCCCGCGCGAGCACCGGTGATCGCGACAACAATAGAATACAATAGCAATTCCTGGAAATTCCGACTGAAGTATTAATTATATGTGTTCTTTAATAATTGGTAATAATATTTAAATAAAATAAAAATTTAAGGGGGGCTCCCATACAAAAGACACAATTTTTGGCCTATTTTTGCTCTATAACGGTACGGAACCCTTCGTGCGCGAGTCCGACTCGCACTTGGCCGATTTTCTTGATTTGTTCTTGATTGATTAATCGTCCATGGGTATGGAAGATTATATATGGAGAATCTGTCAAATAAGTTGTGGATAGCCTATCCGGCACTTATCAGGAAGTGGTGAAACAGCCCGTAGTTTTGTTTCGACATTATACTGTGTATCTTATATTTCAAATGCAATTAAATAATACTATATAGTACTACTATATCTTCTTCTTCTTATATATAAAATTCTCGTGTCACAATGTTAGTCCACGAACTCCTCCGAAACGGCTTTACTGATTTTTACCAAATTTTATATGCATATTCAGTAGGTCTGAGAATCGGCTACTCGGTACTTTATATATTGATAAGTGCATTTTTTGAATAAATAATAGCAAATTATTACAACCTGAGACTGACGGCGACCATTGTTTGTGCGACGGGGTAGCGATCGACGTTGCCATGGTGACATACTTATTTAGTCACTTCAATGAAATAATGTGGCAAATGTATTTGGCAAAGCAACGTTTGCCGGGACACCTAGTAGTATTATAATATTAGTATTAAAATTAATACTTACAACTTTAGAAGAGCTATATAGCTCTTCTAATGTTGTAAGTGACCATGGGCGACGGTAGTTGCTTTCCATCAGGTGACCCGTTTGCTCGTTTGCCCCCTTACTTTATAAAAAATACTTAATTGTCCACAGGAAAACATCTTACGGCGCTGCGAGCTCGACCGGCGCGTCCACCAGCGTACCGCAGCCGACCGTCAGCCGCTCTGCCTCGCCAGCACTGTTAGTAAAGTTTATCACTTTTTGCCCGTTTTCACCAACTACCTCTTAGGGTTGGACCTCATCTGGCAGCACGGAATCGCTTTTTTCCGTCGCCTTTTCTCTTTCTGTCCCTTAGAACTGCCATTTGCTAGACCGAGACAGAAAGCATAATGCGATAGCCTCGAGGATTCCGCTGCGTGCTATCGCATTATGCTTTCTGTCTCAGTCTAGCAAATGGCAGTTCTAAGCGACAGATCGAGAAAGGGCGACGGAAAAAGGCGATTCCGTGCTGCCAGATGAGGTCCAACCCTTATGGTGCTCCCTCACCGCGAGCATTCACGTGTAATGTTTTTAGATTCGACTTTGAGCATTACAACACCGACAAGCATTCACGTGTAATGTAACATTACAGATTCGACTTTGAGCATAACATAGGAAGTTGACTTCACTGTCACGTAGTAATATAGATGTTACAAGTTGTATCAAGATATTACACATTCAACATTGTATGATGTATCATTACAAGGTGCGCATTGTAATGCTCGGTTCTCCTCCCTTACTGATGTAATGCTCGACTCTATAACGTTACATTCCAAGCGAACGCTCCTGGTAAGGGAGCACCTTCAACGCTAAGTAGCGACCATTAACTGCAGTGGCGGCCTTACCCATTGCGAGACCCGGGCGGAAGGTGCGAGGCCTTGGGCGGTCTTTGCGAGTCCCTTTCTCTTCCAAAAAACACTTTGCGAGGCCCCTGCAAGCGCGAGGCTCCGGGCGATTGCCCTGTTCGCCACCCCTAGGGCCGCTACTGCCATGAAGTGTACCTATCTTTTAAGATGTACTGTTTATGTGTCATCTACGTCTCGAATTTAGAATTTCAATATTCTTATGATTTTATATCAATACTTAATCAAATTTAATTTAATTCCAGTGGTCTGAGCGTGGTGACGTCGGAGATAGAGGGCGCTGAGGAGGAGTGGACGTACGACCCCAACGAGCCGCGCTACTGCATCTGCAACCAGGTCTCATACGGCGACATGGTGGCCTGCGACAACCAGGACGTGAGTACACAATATTAATAGTAGTTGTAAATATCAAAGTTTATAATACAACAATAATAATAACTCTCACACCGATTTCGGTGACGGTGGCTGGTTTCATTGAAACCAGGCCAGTTACGCAGGAGTAATTTTACATTGCCCAAAGTGTGTGCGCAGTACACAAGAGCACTCTCTATTCCTTAGAGGCGAGAGATCAGGCGCAGGACCAACTTCTTACATGCAACACCGATCCTCTGATTACCTTTTGTAACTTACATTTAACACAAATATTAAAACGTGTTTATTATTTTCAGTGTCCCTACGAGTGGTTCCACTACCCGTGCGTCGGTATCACCGCGCCGCCAAAGGGCAAATGGTATTGCCCGCAGTGCCATTCCAACATGCGCCGAAACAGGAACCACCGCAAGAATTAAAACGCACCTATAACTTATAGGCATAGCATGACCACAGTAAAAATAGGATGTAATATTTAAATACTGCCACACACACTGCCGCATAGAGATATTTAATTATGATTAATCTTCAATTTAGTTTAGGCTTATGTCAATTTTTTTAATTAATTACATTTTGTCATTAATGTTCCATTCTGAGTACGGCACAGAGACGAATGTTAATTAACTGTAATTAAATGAAGATCTTGATATAAACTTCATACATTGTCTGTCAAACTCTTCATTAAATTGAAGTTTAATCAATAATCTCTTGAGTGTGGCCATAAGACCTTTTGTGGTGAACAGTGTTTGCGTTATGTTACTAGTTTTATTAGCAAAATGGCTTTTCTATTCTTCCATAAGAAAATACCCTATAGTAGTCATGCTAATCGTGCTGATATTCTATGGGCCATATTATCACATTATGGCCTATTTCCCGTATCTATACTTATTATTATAAAGAGGAAGGATTTGTTTATTTCTATCAAAAAGGCTCCGGAACACCACACCAAGATCTAAACAACCTCCATATTAATCCTTCAGGCCCCGCGCGAGCACCGGTGATCGCGACAACAATAGAATACAATAGCAATTCCTGGAAATTCTGACTGAAGTATTAACAGAAAAAAGATAAACACCTTAAAAAAAATTTCACAACGAATAACTATATTATACTTAATATGGTCCTTTCTGTCTGAATCAATACAAAATCCTTCCTTTTAGTATTGTAAAAGCTGATAATAATGATATTACGATTTAATAAAAATAAAAATATTGAATGGTACTTATACAAAGTAGTTTTTTTTGTGTGAATAAGCTTATATTTTACTTATATTTTACTCAGAAATATTGAAAAGTATGAAGTATACCTACACTTAATTAATTTATGTCGTAAGTTTATCAATGAGAGCGTAAAGATATTACCACCTATATTATAATATATATGTATAAATTAGGTACCTACCTACTTACTAGAAAAATATTAAATAAACCTTGTACCGTAAAACTGGCTGAATAGGGGGACTTAGGTGTAAATAGGGACGAAACCGATAAAAATATTTTAAAAGAAACCTTATGGTCATGCTATAAGCCGCCGCTATCCCCAACCCGCGGCCCGGACTTTATTTGTGGCCCGCGTAATGTTAAACAATTTTGAAATTCACACCCACCGGCAAAATAACGTAAAGTCTCCGTGATAGTCGTTCAATTTTTTTTACTTTTAAATTGTTAATTTTGAAGAATGTTATTTTTAACCCTAAAAAAATTTTTGTTGCGGCCCGCGACACCAAGACCAAAACATGTTTGTGGCCCGCATGAAAAAAAGGTTGGGGACCACAGTGTCAATAATTTTTGGTTTTAAAATGAAGTAAAATTATTATTCCTTTTAATGTCAACACTCAATCGCCATGAAGTTGGCTACAAGACATCGAGACTTCAGTTCAAAAGTTTCTTTAATCATTGGTTCAAAAAGTGCCTTCAGATAACGGTGAATTGCGTCGCTTCAAACTTTATCAACTATAAAGTAAATTGTATATTATCTTGAATTGTAGTAAATGGGGACGAGAATTGGGTGAATAGGGATCAGTGCTAGGCTGAAAGGGACGCCGTATTAAATAAATAGATACGAGTAAGAGATGTATGTACACGATAAATGTGTGGAATGAAAAAATTTCACTAGGCCTGTTACAATTTACTTTTGTAATCTATATGAATAAAAATGAATCCATAATACGTCCCTTGGTCACGTGGTCACGACATCAAGCGTAAACGGCTCGACCGATTTTGTTGAAATTTGGTATAGAGATACTTTGAGTCCCGGAAAAGAACATAGGATACGTTTTGTCCCGGAAAAATGTACGGTTACTGCACAAAATACTTTTATGATTTGCGCGAAAACTATTCAATCGATTTTGATGAATTTTGGTATGGAGATAATATGTACTTTGAATCTCGGGAAAGGACAAGGGATACTTTTTGTCCCGGAAAATGTACGGTTCCCGCACAATAATAAAATATAATGACTGATTATTTATTTCTTTATTGTGATAACCCTGACAGTTTTCCCTAATAACCCTGCTTTCAGAGGGATTTTCTTAACTTTTTAATTCGATTGTCAAACAGTTTTCATTTTAGTAACTAGATGGCGTATGGGTAGACAACTATCGGTAATACCATCAATAATTGCTACAAAACTGGGCAAAAGAATGTAAAACTTGATACATTTAAATTTGAAAACGACGCCATAATATTCCAATGACTAGGATAACAAAGTTATTACAACGATGTTTTAGTTAAAATTCACGGAAGAAATAGCCCTATTTACCGATATTCACACCAAATATCACAGGAATTACACATTTTGGTTTTGACAACATCTTACCTGCACTTGTGCCAGATAACGGGTATTTCATGGCTAATATTTTACCAATAATGAACATCAAAGACCCAAATAACACAATTTGGGAAAAAATAATAAAAACCACACCAACAATAAAAAGTAGGAGTTTGAAAGTGACATGCCCATGGGCCATGACATGCCCGCCAAAACTCTTTCAGTTGTCAGTTTTCAGTTTGACAATTTGCGTGTTCCTAAACTGTTACCAGTATATTGGCCTAATCGCCTAGGCCAATGATCGCTTAGGCTAAGATATTTTGATTTATGCCACACTTGACAGTACACTGATATTTTTTAGAAACACAACCAATATGTATCCGTGATGCCAACCTACAGATAATTTCAGATCGGTGGGGAACCAATAGAAAATCTAGAAGTGTCTATCGTCGCGCCGTCTGGTGGAGATTAAAAATAAGAAAACCTCTCATTAACTGCCATCTGAAGTATACGTAGGGATGACCTTATTTTTATTAATATGACAAAAACGGCACAGCTTAAACACATTTTTACGATCTTGTAGCCTAATTCATGAGTTAATTCAAAAATTTGAACAATGCACGAAAGCTAGACTTTACGCAGTTACAAGTATTTTCAGTTCAAAGTTAAAACTGTCCCTATTCAGCCAGTTTTACGGTACTGTATAGTCTGTATCCTGTGTATCATAAAAGGTTTTAATTTTATAACTTTTATTTATTTGTTTGGTCCGAGGACTCTGAGCAGACGGATTACCTGATGCTAATAATATTTGATACAACATCTGAGAAGTTACACATGGAACTCGAAACTCCTACTGTTGCGATCTTATTTTCCTGTTCTGAGGTTGCGATCGACGCAAGTGCTTAGGTTAGTCTAGTTAGCCTTTTTTTCATGCGGGGCCACAAACATGTTTTGGTCTTGGCGTCGCGGGCCGCAACAAAAATTTTTAGGGTTAAAAAGTTACATTCTTCAAAATTAACGATTTCAAAGTGGAAAAAATGTAACGACTATCACGTAGACTTTATGTTATTTTGCCGGTGGGCGTGAATTCAAAATAGGCTACTTGACCTATTTTTTTTCTTCATTCTAATCGCTTCTTTATCATTCATTTTCACAAAAAAATCTAATATTTTAATATTTTACACAGTAGAAACCCATAAAAATGTTGATTGAAAATCATGCCTTTTAAATGGCGCCGAAAACACTGTCCGCCATAGTGTGACGTCATACGTTTTGTATTTTAAACTCTCTTTATTGAAAAAATTTTAATGTGCTAAATGTACGAGTCTAAAAGTGCCCAAAAATTATAAAATAATTAAATAAGAAATTAGAAATCATTTGTAATGTTGAAAACTTTTGGAGAAAAGTTTTGGCCATTTCATTTCCTGTCTACAATAAATGGAGATAATATATAAAACTGACGTTTTATTTGAATTATTTAAGAAAATATATTTTACAAATATTTCTAGGCTTATTCTTAATATTTATGTACAAATAAACTTACATATTATAACGAGCGCGATGAATAAAAGATATTAAACTAGTATGAGGATGACGTCACATCCAAATCGGAAGTACCGCAAAAGCGTTTTCGTCAGTACAAATCCTATTTTCATAAAATCATATTTTCAAATCGACTTTATTTATCAATCATACGTTTTTATTTGATGATAAGGGTGAAATCCGATTTCCTAGGCCAAGTTCTACTAGAAATATGCATTAGTTCAATGAAATTGAATATAGGTCAAGTAGCCTATTGTTTAACATCACGCGGGCCACAAATAAAGTCCCGGCGGGCCGCGTGTTGGGGATAGCGTGTTTAGAGTTTAGACTGTACTCTGAGCTGTTCGTGCTATCACTTATCAGCAGCATTTTAGAATTCGTTGATGAAATAATGGCATTTGTCCGGACCTTAGAACAGTCCGGACCGTACTCGATGCATTTCGTGTACCTCACGGCTCACCTGTGCTAGTGTAGGCCCACAGATTATATTTTCCTGTTCTGAGTGTAGGCCTGCGGGGCGAAAATGGTCACATTTAGCAATTCCTCTCAATCAATTCAGCAAATGAATTGTCAAAACTGTCAAACTGAAAATGTCAAATCAGTACAAAAATACAGAAATGAATTGCAAGCAGATTTGCATTTTGCGTTTTTAAAGAATTGAATCATAATAAGATTCATATCATGATTCAACAAAGCGACCATTTTAGCCCCACTTTAGTTATTATATTATAAACGATCGATTTCTTTGTGGCTTTCCCAGTTCCCAACTTCCCAAGTTCCCAGTTCCCACACATTCAAGTATTTGCAAAAATGTCTGTTTTCTTACATTAGGAGAGAGGAAGAAGAAGCACATTTCGAGAATTTGCCAGAAACATCTCTGTCAGCTGTCAGTTTTTCAAAAAGTCAATTGTCAAAAAGAAATCGCGCTACCGGTTGGCAGATACTGGGTTCATGAATTTTCGTAAAATATTTCAAGAATTTCGCTGAAACTTGAAGTAAATTATTGCCGAGTTAAAATCTATACCAAACACTGTCCATCGTTGCGTAGTAAGAATTCTTAAGGTTATAAAATCGTCGTAATTCGTCAATAATGTCCGAGGCAAAGATGACTGAGGTAGGTGTTTATAATTTAAGTACATAATATTCTATTTTCGTAATTTTTCATAAAGTATAGAAGTATATAAAACACAAGAAACTTAACCTTTGATAATATTTTTACAGTTGCGAAAAGATTTAGATGAGTTGAATGAATTACTCAAACTCGCTAAACGCAAGAAGGTTCAAGATTTCCTGTCCTTAGAGATCAGAAAATTAGAAACCGATTGGATATCTTTAAAGGAAAGTCTTAAAACAGAACCGATGGAAGTTACCCCTACACCTAGTTCTTCTGTACCACAACAAAAAAAGAGATATCAAATAAAATTAAATGGATATGGTAATATTATATATTTTTTTTGGTTCAATATCCTATCAAGCCCCGTAAGGACACCGGTGACCGCGACAACAATATAATACAATAGCATTTCCATGAATCCCAGATCGAAGGATTAAACTATTGTTTCCCATTGTGTGTTCAAATCTTTTAAATGTATTCAATATTTTTAGGATGGGATCAATCTGATAAATATGTGAAGATATTCGTAACTCTTAAGGATGTTCAAAATGTGCCAAAAGAGCAAGTCTTCTGCAAACTCACAGAGAGATCTATGGAGCTACATGTGCAGGATTTGGATGGAAAAGACTACTTGTTGGTTATCAACAAACTACTTAATGACATCAATGTTGTAGACAGCCATTGGAAACAGAAGACAGGTATGAATAATAATTAATATTATTATTTAGTAATAATATGTCAACAATTAATAACAAAGATTTCACTTTGGTTTGCTGCATTACACAGTGTATGGAGGAGACGAAAAATCGGAAATTTTCTATTTTCTTCAATTTTGAACGGGCATTAGTATTAAATGGAAGAGTAGAACACCCGCAAAAGTTTTATTCTAAGAGCTACCAAAGTTTAGCAATTTTTTGCAGCCCGGAAGCGAAAAATCCATATATCTTCAAAATTTTTAGGGAATAAATTAAATTTTGTATTCCACCTGAAAGCCTCTTAAATAAGGTATATTTCAAGCTTTTTTCCTGATCCATCGTGTCGTGTGGTGTTAGCAGTGGTGGTAAACGGATCTCACGGGGGATTTTTTGTGCGTATAGATTGCTTGTATACCTTTAATTTGTCAATATTTTCGATTGCATCTTTTGTTTGGTTTTGGATAAAAAAAATAAAAACCTAAAAATGAAAATTTTATTGTATGTAAAATATTGACACTGTGAATCAGGAAAAAAGCTTGAAATATACCTTATTTAATCCTTCAGGCCCCGCGCGAGTACCGGTGATCGCGACAACAATAGAATGCAATAGCAATTCCTGGAAATTCCGACTGAAGTATTAATAGGCTTTTAGGTGAAATATAAAATGTTATTAATTACTTAAACGTTTTGGAGAAATATGGATTTTTCCCTTCCAGGCCGCAAAAAAACGCTAAACTTTGGTAGCTCGTAGCATCAAAATTATTTCGAATTGACATGCGGGTGTTCTACTCCTGCATTCATACCTAATATTAATGCATATTCAAAATTGAAGAAAATAGAAAATTTCCGATTTTTCGTCTCCTCCATACACTGTGCATTATGCCAAGTGATGTTCATGACAAATAAGTATGCCACAGTTGCATCCACAGACATAGATCAAGATAAATACCGCATGTGTATGTACTTCGCGTGCCATATCGCGTTCCCAAACGACGAGCAATGCTCATCTTTCGAAAGTCTGTTCTTTAGTCTGCTATCGGAATCGGACGTAAATCGGAATTTTAAAAATGCCTAAAAGTGTCGTTTTGAGTAGAAATTCAAATAGAAACATTGACCTTCATCGTCATCAGTACGTCACAATGGTAGGAAAAAAGTGACACACTCGTTTTCATACAAATGGAGCGACATGCGGTATCTATCATGATCTATGTCTATGGTTGCATCCATATTTTTTAAACATGCACCCTAACTCTACTTGCTTAAATAAATAAGAAGTATGAGATTTATATTTTTGAGAAGCTATTAACATAATATTGTAAGTGGAATTATAGTGTTCAATAAATAAAAATACTTTTCAGACATGGTAGTTGTATTTTTGGCAAAATCGCAACCGAGCATCAAGTGGTCTCACATGACAGAAATAGAAAAGAAATTCGAAGATCAGAAAAACAACAGATTCAAGCCTGATGACAACATGGACAATAAAGATCCACAGGAGTCTATTATGGGACTCATGAGAAATATGTAAGATATTGATTGATTCTAGATAAAGTTATAAGAAGACTTACTTAGGCCCTTCTCTCTTATTATTAGAGAGAAGGGCCTAAAGGTACTTGTCTCTTTTACTCACATACTTTAGCACTGTAAAGACTGAGACAGCAACATTTTCATGCTGTATAAAAGAGACTAGTTGCATTAGATCTTATAATTCAAAATTTCTCTCTATCTCCTAACTGGACTATAGTATAAAAATAACATTAACTTTCCTCAAATAATCAAATAAATAAGGCTATGTACTTTGTATAAAGGCTGCCTTTACATTACGTCGCCAGTGGTGCGGCAGCCGCGCTGCAGCCGCACTGCTTGCGACGTAATGTGAAGGCGCTCTTATTGAAAATATTTGTATTAAAAAATAGTAGTAAAAATTATTTTATTGATTTCAAAATAAATGTTATATTAAACTAACCAAGTTCAATACTATCTCTCAATTACTCAAAACATCTGATCTTTTTCAGGTATGAAACAGGTGATGATGAAATGAAGAAAATGATATCAAAGGCCTGGTACGAAAGCCAACACAAAAAGAGAACTGATACTGTGGATCTTTAATGCCCTAGAAACAAATTTTAGATGTAAGTTTAACTTGTGTATGAATGTAGGGTGAGTGAATTTTTTAGAAATCTAGAAACTTCATTTTTGTATAATTTCTCTTGACCCATGAGAATTAATTGTATGTTTTAGTTTATATATTATAAATAAAATTCATATTTAATATGCTACACACTTTTTATTTAGAATAAACATTACATAAACATCCATAATTTATAACATAAGATTAACATTTTAAGCAAAATATTATTATTATTATCCTTATCTATTATATTAAAAATCTTGAGTCTAAAATCTTTAATCCACCTTAACAAGCTTAGGAGAGTGGCTCCATATTCCAAATCTGAAAAAGAGATTAATATTTTAATAGAAATATTATAATTATTACTTACATTTGATTTTAAAAAAAAAACACTATCAATTACCAAAATTAGAACTTGTAATTTATCCAGCCAATTTACATTGCATGTACCTAACAAGAACTTTATTATTCTATATTTCTATGAATATGGTTCTTTGTTTAAAGGTAGAGCACTACATTACTTTCTGCTTTCTAGATTCTAAATCATGGCTCTCCCGCCGTGGGAGAGCCATGCTTCGGCACAAATGTTCCGGCTCGACCGGAGAAATACCACGGGCTCACAGAAAACCGGCGTGAAACAGCGTTTGCGCTGTGCGTCCCTACCCTATTACCCTATTCCCTCGTAAAAGGCTGGCAGCGCACCTGCAGCTTTTCTGATGCTGCGAGTGTCCATGGGCGACGGTAGTTGCTTTCCATCAGGTGACCCGTTTGCTCGTTTGCCCCCATTTTTCATTAAAAGAAAATTAAGTAACGTACCCAGTTTTCTTTCCGAAGTTTTCCTTGGCGGGTTTTGCGAGAAGCCCGATGATATAAACAGCTTGCAGGAGATACAACAGATGGTGCCATTTGAAGCTTATTGACTCTTCCTCATCAACATTGTGGGTCGGCATTGATCGTATTTCTTCCTTTAGGTTTCTTGTGTCCTTTCCAGAATTCCGATCATCGCGTGAAAGGTCAACACGACTGTCTCTTTCTTGTCGGTTACCATCGACAAGTCTTTTGCTGCTATCTCTCTCCGTATTTCGTTCGAAAGTATTCTTTATAAACCGTCTTTCAAAGCGATAATCCTGACTTGCCCTGTTAACACGACGTTCAACGTTTCTGTCATCTTCCATAATTCGCTCCACTTTCGATATGCGATTGTTTTGTGATGATCGAATTCTTTGATCAAATGTGTCCCTTTCATTTGAATTAATCCTGGCACGTCTAGACGTATCATCCGGCTGGATTCTTCGAATTGGCATAGGAATGGATCGCTCTTTCGTCCTTTCATTGTCTCGGATACTATATCTTGCTGGTTCAATTTCTTTCCTTGCTTCCATTCTGGGATACCTTATTGCCTTAGCAGTTCTCCTGTCTTCATCAACACGTCGGTTATCTTGTCTAAGTTCGTTTAGTGATCGAATATCGGTATCCCTTATACGCTTGCTTAGTACTTCACGTCGAACTCGGGCAAATATTTCACTGTCTCGTCGGCTGCTATCCTCCAACCTGATATCTCTAACTTCTGGTCGGAAATTACGTCGTGCGTCCAAGTTATCACGTTCCCTTTTTTCAACTACATCAAGAGCAATAGGTACGAAGTCTCTTGCTGCTCGTCGGAAGTCGCGTCGTGCTTCTAAATTATCCCTCTCCCTTTTTTCTACTACATCCCGAGCGATAGGTAGAAAATCTCTTACTTCTCGTCGGAAATCGCGTCGTGCGTCCAAGTTATCACGTTCCCTTTTTTCAACTACATCACGAGCAATAGGTACGAAGTCTCTTGCTGCTCGTCGGAAGTCGCGTCGTGCTTCTAAATTATCCCTTTCCCTTTTTTCTAATTCATCACGAGCAATAGGTACGAAGTCTCTTACTTCTCGTCTGGAATCGTGTCGTGCTTCCAAGTTATCTCGTTCCCTTTTTTCTACTACATCCCGAGCGATAGGTAGAAAATCTCTTACTTCTTGTCGGAAATCGCGTCGTGCTTCCAAGTTATCCCGTTCCCTTTTTTCAACTACATCACGAGCAATAGGTACGAAGTCTCTTGCTGCTCGTCGGAAATCGCGTCGTGCTTCCAAGTTATCCCGTTCCCTTTTGTCTACTACATCCCGAGCGATAGGTAGAAAATCTCTTACTTCTCGTCGGAAATTGCGGCGTGCTTCTAAGTTATCCCGTTCCCTTTTTTCAACTACATCACGAGCAATAGGTACGAAGTTTCTTACGTCTCGTTGGGAATTGCGTCGTGCGTCTAAGTTATCACGTTCTCTTTTTTCAACTACATCACGAGCAATAGGTACGAAGTCTCTTACTTCGCGTCGGAAATTGCGGCGTGCATCTAAGTTATCCCGTTCCCTTTTATCAACTACATCACGAGCAATAGGTATAAAATCTCTAACTTCTCGTCGAGAATTGCGACGGGCGTCCAAGTTATCTCGTTCTCTCGTTACAACTTCATCACGGGCAATAGCTGCGAAACTGCGCTTTTCAACGTCAGAAATTGGGGACTGGCTCCTTTGACGTTCACGACGATTCTGGGATTGTAGTTGTTCGTTGATTCGTTGAGCTAAGTTTTCAAATCTAATGTCGGAGATCCTCCTAGTTTCTATGCGGGATTGTCGTGTATCGTCGCTCGTATCTGCAGATTCCCTTCGTCCAGAAATGTTTCGCACATTATTAGTTCTACGGTTCGAGGCGCAAACAATGTAACCGTCATCGCTTCGCTGGGCTCTAGTTTCCCTTCGGAATTCTCGAAATGTATCCCTTCTCTGCAAGTAATCTACGCGGTCATCAACATTCCTTTTAGAAACAGGGGAAATTCTGCGGCTTACTTCTTCATTATTACGAGTAACATCCATCCTAGAATTCTCCCGTGCATCCTGACGTGAATTTCGCGATGTATGGAAATTGAATCTGGAGTCAGCTTTATCGGAGTTCCTTGCTTCCCTTCGGAGATAACGGTTTTCGTTAGCTTCATTCCGTCCTTCGGTGTCATCCCTAGTAAAAGGAGAACTCCTTCGGTTAACTTCAGCGTTATCACGAGTACGAATAAATTCTGATCTAATATTTCGTTGAGCATGACCATATCGTCGTTCATTTGTTTGTCGAATTGAATCGTCTGATGTTGTATACCGTGCGTTAGTTTTATCTGCACTATCCCTTGATTCTCTTCGCGAATCCCGAGGTGCGTCAGATTCTCTCCTTTGTACAATTTCTCTTTCATAGACTCTGTCTGAATAGCCCCTTAATTCCCTTCGGGTCTG
This sequence comes from Lysandra bellargus, assembly GCA_905333045.1. Classification (NCBI taxonomy): domain Eukaryota; kingdom Metazoa; phylum Arthropoda; class Insecta; order Lepidoptera; family Lycaenidae; genus Lysandra; species Lysandra bellargus. The sequence goes on along the minus strand of HG995351.1, from coordinate 8,930,164 downwards.
TCGAGATTCGTCAGTCCTTTGTGCCGATTCTCTTCGTTCAAATACTCGGTTTACCGTAGCAGGGGAACGTCTGTTATTTTCTTCGTTATAATCACGTGATAATTCTAATCTTGCATTATTGCGTCTTATCTCATCAGGTACAATTCTTTGTGCTCGCGTTAGTCGTTCGTTTATTTGTCGCTGTGAGTCGTCGAATCTTAGGATTCTTTCGCTAGCTACGTCTGAATTGTCCCTTGATTCACTTCGGAAAGCATGAAATTCGTCAGCTTCTCTCCTTTGGACAGCACTTCTTTGTTCGAGATCCCTTCGACTCGTACCTGCGGTCCTCTGTCGTCTGATTTCATTATTCGTTTCACGAATAACATATTCCGATCTTAAATTCTGGCGCCTATTGTCAGGTACACTTTGTAACTCGCGTTGTGATCGTTCATTATTGCGGCGGCTGGAGTCAACTCGTCTCACGAATCGATCAGAAATCTCTGAATCATCTCTGACATCTTCTCGAGCCCTTGATCTGATGCGCAATTCCCTTCGTACATTTAAATCTGTACCTTGTCGGGAGCGAATAAGTGGATCCTGAATATCGTCGAAGCGCCGCTCAACACTTCTCCTGTTTAGCGCATCTACAACCCGGGAATCTCTGAATAAAGTATTGCGTGTTCTGTCTTCTCTTTCGTTGCGTCGATCTTCTTGGGACAAGCGGCGGGTAAGCCGCACGTTCCTTACTTCCTTTTCGGTATTTGAGCGTCGTTCTTCGCGTTCTTCTCGGATATTTCGTAATTCCGGTTTTGTGTTTCTTAAACGCTGGTCTTTCACATGTTCTGTTATTTGTTGACGAAAGGGGCTTTCTCGTATACGGTCAGTAGAAAGTAAACGACGATCTTCTGAGCGCACATTTTCATCGCGGTTGATCCTTTCTGAATACCTGAGCCCGTCGTCGTTTATCCTTTCGGGGAATTCCCAGCGGTTTCGATCTACTCTGACTTCGGGTCTGGCTTTGGAGTGGTCCAGCAATCGTGAATTTTGACGGTAGAAGTCGGGGCGCTCCAAACACCTTTCTCTGCCATTAAACAGATTTTCGGTGTAGATGGGTTGAAATATGCAAAATACTGCAAAGAGTAGTAAACGCCACTTATTCATAGTCACTGTATGTGTACTGTATATTGTCTTTCTGTTCTATCTGAACTGAGAACTGCTGCTGTACTGACTATCTGAGTCCCATTGGGGTGCTTTTATACCCCGCCGGGTACTATTTCAGTAAACTGCTATTTAACGCTAGAAGGCATTCAATTTTCAGACAATTCGCGATATACTTAGCTTACTTCGCTCCAACGTATTTCATACTTTAACCCATCAAGCCCCATAAACTCACCGGTAAGCGAAACACAATAGAATAACAATAGATTTCCAAGAATCTACGATCGAAGGATTAAGATAAGTTATAATGTAATGAATAGGTACTATCAGAGAAGTTGATTCCTAGGCAGATAGCAGACCAAAGTAATTTGGTCGCGTTAAGTCAAACACATTACACATCCGGTCAATCTAACATTGAATTGACATAAGCCGACCAAATGACATAGGTCCGTCAACTGCCTAGAAATCAATTTCCTCGATGGTACAATATTTTTTTCTATATATTTTTGGCAATGTAAATATTTATAAAAGGTTTTTGGTTTATTTTTATATTTTAGTTGATTTATTGAAAGTTGAATTAAGGTTTACCATTTATGACGTATAAAAAAAAACTACTTGATAGATCTCGTTCAAACCAATTTTTGTTGGTAGTTTTTATAGTAATGTACATCATATATTTTTTTTTGAATTATCATGCCCCTACTTTAGAAGTTATAGGGGACACACACACATTTTACCACTTTGGAAGAGTCTCTCTTGCATATTCAGATTATAAAAAAATGATAGTAGAAACCTCAATATGATTTTTGAAGACCTATCCATAGATACCCTACACGCGTAGGTTAGACGAAAACAATTTTTTTTTGTTTCAGTTGTACCTATGGGACCCCTAATATTTTTAATAATTTTTCCATTTTTGTATCAAAATCTTAATGCGGTTCATAGACTACATCTAATTACCAAGTTTCAATAGTATAGCTAGAAAAGTGGCTGTGACATACGGACGGACAGACAGACAGACAGACATGACGAATCTATAAGGGTTCCGTTTTTTGCCATTTTGGCTACGAAACTCTAAAAACGTTGCTTTATGTTTTAAAAAAAATTAAGTCTTAGTTACTGCCTATACTGACATTTGTAACTTGTTACTGTTAGTTAGTACCTCCCTAGATGGTTATAATTTATTTTTAATTTTTAATTTATCATTTAATTCAGGCGTCTTGGCCCTTTATTTTCAAATTCAATCAAGAAATTCCGCAACGAAAAAACGTGCGGCGTTTCCAGACTTCGGCACCTTGTTTGTGTGCGTGCGACGTATACGAATTATAATTGCATAAGTTGATAAAAAATGCAATGCAATGCGAGTGCCACACGTATTTTTTGTAAAGTGAAAGACGCCAGGTTTTTTTTTGTATAAAATATTTTGCTAAAATGTAAAGTATCAAGACTTGCGAACAGTATACACCCTTGCCAAGTGTTATCGCGGGCCGCAGCTGCACAAGAAAATTTGTCCTCACGAGTTGAATTATCTGATGTAGCTCATGTAGCCCACTGAAGCAATTGATTGGGGTCGTTTATTTGAATTCTGTGACGTCAAACCTAAGTAATAAGTTACCCGCGTTTTATTGAAAAAGAAAAGCGTGGGTTGGCATATTTTTATGGTTCCTTATCACAGTATTGCAGTCAAGGTCCCAAATAATGGTAATGGTAAGAGATATAATTTTCGACAGCTTGTACGATTATTCCCAGCATTCTTTTAAACTCTTGTAATTTGAAATTGGCGCATTTCACATTAGCAGAATGTTGCAATAATATTGAAAATCTGGTAAGTGGTAACCCCTACATTTTTTACATATTGTTAGATTTTAGAAAATTAACTTCAAAATTGTACGTGTAATTAAGAATTAAATTTCCCTATCTCAAAAACTACTGAACCGATTTTGATTTTTGATGAAACTTACAGTACTTATAACTAAGTTGAACAATACCTAGTGCAAGTGCGAGTCCACGCGCACGAAGGGTTCCGTACCTGCATAATAAAACAAAAATACTAAATAGGCAAAAATTGTGTTTTTTGTATGGGAGCCCCCCTTAATTATTTATTTTACTTATTATTATTTTTAAAGTATAGATAAAATTGAGTATTTTGTGAACATAATAAAACAAACAAACAGACACCTGAAGTGTCTACCTGTTTGTTGCCTGCATTGATATCGAGCAAAAAAATATTTTTAGTATTTGTTATTATAACGGAACAGAAATACACAATCTGTGATTATTTTTCTCTCTCTCTCTAGCTATCACCGTTCTTGGGATACAGCCTGGACTCCCGTTTTTACCCTTTGGGTACGGAACCCTAACAAAAAAAGAATCACTGTGCCGTAAATAGCCTTTTTTGCGCCCTGTGCGAGCTTCTATAACTGCGCCCTTGCGCAATGCTTTCAGGGCCACAGGCCTCTCTGGTCTAGTCGTCATTCTTGCGCCCCCACAGAGTCTGCGCCCTGTGCCTGGGCACCGGTGGCACCGCCCTATTTACGGCACTGAGTATGCGAACACAAACATAAAAACATGCTAACCTACTACACTTTTGACACTAATAATTATTGTAAACAGCCTTATGCCCGTTTTCACCAACCACACCTAAAATTTAGGTGTCCCCTAAGCCAATATTCCAAGTATTGTGGACTGTATGACTTTTGTTGATATTTGAGTTTTGATGACTTTAATTAAATCACTTTTAACTATTTACTTTGTTTATTAACTTTAAATTAAAACTAGACTATTCACTATGTGCACTGTACCAATGCAAAGGGCAGACAGATATTCGTCAAAGTTTCTGAAGCCGCAGCTGCCGTATGAGTCCTATGCCCAAATCTAATCACAACGTGTAACGCAACGCCCGTCTTGACCGCTGACCGGCCAATTTATATCTCTAAGCTTCACTCCCGCCATGCGCTAGCGCAGAGGGAGAAGACCCCGCCCACTTATCCCTGTGCGGGGATATACGCAGAATCCCGCCTTGTTTCTATCGCGCGGAGATACCATTTCAGCGTACTGCGAACATCTATCTCTTTTCTACTTATTGCGATGGCACTGTGCACTACACAATTACAAATTACATAGACAATAATAATTATTCAATACATATACAACAGTTTCAATACCATGATATCATGTTCTTAATGTACAAAATTATAATATCATAATTCACATTTATTTGTACAAGTTCCATAATATAATCTATTTTCAAAGACACATAACGAAATATAAAATCCTTACTCGTATTTCTTGCCCTTATCTCAAACGTGTGGATTACATAATAATTATAATTATATCATGGCAAGGAATACTCGTGTCAACAACTGTAGCGGAAATGAAAACGCAATAATCAAGTTTTATTAGACTCAAAACTTATAGCTAGATACTTAAGCACACATTCGTACCTAACCCCAAAGATGTCCCATATATACGATAGCACAGACTTTATTTATTTGTAGTTTATACATATTCCAAAACACATAATCAAGTACATAAACCTATCGTAGACAATGTGCCAAGCTGCAAGCATCTGCTAGCTTTCTCCAAACCCATTCTCACGCTAGTTTCTTATTCATTATTCTGACGGTCCATTGAAATCTTAAAACAAAACTTTATTACTTTTTAGAAAGGAATATGTCAATACAAAGTTCTAGGGAACACAATAATTACGTATTTTAACTAATAAACCTAATACAGTCAAAAGGACCAAACATGGGGCGATTTCACTTTAACAATGTCTTAGAAATACGCTACTAACTAACTTTCTAAAATGTGTTCGCCACCCTTGTCATCGTTGTGTCCACAACATTTCTCCCTCCGGCGCAGCTTGCGTAGCCTTTCCTCCTGTAGCTGTCAGCTTCCTTCCAGGCCGCTGAAATATCCCCGTCCGTGTTAAGACGACAGCTGCCCGTACTTCTCCCGGTGCGGTGTCCTCGGCGATATCCTTCGGGCCAGGTGTTACGTGGCGGTGACGTGCCAAAGTTTCTGACGTCACCACGCTGGATTGGTCGCGCCTTCTTTTGCGCCTCGCGTCGAGGCACCAACGTAGCCGTAAACTTTCTCAACCTGCGCCGCTTGAAATAATATCCGATGAAAGCAGGATCGGCACTAATCTTCCTCTTTGCGCTTTTCCGTTGTAGAGTCGCTTTGTAGTGCTGAGTGATTTTCTTGTCGTTTTCGCGCCATGGGAGCCCAGCTTCAGATCTCTCCTGGGTCGGTCTGATAGTCATCGTGAATATCTCCAGGGCTTGCTGGTCTACTTTCCTCACGCGTGGTTTGACGCCAATGTCTCCATCTCAGAACTTCTTTCTTGTAGTAGTTCATCATCTTCGATTGGGCTCATCTTTTCGATAACGTGCAGCACCTTCTCATTTTCAGGTGCAGCTTCGGATTCCTGTGCCCTCTGTTGCAGCTCATCTTGCTGAGAGCTGTGATGCGGACGAACACATTCTTCGTGTCCGCAAGTTTCTGCTTGGTGCCTTAGCCTTCGTAGGTTTTCAGCCTGTGACACATTGTACATCTGTGTTGTGTCACCATACGAGGTCTGAGAGGGTTGCCAATCGGTTATCGAACTGGTAAACGTTGGCGGGTCGCTATGAAGAGACTGAGGTAGCGCCGTTCGTCCGATAACATCGGCCAGTTGCTCAATATCTGATTCGTTTCGAGCGGCGACTGTCTCTGCAAACTGCTGCACTTGCTGATTTTCTTGGCTTCCTTTCTCCTCCCGTGAGGGGACCGAGTTTGTTTCGGCAACCCGTGGTCGATCTTCTTTCGTGGCCACGTCCTCAAGGATGTCTTCCTGCTCGTCTTGTATGACTGATATTTCCATCTCCAAACGCCGCTCTACAAGATCCTTTTCAATGGCCAGCTCCTTCTTCCTGATTGCTGCCATTTCTTCAGCGGCTTTCAGTCTTGCTAGCTGTATTCTCGTTATGACGCTATCCGCTGACCTGTATGAAGCCACTGACTGCGTCGGTGACCGTAGACGGCGCTCCGCCTCACTCCTACTCACTGTCGCAGGTACTGGACATTTTTCTATGCCGGGGCGTAGACGCTCGTATTCTGCTCTACTTGTACCCGGCTGCAGCAGGTACTCATATTCTAACTTGCTCGTTCTTGTGTCCTGACACTCCTCTTCACCCGCTGCATTTCCCTGGCTGCGTGTAACCACCATCCTGCTACGTGAGTCGATAATCGGCACGCTTTTTCGTTGCGATTCACCGACGCGATCGTTTACGCACTCGACGTCACGTAGTGCAACCGTTCAGTGTTGCGATGAATATTCTATTACACGCCTCCTCGCTTGTTCGCGACGCGGATGAAGTTTTGCGGAGTCAGCACACAGACGTTGCGTGGACTCAACGGCAAAACGAATAGACGTTGTCGTTCGACGGAATCAACACGCCGACGATGCGTGATTTCAACGTTACAACGCTAGACGTTCGTTGCTTCAAACCTCTTCGAATTGGTAAACTGGCACTGGCAAGTACTTCGTTCTTCTTATTCTTATTCTTCCGACGAAAACTTGCTAACTATTCTTCGACCTTGAAGGGCTGATTTTCTTCCTGATAAACCAGCAGCTCGTTCTTCATCCGGCTCGAAGGACCAGACAATATTGTGGACTGTATGACTTTTGTTGATATTTGAATTTTGATGACTTTAATTAAATCACTTTTAACTATTTACTTTGTTTATTAACTTTAAATTAAAACTAGACTATTCACTATGTGCACTGTACCAATGCAAAGGGCAGACAGATATTCGTCAAAGTTTCTGAAGCCGCAGTTGCCGTATGAGTCCTATGCCCAAATCTAATCACAACGTGTAACGCAACGCCCGTCTTGACCGCTGACCGGCCAATTTATATCTCTAAGCTTCACTCCCGCCATGCGCTAGCGCAGAGGGAGAAGACCCCGCCCACTTATCCCGGTGCGGGGATATACGCAGAATCTCGCCTTGTTTCTATCGCGCGGAGATACCATTTCAGTGTACTGCGTACATCTATCTCTTTTCTACTCATTGCGATGGCACTGTGCACTACACAATTACAAATTACATAGACAATAATAATTATTCAATACATATACAACAGTTTCAATACCATGATATCATGTTCTTAATGTACAAAATTATAATATCATAATTCACATTTATTTGTACAAGTTCCATAATATAATCTATTTTCAAAGACACATAACGAAATATAAAATCCTTACTCGTGTTTCTTGCCCTTATCTCAAACGTGTGGATTACATAATAATTATAATTATATCATGGCAAGGAATACTCGTGTCAACAACTGTAGCGGAAATGAAAACGCAATAATCATCAAGTTTTATTAGACTCAAAACTTATAGCTAGATACTTAAGCACACATTCGTACCTAACCCCAAAGATGTCCCATATATACTGTTACGTGCTAGGGTTCGAGGATTCGGAGAGAAAGACCTGGTGACTCTCTTGAAGACTTTATTCACAAACACTAGCTCACACAAATCACTAAGTCCAAACACTAAGCACTAGATCCAAATCACTGAGCACTATCACTGTCCTAGGTCGTAGCCGAGTCGTTAGTTCACTATCACAATCACTCACTATTGATCACTTGTCTCACTTTGAAGTCGCCTTGATGATCGCTCGGATCGAACTGCCCCGACTGCCGGCTTGTTTACCTTTTATATGGCCCACTTCGCCTTCTGGAACGTTCTATTCTGGGTTGTTTACGTAAACACGCAATTCACATAAACAAGGGTCGGGCTTTTCTAGAAGGTACGCGCAACTGTCGCGCGCAGGTAAACAACTGCCCGTATCCGTAACACTACTCCCCTCTTAGAGATGCTCGTCCCGAGCATCGTTGTTACTGCCATGATAGCGCGCCAAACGGTCTATGTGTACCACTTTGAATGTGCCTCTTGGTGGCTTTTGAATCCTGTAAGTCACATCATTCAATCGGGTAACCACTTTATATGGGCCGTCCCACTTGGTCTGCAACTTTGGAGATTTCCCTTTTCGGCGAGTTGGGTTATGCAGCCATACCAGTGACCCTTCTTCGAAGCCGCTCGTGTTCGATCTCCGGTCGTATCTGGTCTTCATGTTCTCACTTGACTGTAACCCATTTTCCCGAACCATGGCGTGTATGTAGTGCATCTTTTCCCTTAAATCACAGACATAGTCTTGTACGGTCTTTGGTTCCCCCGGTGACGCTCCTGTCAAGAGGTCTATTGGTATTCGTAGTTCTCTACCGTAATTGACATAAGCCGGGGTAGCTTTTATGCTCTCGTGCTCGGCGGTACGGTACGAGAGAAGGAAGAGTGGTATATACTTGTCCCAATCCTTTTGTCTGTCATCTACCAATTTCGCCAAATGCCTCTCTAGAGTCTGGTTAAATCTCTCAACCATTCCATCAGACTGTGGATGGTACGCGGTGGTCCTCGTCTTATGCATTCCCAAAATTCTGCACACTTCCTGGAAGACCTGCGATTCGAAGTTCCTGCCCTGATCGGAATGGATTTCGAGAGGCACACCAAAGCGAGATATTACTTCTTCGACTAGCTTAGAAGCAACCGTTGTAGCTTCTTGGTTTGGTATGGCGAACACTTCGGGCCATTTGGTGAAGTAGTCCATGACGACCATAAAGTACTTGTTTCCCGATTCCGTCACGGGAAATGGCCCAGCTACGTCAACTGCAATTCGTTCCCACGGTGCGCCAACGTTATACAACCGCAGGTTCCCACGGCTCCTGGTCTGTGGTCCCTTCACTGCAGCGCAAGTAGTGCATTTGCGGCACCAATCCTGTACATCATCTCGACAATGCAACCAGTAGAATCGTTCTCGCACTTTTGTTAACGTCCTCTTAACACCTAGATGACCTCCTGATACGCCATCGTGTATTTCACGGAGAACATCCGGTACTCTCATTCTTGGGACAACTATCTGAAGATGGAACTCTCTGCCGTTAGTCTTTTCCCATTTTCGGTAAAGTATTCCATTTTGAAGTATCAGACTGTCCCATTGCGCCCAGTACGCCTTAGTGACAGCGCCAGTGGGTGCAACCTCACTCCAGATTGGTTTTTCGTCACCTCGTTTCTTCCATGTGATGATGTGCCGTAGGTCGTCATCTGTTTCTTGAGCCTTCCTCATAGCATCATTCTCCCATGGACCCAAAGGACTTGTTTTCGTTAACTTTAATGTCACTTCATTAGATTCCTGCTTAACACAGTGTTTGCAGTCTTCTGAACACGGCCTTCGTGAAAGTGCGTCGGCGTTCCCATGCGCCTTTCCGCTGCGGTGTTCCGTCTTGAAGTCGTACTCCTGGAGTTGTTCAATCCATCGAGCTACTTGGCCTTCTGGGTTCTTGAATTGCAGTAGCCACTTCAAGGCTGCGTGATCAGTTCGCAGTAAAAACTGTCTGCCGATGAGATATTTGCTGAAATGTTGTAGCGTCTTTACGACAGCCAAGAGTTCTCTTCTTGTCACACAGTAGTTTCTCTCTGGCTTAGATAAAGATTTGCTGAAATAAGCAATTACAACTTCTCTTTCACCCTGTTTTTGAGATAACACCCCTCCAATGGCCGTGTTGCTTGCGTCCGTGTCGACTATAAACTGACCTTCAGGTTGTGGATACCCCAGGATTGGTGTTTCACACAGATGTTTCTTCAGTTTCTGAAAGGAATCTTCAGAAGTCTCGTCCCAAATAAACTGTCGTTTATCCTCTGTCAGCCGATGTAATGGCTTGGCTATCTCCGAGAATCCCTTAACAAAACGCCTGTAGTAGGAGCATAGGCCGAGAAATGCCCGCACTTCGGTTTTGTTCTTAGGGGTTGGCCAATTTTGAACTGCTTCCAGTTTCTCCGGGTCCGTCTGGATTCCATCACTGGAGATAACATGGCCGAGATAGTTGACCTTACTCCTGAATAAGCGACACTTTTTCGGATTCAGCTTTAACTTGGCCCCCTCTATTTTGGCGAAAACTCGTTCTAAGTTTCGCAAATGGTCCTCGAAGTCGCGGCCAACAATGATGACGTCGTCCAAGTAGACTAAGCAAGCCTCTCCAACTAAGCCTGCCAGTACACACTCCATGAGTCGCTCAAATGTGGCAGGTGCGTTGCACAAACCAAAGGGCATGACGTTAAACTGCCATAGACCTTTACCGGTGGAAAAAGCTGTCTTCTCCTTGTCTTTTGGGTGAATTTCCACCTGCCAGTATCCAGATTTCAGGTCCAGGGTCGAGAACCATTTCATGCCACTCAAGGTATCCAGAGTGTCGTCGATTCGAGGTAATGGATAGCTGTCCTTCTTAGTGACATCATTGAGACGCCTGTAGTCCACACAGAATCTTGTGCTGCCATCTTTCTTCTTCACTAATACAACAGGTGAGCACCACGGACTTGCAGACGGTTCAATAATCTTATGCCTTCTCATGTCCTCCAAAAGGCCTTCAACTTCTTTTTCCTTTGCAATGGGTATCCGTCTTGCTCGTTGACGAATTGGGTTCTCGTTTCCGGTATCTATCCTGTGCTGAACCATCGACGTTCTTCCAAGGTCACCTTCCTGACTGGAGAAGATATTCGCGTGGCGTTGTAAAAACTTCTTAGCTTTCATGCTCTGCGAATAAGTCAGATTACTCTTGCAGTCATCGAGTAGCTCAGTCACTATTCCATAGTTGCTGCCGTTGGCTGAGTCTGAGCCTGTGATCGAACTACACTTTCTCATCCAGACAACTTCCTCGCACTTTCCAATGACGTCACCTTTGTTCAAGCAGATCTCGTGATCACCCAGATTCAAAACCCTGACCACAGCGTTACTGCTTCCACTAACAAGGGTTCTCGCCGTCATCAGTTTTTGCGCTGATGTCTTGGTAGGTGTGTCTTCGATCAACACGCATCTGTTTGACTTCTTCTTTCCAGCTGGCGGTAGTTTCACCAGCACTCTAGCTTCCGCTCGTCCAGGTATAATGACTTCCTTTACACATGCGACTTTCCCGCAGGCGCCTCCAAGGATGAAAATTTCTTCTTCGCCACACTTGAAAACTCCGTCAGTGACATTAATTCTGCAGTTGTGCTTCTTCATGAAATCCAAACCCAAGATGCAATCATCCACAATCTCAGCCACGATAACGTCATGAGGGTACAAGGACCCCCCTACATTCATCGTAACTGACATTTCTCCCAGGACGGGTATTGGCTGACCGGAGGCAGTAAGAAGCCGACAGTCAATTCTCCTCTTGTGCCTCCTTGCGGCTTTTACCAAATTTGGGTTCACTATTGTTCTAGAGGCTCCCGTGTCTAGAGTCATTTTGCAATCCGACCCGTTAATAGCCCCCTGAACCACAAGACTATTCCCGCTGCTTGCTTGGGAGACAACAGTTATTGGGGCTTCCTCCGCGTCGGCCAGTACTCGCCTCTTAGTCCTGGCTGAAGCCCCCTGCTTCTTCAGCTCCTCTACTTGTTCCTCGAGCCTTTTCATCCTTGCCATCTGGGTCTCCTTCTGCGGGCAGTTGAGCTGAAGATGGCCCCTCTCGCCGCACTTGTAGCACATGGCTCCAAAACTTCTCTTCGCGGGAGCCTTGACCTCCTTAACTTCCTCAGAGATCTCATGGATCTTATGGGTCTGTCGTATGTCACGGCGAACAGCCTCGACCTCCAAAGCATGCGCCAATGCTTCCTTTAGCGAGGTGTGGTGACGTAGCCTCACTGCAGCTCTGACCTCGAGGTCCCTGATTCCGTCGACAAATGCTTGCACAATATTCGTGTCGATCATCTTGGAATCGGCTCCTGGGTGTGCCTTCTTGACCAGTTTTTCAATTTCCAGCGCCCATTGTTGTAGTCCCTCTCCTGAGCGTTGGACTCTGTCACGAAGTTGAGCGCGGAACACGTGCTCCAGGTGTCGCTCCCCGTATCTGGATTCAAGGGCCTCCATCAGATCTTTGAACCCATTTCCCGTATGTGCTTCCAGGACCGATAAGGCTTGCCCTCTGAGCGCGACAGTGAGAGCGGTCAGGCATTGTTCGTCAGTCCATCCGTTGGCAGAAGCAACCGTCTGGAATTGCTGACGATAAGCGTTCCAAGAAGTAGTACCGTCGTATGGTGGCACTTTAACTCTTGGCGCTTGTACCACTACTCCGGTAGTTCCACTAGACGTCGGGACTCCTGTGGTTTCCAGGCGCACTTTCCACTTCTGTAGTTCTGTGAGGCCAGTTTTCACATTTTCCATATCCACTCCTAGCCCGGTAACTCGTTCTTCCATAACATCGACATCTTTCCGAAGCTTTGTCACCGTGTCACTGACATCCTTTATAGCTAGAAGCGCCTTTTCTTGGAGGTCCTTTTGTTGCTCTTGTGACTCCTGCAAAGCGCCGAGCTTGCGTTCTTGTAACTCTTGCAAAGCGCCGAGCTTGCGATCATGTGCCTCTTGTGACTCTTGCAACGCGCCGAGCTTGCGGTCCTGTGCCTCCATCATTGCCCTTTGAGAATCTTGCAAAGCCTGAATTAACCCAATTATGTTTTCCAATTGAGGAGCCATTTGAGGGGCTGTAGAAGCTCCGGGCGATGCCTGGTGGCTGGAGCAAGTAGACGGAGCCCGGTGGGCGGGGCCAGTGGGCGTGGCCTGAGTAGTCTGGTGGGCGTGGCCAGTAGGCGTGGCCACGCCCAAAGTGGGCGGAGTCTGGGGGGCGTGGCCAGTGGGCGGGTCCCGGTGGGCGGAGCCAGTGGGCGTGGCCACGCCCAAAGTGGGCGGAGCCTGGGGGGCGTGGCCAGTGGGCGGGTCCCGGTGGGCGGAGCCAGTGGGCGGGGCCTGTCCCTCAGTGGGCGGAGCTTGGTCCCCAGTGGATGTGGCCTCCGCAGCCCGTTGCGCCCTTGTTCTGACACTTCCCTCGAAGTCCTCTCTCGGAGTCAATGGCATCTTCCAAATCTCACTTCCGACACCAGTTGTTACGTGCTAGGGTTCGAGGATTCGGAGAGAAAGACCTGGTGACTCTCTTGAAGACTTTATTCACAAACACTAGCTCACACAAATCACTAAGTCCAAACACTAAGCACTAGATCCAAATCACTGAGCACTATCACTGTCCTAGGTCGTAGCCGAGTCGTTAGTTCACTATCACAATCACTCACTATTAATCACTTGTCTCACTTTGAAGTCGCCTTGATGATCGCTCGGATCGAACTGCCCCGACTGCCGGCTTGTTTACCTTTTATATGGCCCACTTCGCCTTCTGGAACGTTCTATTCTGGGTTGTTTACGTAAACACGCAATTCACATAAACAAGGGTCGGGCTTTTCTAGAAGGTACGCGCAACTGTCGCGCGCAGGTAAACAACTGCCCGTATCCGTAACAATACGATAGCACAGACTTTATTTATTTGTAGTTTATACATATTCCAAAACACATAATCAAGTACATAAACCTATCGTAGACAATGTGCCAAGCTGCAAGCATCTGCTAGCTTTCTCCAAACCCATTCTCACGCTAGTTTCTTATTCATTATTCTGGCGGTCCATTGAAATCTTAAAACAAAACTTTATTACTTTTTAGAAAGGAATATCTCAATACAAAGTTCTAGGGAACACAATAATTACGTATTTTAACTAATAAACCTAATACAGTCAAAAGGACCAAACATGGGGCGATTTCACTTTAACAATGTCTTAGAAATACGCTACTAACTAACTTTCTAAAATGTGTTCGCCACCCTTGTCATCGTTGTGTCCACAACACCAAGTTTTGTTCGTGATGAATTGACAACCCCCTAACTCTTAGGTGACGTTTATTTGAAATAAAACAAACTATATGCGATTCATGCGTCAAACTATTAGGTGACGTTTATAATTTACGGGATAAATTGACGACCCCGTACACTTAGGTGACGTATGTGGCGACGACGACGGTTGCCTTGACAATGAATCTGTTATAGAATGGCCGTCTGATATTTTACTTGTAAAATAGCGAACTCCCATAATTATTACACATATTTCTCACAAACCTTCCTCTTTTATCACTCTATCTATAAAATAAAACCGCAATTAAAGGGAACAAAGGGACATGAGGACAGAAAAAGCGACTTTGTTTTATACTATGTAGTTTTAAACGTCACCTAAGAGTTACGGGGTTGTCAATTCATCAAGAACAAAACTTGGAATATTGGTTTAAGGGACCCCTAAATTTTAGGGGTTGTTGGTGAAAACGGGCATTAGAGTCTTAGACCATAGTTAGACGCTGATTTAGTCTAACATGTACGAAAACTGGGCAGTTCTGGAGATATTAAAGCAAGATTACATGATGTACAATCTAGATTCTAGATCAATATAGAATTTCAGGACTTTCGAGATTATTAAAGAAAACAAATAATCTTCATCAATTGAAATAATTTTCATTTGTTATTGTTATTAGATTGAAGTACCAGGAGCACATAACGTATGAAGAGGTGTTTGCATAATTTTTTTTCGTCCCACCCACTAATTTTAAGATTTTTCTTGTAGTTACCCACTACGTTTTGTTTTAATTCTTGTGAATGGGCAAATCAATAGAAGCCAATTTGTTTTAAACTATGAGACTCGGGAGCGCTTAACGTATAAAGAGATGTTTGCGTTAAATTTTTTCGACTTACCCACTAATTCCAAGATTTTTATTGCGACTACCCCCAATAATTTTTAATTACCCCTCTATTCATTTTTCAATTCATGAATTGAAAAAATTAATAGGGGTAGGTAGCCCATTTGTTTTAAACCATGCAATGAAGTACCAGGAGCGCATAACTTATGAAGAGGTGTTTGCGTTTAATTTTTTTGACCTATCCACTAATTCTAAGATTTTTATTGTGACTAGCCTTCTTGAAGCCTCTACACAACGCCCTCATTTTTTTCTGGGTCCCACTGCCCACACCTTTGAATGGCTGATGTACAGTAAAAAATATATAATGAAAACAAAACTGAAAACCATCAATTACTGTAGTCAAACAAGTCATGATCGGAATTGTGGAACATCTCTAGACAGAACACAGATGCGATGCAAATTCGCATTTGTGTGGGAGCTCTAAGTGCGGCAGCCATTGTAGAGATAAACTACGATAACATGGCGCGCCCCTCCAAAATTAAAAACGTTTCAAAGTATATTTTGTGAAAATATGAACATGGCGCCAGCATCCATGGCTTCATAACGTTATCGAATAACAGAAAAAATATCGTTACGTACCGTTATTTTCATAATGGTGGCCAGATAACGTTATTTTTATAACGATATCTAGTAAAATAACGTTATATTTACCGTTATTTTTTCGTTATGGCATAACAAAAAAATAACGTTATAATAATAACGGTAAATATAACGTTATTTTCTGGTATCAGGTATGCGATCGTGCACGGTGCACCAAATCTCACTCATATTTATAATGTAATAAGCGTTCTCTGTGAAAATACAAAGAAAAAATACACCTTAAAAGCGCGATTACGTTTAGAAAATTTTCCCGCCTGTCATGACTTTCTTGACGGACTATAACGTTATCAAAGAACATATATTTACCGTTATAAATCCTATATAACGTTATAACATTTACCGTTATTAAATACATTTATAACGTTATTTCTAGTATCGGTTTAATTTTCATAACGTTATCTATGCCCTTGAAGCAATAACGTTATGAAAAAATAACGTTATTTGAAGCCCTGCCAGCATCAAGTGAAATATTACGAGTACTGGTTGATTGGTTGAATACCTACAACTACGTACAATTTTTCATTAGGATGTGACTACACACATAGAAACAGTAATTTGGAGGGGCGCGCAATGTTATCGTAGTTTATCTCTAATAAACGTAGAGCTAGAATTACCATAGAAAGGGAAATAAAAATTCCAGTTTGGGTAACCAAAAGGTTTATTTTTTAATATCTTAAATCCTAATTGTATCCATAGGATTGCATGACGGCTGTGAATGGCGCAGTCACCTTTGCCACCTTCTCACCGGCATCCTTGGTGATTTTCTGTAAAGAAACACTAAAATTAGCAAAATGTTTTCTTGACGCTTAAAAATAATAATAGTTATAAAATAAATTCAGTGTTAAAATATTTTCATAATAACATCAAATAATGTAGGTAAGAAAATTATTCATCATGTATGTCAATGAGTTTCTAAAATACTAGAGTAGCAAAAGATTCTCAGAAATGTGTAACCACTTGATAGTTCAAAAGACAATGTCAAGTCATTAAGTATAATTTACACAGAGCCAGTACTGGCAGCCAGTATTGGCTTGGCCAAACTTCACACGCGGCATGCGTGTGAAGTTTGGCCTGGCTTGAAAAACTGTTCACATGCGGCACATACCAAGCCAATATTGGCTGCCAGTCTTATTGGCAGCCAGTACTGGCTCTGTGTAAATTATACTTTATGTTATTATGTCATTATGTAGGTCAGATATGCCTGCAGGCATCTTCGAAGTTGCTGCCGTAAACTGCCAATCTAGTTAGGTTAGTAACATAGAATATGATTCATGTATGTCACTGGCTACACGGTCAATTTTTCATCAATCTGGTACAGATTGACGAAAATTTGATTGTGTACGACTCGGATTGATGGATTGATCATATTTTTAATATGAACTTTTTATAACCATCAATATTCCGTCGATCAGATTGATGGATCAGATTGACGAGAATTTGACCGTATAGCCTGTGACTACGTACTCAAAATATAATTTAGATTCAGGCATGTTAGAAGTTGCGCTTAGGATCATACAATAATTATTATGTATGCGATTACTGTACTCTGGAGGGGATTCGTTTTAGCCGTATAACAAGAAAAAAGCCATTATTAGCAACATGGTTGTACAATACCTATCACTAACTTGTAATATTCAAAACAACAATACTGAAAAATGCCATTTGTAATAAAAATATTTACACAAGATAATATACACAATTGCAGGAATTACAGCAACCTCATATTTATATTAATCCTTTAATCGGGGATTCTTGGAAATCTATTGTTCTCGCAGCCACATGGCTTGGGAGTTGAAGCATTAATCACGAAATGTGTAGAAGTTTAAGAAAGACTACAACATTTCTACATACCTTAAGTTTCTTCTCATATGCAACTTTGTGGACTGCATTGAACTTCCTCTTGTCTTCGAGTTTGCGGACAACATCTCTGTACTTCCAGCCAACCTCGTGGGAAAGACGGCCAACGTGACAGTACTGAAAGCCAACAAAAATTACTCAAAAACAATTTCTAAATATTTTGTTTTCAGATAGTCAAAAGTATAATCAGATTAAAAAAGTTGCAACATTTATACATTCAGTCGCAAATTACCCAAAATGAAACATCATGTTAACTCATAGAAGAGAAAAAGTTTTCACACTATACAGATTTAGTGTCTTGTTCTTATCTGCTGTATCAAAAAAAATTGTATTTTTTGTATGTGATTAATTATTTATTTTATTTTAATTTTATAATTGAATATTAAAGTACACATATAAATGAGGGTTTTGTGAAAATTTCAAGTGTCTATATGTTGCTATTATGAATCACGAGCCAAAAAGACCAAAAAAATAACATATTTTGTTGTATGGGAGCCCCCCTTAAATATTAACTTTATTTTGTTTTTAGTATTTGTTGTTATAGCGGCACCAGAAATACATAATCTGTGTAAATTTCAGAAGTCTAGCTACAGCGGTTCTTGAGTTACAGCCTGGAGACAGACAGACAGATGGACAGACATCGAAGTCTCAGTAATAGGGTCCCGTTTTTACCCTTTGGGTATGGAACCCTAAAAAAGACGGGTTGCACTCCAGGAGTGCCGGCAGAAGTGAAAACTTGATTATTAATGTTGTGCATTTTTTAACCCATTTTTTATGAAAATCGATTTTTAAGAAATCGTTTTTTTTTATTAATCGAAACCCTTACAATTCGAGTACAAGTTCGACACAAAACACTACTCTACAACCGTCTTACGGTTTTTCCAAGGTTTTTCGATCAGCACGATAATCTGACGCAAGTTTCACAGTTTTTACCCATCCCACAAAAGTGCTCAACGTCGCTAAAGAAGTTTTCACTTCAAAATTTAGATATTTAAGGATAAAACCTAATTATTCATGTACCATTGAGGAAATCGATTCCTAGGCAGTTGAGAGACCAACGTCATTTGGTCAGATCATGTCAATTCAATGTTAATTGTGAGCAGCTGTCGGCTGGGTGACGTAACGCGATCAAACTATGTAGGTTCCCCATCTGCATAGGATCAACTTCTCTGATAGTACATATGTTCTTATGATAAAACACAATAGTTTCTGTATAGTGTGAATCTTTTTATTAGAAAGAAGAGTAAAGAAAGAATAAGATCCTTTACATGAATAATATAACTAGCCCTTCAAACCACACCACTGACAAAACATAGGTCAACTTTTGCTATAAATTTTCTTTCTTTAATCTTAGATCAAGTAATTAATTGATGAATTGATACCTTGCGGCCTGGCTTCAGGCAGAAGACTCTTAACGCAGCAGGTACAACGACACGGCGCCTGTTGTCATAAGGTGGTGGGCAACCGTCATAAGCACGGAGCCTTCTGAGCGCATCCTTTCCGCGCTCGGTCTTGTGTGGGATCATGCCTATGATAAAAAGTTCTATTAGGATACACAAACACAATGCAAGATAATTTTTTTGGTAGATTACAAATCATAATAAGTTGTATTATCATAGCACTCAAATAATGTAGGTAAAATTAGAATAATCATGTATGGTAATGAAATAATGCAAAAAAATGTAGTAACCGTAGTAGTGTAGTAACCGTCTGGTAAGAACCCACCTCTGACAGTCTTCCACAGGATTTTGGATGGTGCTCTGAAGTGGAATGGACCACGGGCAGGGTTGACATTGCACCGTTTACGCAAAAATGACATAAACTTCAACTTGTTCCTGAAATAAAAAAATAGCTTTTAGGGATTTTTAGTTTCCGAGTTGTGAATAGCTTAAGTTTGTATATTATGAATTAGTGGGTAGTATGTATTGTTTGTTGGTACTCTAGTAGTAAGGAGGTTTTGTTTTGTGGTGGGTCTGGTAAATATTCGATATTGCGCCACCAGCGATTTTGAGGCCATTTTTTTTTTACAGTCGCGTTATAATCTGTAAACATCATAACTAGTATTGTTATGATGGCACATGACTATTTCTGGCAAAAGAAAGTCGACCTGGGTGTTGTGGTCTACGTTCCAACCTAACCTAACTTACTTTTGGACTTTCTGGATTGTGTTTGTTTTTGTTTTAGCGGGGGGCTGCGCCCCCCCCCCCCCGAGCTCCCCCGGTTCGGTATCAATGACTGAATAAGGGTGGACTGAAATAGGGGCACAAACACAATCCAAAAAGTCCAAAAGTAGGTTAGGTTAGGTTGGAACGTAGACCACAACACCCAGAAATAGGAGCCCAACATAGCGGAGCTCCGTCGACTTTCTTTTGTAGTAGTTTGTCAATAGGGGATTTTTCGAAATTGGATTTTTTTTTAGCCAGAAATAGTCATGCGCCATCATAACAATACTATAGGTGTACCAGAATCTGATGGCAAAAAGTGAGAAAATAAATTGACTCTAGTCTCTAGCAATACCGGGGTAATTGAAATAAAACATTTTGATCCTTTTCCTTTAGCAGCTAATCTGTGTATTAAACATGCAAATATAAAAATTTATCCAATGATTTAGATATATTTTTTGAAAATTTGCTGTCAAAAATTGCCATCAGATTCTGGTAGACCTTATAGTTCTGATGTTTACAGTTTAAACCGCGACTATAAAAAAAAAAACGGCCTCAAAATCGCTGGTGGCGCGATACGGAATATTTACCGTAAAGTATTTACCTGAAGAAGTTTCCTGAGATGTTGATCTGTTCACATCTCACAACGACCACTTTGTTTCCCTCCAACAGAACCTTGGCTATCACGGCGGCCAAGCGCCCCAGCAGATGGCCTCTGCCATCAATAACGATGGCCTGAAATAAAACAGCACATTAGGCCAATCGTCGACGAAAAATAACCTCAAAATTAATTACCACTATCAAATACACGAAATCCATTTCGATAATTCAATTTAATAAGTCGAGTGGTTGCTATATTATAACGAGAATAGTTATTTCCGTGAATAACTAACATTTATTATTGATTGAACACCGAACTAGCACGTGTACATAAAACCGCACATGTAAAATTACAATTTGCACTAGCGAGTTTGTAATACTTTACAGAAAAACTATAATAATCACTATACTTTCCCGCTAAACAGGAGTCACTTTGGTTCAATTATTTAAGATTTATTACATATTTCAGACATTTTTAACCTCACCTTATTACTAAAGCCCGTCATTTTCACGACAACAAAACGGAAAAGAAATAATTTGACGAAAGATGGCCACCGGATACAATGTTCACAGAAATACAAAATACGTTTACCTACTGAAAAAAGCAATATGTCAAAACATTTTGTCTACTACAAAAATGAATATTGATGATTGGATTTCTTGGCGGGAATTTGAAAAAGCGCGGTTCCAATTTTTTTCAAAATTGAAAAAATTATTAAATTATAATAATTTATTGTTAAAAGTTGTGTAAATACAAGTATTTAGACTATTTATAGTATGTAAATAATAAAAGTGGACAGAGATGATGCGGGCGGGGAGTTCCCGCCTACCTCGAAAAAAGACCCCGGCCCCCTGATGATCTTGGGGAGGCTTCTAGTGCGGAGGTGGTGAGGACATGTATTTGCCATTTCGTAAACCTAATTATAAAAGACTGTATTCTGAAAATTCTATTAATACAGACTTCAAGGTGTATATAGAAAGCAAAAATGTGCAAGAAAGTTTGGGAAATAAAAGCCCAATTTATTTAAACAGTATATTCTCAAACATAAAAGGTGTAGTAGCAATTTGGCGTATTAACGCAAATAAAATTGTTGTGATTTTCAAACAAAATAACACGGCCAATAACCTCTTGACTGTCCACGCGCCATCTCCTGGCGTTTTTTCTAGATGTGCGCGTCTGTCCAACGCCAGCTACTGGCCGATTTTTGCCGCCTTATTTTATTTGCAGAAATTACTTTTAAAAACTGTGTCTATCCTGCTCAAACTTGCAAAACATACGGAGAGTAAGACAAGGATAGAATATACCAATCACATGTCCAACATGTTCCCGCCGGAACATGAGTACGATTCGGTGTAAGCTGAGACATTGTTTACAAGTGGTGTTTAAGTGGTGCTTATGGTGACGACCCGTATGTTATTGTTACTATTTTGAAGTGTGTATTAAGTGCTATTGAATAATATCTTGTGTTTGCATCATAGAAGAATAAATAATAAACAGTTTTCTATTCATTACTTGTGTTTCAGACAAAGATTATGGGTAGAAATTAAGTAATCTGTTTATAGATATCGTCAGCCATATCGCGCGCTCCCCCCCTACACTTTGGACTTAGAATTAGCAATTTATGTGTAGGTAAAGGTACAATAAATTATAATCATTAGGTAGCTAATAAACTACAGATTTATAAAAACAAATGTCTTTGATACATATTTTTAAATATATTGTCATTTTAATCATAATCATCATGATGACGTCATCGCGGGCGACCACCCACGTTGACGTGGACAGATGCGCCATATTGTTTTTTTTTTTATGGACAGTTGAGGGGATAACTTCATATTAGCTTTCTAGAAAAATATAATATGAAGGCATACATCCCGGCAGCTCAAATTGAAAAAACAGGAATAATTAGATTTGTACCAGCGAATATATCGAACAAAGATCTTTTCACAAATTTAACATCTACATATGAAATAATTGCAGTGCGAAGATTCATGAGAAAAGTCGGTAATGAATTAGTCGGTACACAAACAGTCAGTATAACTTTTTTGTCAAATAGCTTACCTAATAATGTGCAATATGAGTTATTTTCTTATAGAGTATTTGATTATGTACCCCCTTTGCAACAATGTTATAAATGTTTTAAGTTCAATCACTCGTCCAAAATATGTAACGGAAAGCAGCGCTGTTCAATTTGTTCTGGTGAACATTTTTATAAAGAATGTAGTAAGTCAAATGAGATTTGCTGTATTAATTGTGGTGGACCTCATTTGGCCATTTCTAAGCAATGACCAGTTAAAATAAAGAAATTATTAGAAAAGAAAAATAAAATATCATATGCAAGCATTGCTGTTTCCAAAGAAAGTATTGATTTCCCTCCTCTGCCAACTCACACCACACCTGTAAATAAAAATGTAAATAATGTAAATAATACACCCAAATGTTTAAATAAACCTGTAAATAATAAGCCTATTTCAAGAGATGTAAATATACCAAACATAAAGTCGCTTATCGTTGGAAATGATGATGTACTAATGGCCCTGGTACACACATTGGTCCAAGTAGCAAATAAGAGTGATGAAGTACCTGTTACAACATCATTCATCAAAGATGTTCTTCTTAAGAGTCTGTCAATATAATGGGTGAATCCCATTAGAACCCAAAAAATATCTTCTCTACATATTGCGCAATTTAATGTTCAAGGGATAAATAACAAAAAACCTCTTCTTACAAATTTTTTAAATGATAAAGATATTGATATCTGTCTACTTAATGAGACATGGTTAAAAGAAAATCAGTCTGTTAGAATTTCTGGATACAATTTTTATAACAAAATTTCTAAGAATCCTCGTAATGGTGTAGGAATTTTAATAAAATCATATTTGAAGTACAATACTATAAATACCAACTTTTATGAAGATATAAAGACAATAGCCATATCTGTATATACAGACAATACATCTTTGACTATTCTCTGCGTTTACTGTCCTCCATCTGTTGGGCACATACGAATGAACAGATTGCGCAATATCATAAAAGATCTACCAAAACTTTTGTTTATTAGTGGAGATTTCAATGCACATCACATTGTTTTGGATGTTTATCCACCAAAAGTCGAGGCCAAAGTTTATATGATATAATTGATGAATTAGATTTATGCATTTTGAATAATGGCAGCTTTACAACAGTAAATTATCCTACAC
This sequence comes from Lysandra bellargus, assembly GCA_905333045.1. Taxonomy (NCBI): domain Eukaryota; kingdom Metazoa; phylum Arthropoda; class Insecta; order Lepidoptera; family Lycaenidae; genus Lysandra; species Lysandra bellargus. The sequence goes on along the minus strand of HG995351.1, from coordinate 8,906,960 downwards.
GCAACGCTTCAGCAATAGATGTAAGTTTTGTTAGTCCTCATTTGGCACCCTTGTGCGAATGGTTTGTACATGATGATGCCATGGGAAGTTATCATTATCCAACAATAACAAACATTACTATGTGCATTGAAAGGTACACAATAAATCAATATGATGACAGATTTCTATACCATAAAACAGACTGGAATAAGTATAGGGAATCATCTAGTACAGTCTTCCATGAAATGATGGTCAATGAAGAGGATCCAACGAAATCTTATGAGGAGTTTTGCACTCGACTTAATGAACTTAAACAAATGGTAGTTCCTAGATTTACTAGAGCAAACTTTAGGAGTAGGCCACCCGCACCGTGGTGGAATAGTACGTGTGAGCAAGTAGTTATGAAATCATATGAAGCACTTAAACTTTATAGAAACAATCCAACATTAGAAAATTACATTAGCTATAAAAGAATAGACGCTATTAAAAAGCGTACCATAAAGGAAGAAAAACGTAAAAGTTGGAACACTTTTTGTAACAATTTCAATAGAACTACACCTATAAGTAAAATCTGGAACCTTATTAAAAGATTTAAGGGTGTTAGAACCGGTAATAAGTCTTATCAAAATGATTTTGTACAGCCGTTATTAGATAAGTTGTCAGATAATTCTGATTTAGTTAATCCTGATTCATTAGAAAATTATTTTAATATAAACAATGAAAATCCGCAATCAAGATTTCTATTGGATCCTTTCTCTTGGTCGGAATTTTCAGCAAGCACAAAATCTAGGAAAAATACTAGCCCTGGTTTGGACGATTTTCCATATATATTAATAAAAGAACTACCAGAATCTATCCAAAAAGTATTACTTACTGTCTATTTTAAATGGTCTTTGGCTTAAAAAAAACAGATATAATGTGTGATACCCATACTTAAACAAGATAAACCACTGCAGGCCAGTTCTTATCGGCCAATATCTTTATCTTCATGTATTGGTAAGATATTTGAAAATATGCTAAAAAACCGCCTGGATTGGTACGCAGAATCTCATAACATCATTCCTCAAATTCAGTATGGGTTCTGTAGAGGACGAAGTTGTTCAGACAGCTTCATTTCTCTCATTCACGATCTGAAAAATGCAAAGGGCAATAAATTACATACTGTTTGTGTATTTTTAGATGTCCAGGGCGCATTTGATAATGTGGACCCTGGTATACTAGTTAAGGTACTTAGTAATGCTGGAGTACCCGGATATGTATGTAAATGGATTTATGATTTCCTCACTGACAGAGTATTATATGTTAAGCATAATAATATTTTACATGGGCCCCGAACTGTATCTAAGGGCACAATGCAAGGTGCAACATTATCACCTTTGTTATATAATTTGTATATATGGGAGATATGTAAATATGTAAATATTAAAAATGTAAATATCCTTCAATTTGCAGATGACTTAGTTTTGTATTGTTCAGATGTAAATTTGTCAGTAGCTATAGAAAAGATTAATGCTTGTTTAATCCAATTGAGAAAATATTATCAGCAAAGATTACATTTAAAAATTAATGCTAGTAAAAGTAATGTAATGATATTTGGAAAAGACACAACATGTGCTGATGTAACATATTGTTACGGATACGGGCAGTTGTTTACCTGCGCGCGACAGTTGCGCGTACCTTCTAGAAAAGCCCGACCCTTGTTTATGTGAATTGTGTTACGGATACGGGCAGTTGTTTACCTGCGCGCGACAGTTGCGCGTACCTTCTAGAAAAGCCCGACCATTGTTTATGTGAATTGCGTGTTTACGTAAACAACCCAGAATAGAACGTTCCAGAAGGCGAAGTGGGCCATATAAAAGGTAAACAAGCCGGCAGTCGGAGCAGTTCGATCCGAGCGATCATCAAGGCGACTTCAATAGTGAAAACAAGTGATCAATAGTGAGTGATTGTGATAGTGAACTAACGACTCGGCTACGACCTAGGACAGTGATAGTGCTCAGTGATTTGGATCTAGTGCTTAGTGTTTGGACTTAGTGATTTGTGTGAGCTAGTGTTTGTGAATAAAGTCTTCAAGAGAGTCACCAGGTCTTTCTCTCCGAATCCTCGAACCCTAGCACGTAACAACTGGTGTCGGAAGTGAGATTTGGAGATGCCATTGACTCCGAGAGACGACTTCAAGGGGAGTGTCAGGACAAGGGCACAGCGAGCTGCTGCCATCGACTTCGAGAGAGGGGTTGGAGGTGGGGCTGCGGAGGCCACACCCACTGGGGACCAAGCTCCGCCCACTGCGGGGCAGGCCCCACCCGCTGGCCCCGCCCACCAGGCTCCGCCCACTGACCACGCCCCCCAGGCTCCATCCCACTTCGGGTGAAGCTACGCCCACTGGCTCCGCCCACCAGGGCCCGCCCACTGACCACGCCCCTCAGGCCCCGCCCACTCTGGACATGGCCACGCCCACTGGCTCCGCCCACCAGGCCACGCCCACTCAGGCCCCGTCGACTAGCTACATCCATCCTGCCACGCCCGTAGTCTCTACGGCCCCTCAATTGGAAAGCATAATTGAGTTAATTCAGGCTTTGCAAGATTCTCAAAGGGCAATGATGGAGGCACAAGACCGCAAGCTCGGCGCTATGCAAGATTCTCAAAGGGCAATGATGGAGGCACAGGACCGCAAGCTGGGCGCTTTGCAAGAGTCACAAGACCGCAAGCTGGGCGCTTTGCAAGAGTCACAAGACCGCAAGCTCGGCGCTATGCAAGAGTCACAAGAGCAACAAAAGGACCTTCAAGAAAAGGCGCTTCTGGCTATAAAGGATGTCAGTGACACGGTGACAAAGCTTCGTAAAGATGTCGACGTAATGGACGAACGAGTTACGGGGTTAGGATTAGATGTAGAAAATGTGAAAACCGGCCTCACTGAACTTCAGAAGAAAGTAGTGCGCCTGGAAACCGGAGGACACACAGGAGTGGCGGTGTCTAGTGGAACTACCGGAGTGGTGCAAGTGGTACAAGGACCAAGAGTTAAAGTGCCACCATACGACGGTACTACTTCATGGAACGCTTAATTCCAAACGGTTGCTTCTGCCAACGGATGGACTGACGAACAATGCCTGACCGCTCTCACTGTTGCGCTCAGAGGGCAAGCTTTGTCAGTCCTAGAAGCACATACAGGAAATGGGTTCCAAGACCTGATGGAGGCCCTTGAATCCAGATACGGGGAGCGACACCTGGGGCACGTGTTCCGTGCTCAACTTCGTGACAGAGTCCAACGCTCAGGAGAGGGACTACAACAATGGGCGTTGGAAATTGAAAAACTGGTCAAGAAGGCACATCCAGGAGCCGATTCCAAGATGGTCGACACGAATATTGTGCAAGCATTTGTCGACGGAATCAGGGATCTGGAGGTCAGAGCTGCAGTGAGGCTACGTCACCACACCTCGCTAAAGGAAGCGTTGGCACATGCTTTGGAGGTCGAGGCTGTTCGCCATGAGATACAGCAGACCCATAAGATCCGCAAGGTCTCCGAAGGAAAGGCTCCTGCAAGGAAAATATTTGAAGCCATGTGCTATAAGTGCGGGAAGAGGGGCCATCTTCAGCTCAACTGCCCGCAGAAGGAGACCCAGATGTCAAGGATGAAAAGGCTCGAGCAACAAGTAGAGGAGCTGAAGAAGCAGGGGGCTTCAGCCAGGACTAAGAGGCGTGTACTGGCTGACGCGGAGGAAGCCCCAATAACCGTTGTCTCCCAAGCAAGCAGCAACTACGGATTAGTGACTGAGCTACTCGACGACTGCAAGAGTAATCTGACTTATTCGCAGAGCATGAAAGCTAAGAAGTTTTTACAACGCCACGCGAATATCTTCTCCAGTCAGGAAGGCGACCTTGGAAGAACGTCGATGGTTCAGCACAGGATAGATACCGGAAGCGAGAACCCAATTCGTCAACGAGCAAGACGGATACCTATTGCAAAGGAAAAAGAAGTTGAAGGCCTTTTGGAGGACATGAGAAGGCATAAGATTATTGAACCGTCTGCAAGTCCGTGGTGCTCACCTGTTGTGTTGGTGAAGAAGAAAGATGGCAGCACAAGATTTTGTGTGGACTACAGGCGTCTCAATGATGTCACTAAGAAGGACAGCTATCCATTACCTCGAATCGACGATACTCTGGATACCTTGAGTGGCATGAAATGGTTCTCGACCCTGGACCTGAAATCTGGATACTGGCAGGTGGAAATTCATCCAAAAGACAAGGAGAAGACAGCTTTCTCCACAGGTAAAGGTTTATGGCAGTTTAACGTCATGCCCTTTGGATTGTGCAACGCACCTGCCACATTTGAGCGACTCATGGAGCGTGTACTGGCAGGCTTAGTTGGAGAGGCTTGCTTAGTCTACTTGGACGACGTCATCATTGTTGGCCGCGACTTCGAGGACCATTTGCAAAACTTAGAACGAGTTTTCGCCAAAATAGAGGGGGCCAAGTTAAAGCTGAATCCGAAAAAGTGTCGTTTATTCAGAAGTAAGGTCAATTATCTCGGCCATGTCATCTCCAGTGATGGAATCCAGACGGACCCGGAGAAACTGGAAGCAGTTCAAAATTGGCCAACCCCTAAGAACAAAACCGAAGTGCGGGCATTTCTCGGCCTATGCTCCTACTACAGGCGTTTTGTCAAGGGATTCTCAGAGATAGCCAAGCCATTACATCGGCTGACGGAAGATAAACGACAGTTTATGTGGGACGAGACTTCTGAAGATTCTTTTCAGAAACTGAAGAAACATCTGTGTGAAACACCAATCCTGGGGTATCCACAACCTGAAGGTCAGTTTATAGTCGACACTGACGCAAGCAACACGGCCATTGGAGGGGTGTTATCTCAAAAGCAGGGCGAAAGAGAAGTTGTAATTGCATATTTCAGCAAATCTTTATCTAAGCCAGAGAGAAACTACTGTGTGACAAGAAGAGAACTCTTGGCTGTTGTAAAGACGCTACAACATTTCAGCAAATATCTCATCGGCAGACAGTTTTTACTGCGAACTGATCACGCAGCGTTGAAGTGGCTACTGCAATTCAAGAACCCAGAAGGCCAAGTAGCTCGATGGATTGAACAACTCCAGGAGTACGACTTCAAGACGGAACACCGCAGCGGAAAGGCGCATGGGAATGCCGACGCACTTTCACGAAGGCCGTGTTCAGAAGACTGCAAACACTGTGTTAAGCAGGAATCTAAGGAAGTGACATTAAAGTTAACGAAAACAAGTCCTTTAGGTCCATGGGAGAATGATGCTATGAGGGAGGCTCAAGAAACAGATGACGACCTACGGCACATCATCACATGGAAGAAACGAGGTGACGAAAAACCAATCTGGAGTGAGGTTGCACCCACTGGCGCTGTCACTAAGGCGTACTGGGCGCAATGGGACAGTCTGATACTTCAAAATGGAATACTTTACCGAAAATGGGAGAAGACTAACGGCAGAGAGTTCCATCTTCAGATAGTTGTCCCAAGGACGAGAGTACCGGATGTTCTCCGTGAAATACACGATGGCGTATCAGGAGGTCATCTAGGGGTTATGAGGACGTTAACAAAAGTGCGAGAACGATTCTACTGGTTGCATTGTCGAGATGATGTACAGGATTGGTGCCGCAAATGCACTACTTGCGCTGCAGTGAAGGGACCACAGACCAGGAGCCGTGGGAACCTGCGGTTGTATAACGTTGGCGCACCGTGGGAACGAATTGCAGTTGACGTAGCTGGGCCATTTCCCGTGACGGAATCGGGAAACAAGTACTTTATGGTCGTCATGGACTACTTCACCAAATGGCCCGAAGTGTTCGCCATAACAAACCAAGAAGCTACAACGGTTGCTTCTAAGCTAGTCGAAGAAGTGATATCTCGCTTTGGTGTGCCTCTCGAAATCCATTCCGATCAGGGCAGGAACTTCGAATCGCAGGTCTTCCAGGAAGTGTGCAGAATTTTGGGAATGCATAAGACGAGAACCACTGCGTACCATCCACAATCTGATGGAATGGTTGAGAGATTTAACCAGACCCTTGAAAGGCATTTGGCGAAATTAGTAGATGACAAACAAAAGGATTGGGACAAGTATATACCACTCTTCCTTCTGTCGTACCGTACCGCCGAGCATGAAAGCATAAAAGCTACCCCGGCGTACGTCAATTATGGTAGGGAACTAAGAGTTCCAGTAGACCTTTTGACAGGAGGGTCACCGGAGGAACCAAAGACCGTACCAGATTATGTCTGCGATTTAAGGGAAAAAATGCGTTATATACACGCCATGGTTCGGGAAAATGGGTTACAGTCAAGTGAGAACATGAAGACCAGATACGACCGGAAAGCGAACACGAGCGGCTTCGAAGAAGGGTCACTGGTATGGCTGCATAACCCAACTCGCCGAAAAGGGAAATCTCCAAAGTTGCAGGCCAAGTGGGACGGCCCATATAAAGTGGTTACCCGATTGAATGATGTGACTTACAGGATTCAAAAGCCACCAAGAGGCACATTCAAAGTGGTACACATAGACCGTTTGGCGCGCTATCATGGCAGTAACAACGATGCTCGGGACGAGCATCTCTAAGAGGGGAGTAGTGTTACGGATACGGGCAGTTGTTTACCTGCGCGCGACAGTTGCGCGTACCTTCTAGAAAAGCCCGACCCTTGTTTATGTGAATTGTGTTACGGATACGGGCAGTTGTTTACCTGCGCGCGACAGTTGCGCGTACCTTCTAGAAAAGCCCGACCATTGTTTATGTGAATTGCGTGTTTACGTAAACAACCCAGAATAGAACGTTCCAGAAGGCGAAGTGGGCCATATAAAAGGTAAACAAGCCGGCAGTCGGAGCAGTTCGATCCGAGCGATCATCAAGGCGACTTCAATAGTGAAAACAAGTGATCAATAGTGAGTGATTGTGATAGTGAACTAACGACTCGGCTACGACCTAGGACAGTGATAGTGCTCAGTGATTTGGATCTAGTGCTTAGTGTTTGGACTTAGTGATTTGTGTGAGCTAGTGTTTGTGAATAAAGTCTTCAAGAGAGTCACCAGGTCTTTCTCTCCGAATCCTCGAACCCTAGCACGTAACAATATAATGGTGAGATTATTCAAAAAGTAACCTCACATAAATTCCTGGGTGTCAACATTGATCAGAAATTATCTTTTGAGGATCATATTAAACATGTATCTAGAAATGCCATCAAGGGGATTAATATTTTAAGATGTCTTGCAGGTGTTTAATGGGGAGCAGATCCCAAAATACTTTCAAGTGTTGTACAAGTCTATTGTAAGAAGCCATTTTGATTATAGTTCTTTAGCCTATCTGAATAGCACTCATACTTATAAGACAGAATAGAGCTTTGAGGATTATATCAGGGGCAATGTGTTCGACTCCCATAAGGGCCATGGAGGTCGAAACAAGTATTATGCCTCTGATATTAAGGCGCCTTTATCTTGCAGAAAGATATTGTCTTAAGCTACTTTCATCAAATAACTATCAAATTATAAATAGAATCATTCCTTACCCAATCATTACAGACGGACCATTAGCTTCACCTCGTGATCTTCTAACTGGGGTGTCCCCAACTTTGTGCCGGATTTTCCTGGAAATACAATATCTTTATTCAAATATCCAAAAGTATGCACATTGGTCATGCATCCGTATAGAAGTATAATACACCCTATTCTGGTTATAACAAAATCCATCAATAACAATTCAGACATCCTTGCATTTTTAGATGAAGATAACAAGTACTATACAATCTATACTGATGGTAGTAAGGGTGATGATTAGGTGAGAAGTGCTATATATGATTCTCAAAGGGACTTCACTCAAAGTTTTGTTCTAGATAAGCAATGTTCTATTTTTACAGCAGAGGCATATGCAGTTTTTGAAGCCTTAAAATTGATAAGCGGTGTAAATAATTGTAAATATTTTCTGATCTTAACAGACTCTCTGAGTCTCATTGAGTGTCTTCAGAATGTCAGTTTTAATTTTAAAACTAACTATATCATTTATTTTATCAAAGATTTTGTGTGGCGACTGGAAAATAAAGGTATATCAATAGCCTTTATGTGGGTCCCTGCACATAAAGGTATCACTGGAAATGAAATAGCAGATAAAACTGCATATGATGGGGTCAATGCCCTAGATGTCAAAAGTATTGTAAATGTTCCTATGACCGACTTTTATTGTAATGTGAAAATATCTGTAAGAAACGTTTGGGAAGATTTTGGAAAGAAGACCAAAAACTCAAAGGCAAGTGGTATGGACAAATTCAAGAAAAATTACCAACAAGTCCATGGTTCAATGAGCTGAAGATAGCTAGCCGTGACTTTATCACAACAATAAACAGACTCAGATTTGGTCATAACACTGCATCTGCATACCTTGCGAGATTGAACATAGTAAGCAGCAATAATTGCACTTTTTGTAACGAAGAGAACGCCGACATGAACCACATTTTCTTCAACTTCAAGATTCACCTTTCATAGACTAGTGTTGGCAGCTGAAATTATTGAAGAAAGTAATACCTCCCGCCGCCAATTAAGTGATTTCCTAAAAAACTAAAAGTGTTATAGTGCTTTATACAAATATATTAAAAATACAGTGGGAACTATATAAATATAAATAAATTAATTAAAAACTCTTTAAAAAGACTTGGCTTACGGGTCTCGTTATCAGGCCATTAAATCTTATTAAAATAAAATAAAATTGATGATTGTAGTTGTACCATAAAGTTAATATATCTATATTACCTTTATGAGTTGTACACTTTTATTGCGGCTCTAGACGTCTAGACGATGGGCCAGCGTGGGGAGGACGTAGTGACTAGTGGCGTAGGATGGCCGATGGCGCCAGCGATGGCCGTGGAATGACGGCGGTGTCGGTTTTTCGGCCGCACATCAAAGGATGATGGCCCAGCGATGGCGGCACGCCTCTACACGTTGGCGATACGACAGTCGGTGCCTGACCGCGGTCAGGCGTGAGGACGTCGTAATTCGTATTACAATTATTTACGAATTTCATTCAAAATAACGAGTACGTGATCTCATAATGAATGAAATTAAAATAATATTATGATAAAGGCGAAAGTTTGTATGGATGTTTGTTACTATTTTACTCAAAAACTACTGAACGGATTTTGATGAAACTTTAGAATAATTATTATAGATTTTACATTATAAATGTATAACTCCTGACTTTTTAAAGATACAAGTTTGGGAGTTTCGGCGTTGTTTTAAGAACGGAAAGCACATTAATATTATGCTATTATTACATTCATCATTGTCATCATCATCACTATCATAAACCATTGTTTTAATTTTAGTCTCGAAATAATTCATCCTAGAATTCAAGAGAAGGTTCATAGGAGTTCACCGGGTCATCTGGTGAAGTCATGAATTATTAAAAATGCACGTTTTGCATTGCCGCAATTGCTAATGCTTACAAGTTACACGTCCATCTTGAACGACGTTTAGATCACAATTCACAACTGAACACGGCCATCATGTAGAGGCGTTGCGACCACAGGGCTTTATAACGTTATCGAATAACAGAAAAAATATCGTTACGTAGCGTTATTTTCATAATGGTAGCCAGATAACGTTATTTTTATAACGATATCTAGTAAAATAACGTTATATTTACCGTTATTATTATAACGATATTTTTTCGTTATGGCATAACAAAAAAATAACGTTATAATGATAACGGTAAATATAACGTTATTTTCTGGTATCAGGTATGCGATCGTGCACGGTGCACCAAATCTCACTCATATTTAAAATGTAATAAGCGTTCTCTGTGAAAATACAAAGAAAAAATACACCTTAAAAGCGTGATTACGTTTAGAAAATATTCCCGCCTGTCATGACTTTCTTGACGGACTATAACGTTATCAAAGAATATATATTTACCGTTATAAATCCTATATAACGTTGTAACATTTACCGTTATTAAATACATTTATAACGTTATTTCTGGTATCGGTTTAATTTTCATAACGTTATCTATGCCCTTGAAGCAATAACGTTATGAAAAAATAACGTTATTTGAAGCCCTGTGCGACCATTGCATGGCCATCGCATTATATTTAAAAAGAACATAGCTTATACTTAAAATATAATACAAATTATTCGCGCCAAACTCTAGCGCGACGTTGGCAACACTGCAGCGCGTGAGTCTGCAATATGCGCTGTCAGCTGTTATACGCTAGACACGCGAGTGACAAGTGACACATACCGCCTTGAACCGTCGCCGGCGCGCATTCGTTACATACGAAAATCTCGGTTAGCCGATCGGCCCAAGCTTCGCGATTAAACCAATAATTATCCGTGATTTATCCTCATGAACTAAGCTCAGTGATAGTGATTATAGACCAAGGTGACAGTGTGACTATCAGCTCGTTTCGTCTCAGCCCGGCCGCCAGCATATATCATCAACAGGTACCCATTTTCGTCCTCCTTCCTCATTTCCTCCTCCCCAATCAGCTCAACCCACACACGTCGTAGGGCTTTCGCCCCTACACAAATAAATAATAAAATATAAAGAAAAACCTTAAATATTTAAATTGTGGTTAGTAAAACATAATTAATACTCAATCAAAAGTAAATACTGAGTGTCTAAATTCATTTTTACTGAGTATTTACTCTGGCCTGAGTAAATACTCAGTAGCTTGCCCATCCCTGGCCATCGCATGCGCCATTCGATCGCCCAGCGCTGGCCACTGTTGTAGAGGAGCCATTATGGCTCCTCTACAACAGTGGAACCAATCAGTGAGCTATGTCCATACTCCATTTGCAGTCCTGCGCGGCGGACTGCCGTGAATGGGCCCTTTTAGTCATTACTCCACTCCATTATTGACGTTCAAATATCTACAATGAGGAATTTTCTTATCTTTTTAATTTGATTGTCAAACAGTTCATTCGTTTGTTCGTTCGTTCAGTCCATTTTAGTAACTAGATGGCGTATGGGTAGACAACTATCGGTAATACGGGAATACCATCAATAATTGCTACAAAACTGGGCAAAATAATGTAAAACTTGATACATTTCAATTTGAAAAAGACGCAATAATATTCCAATGAGTAGGATAATAGAGTTATTATAACGATGTTTTAGTTAAAAGTTAAAACTCGCGGAAGAAATAGCCCTATTTACCGATATTCAGACAAAATGTCACAGGAATTATACATTTTGATTTTGACAACATCTTACCTGCACTTGTGTAATGGCTAATATTTTACCAATAATGAACATCAAAAACCCAAATAACAAAATTTAGGAAAAAATAATAAAAACCACACCAACAATATAAAGTAGAAGAAGTTTGAAAGTGACATGCCCGCCAACTCTCTTTCAGTTGTCAGTTTTCAGTTTGACAATTTGCGTGTTCCTAAACTGTTACCAGTATACTGGTCTAATCGCTTAGGCCAATGATCGCTTAGGCGTATGCCCTTCGTGACTTGACAGTACACTGATATTTTTGGAAACACAGCCCATATGTACTCAGTAACAGGGCTTCATAACGTTATCGAATAACAGAAAAAATATCGTTACGTACCGTTATTTTCATAATGGTAGCCAGATAACGTTATTTTTTAACGATATCTAGTAAAATAACGTTATATTTACCGTTATTATTATAAAGTTATTTTTTCGTTATGGCATAACAAAAAAATAACGTTATAATAATAACGGTATATATAACGTTATTTTCTGGTATCAGGTATGCGATCGTGCACGGTGCACCAAATCTCACTCATATTTAAAATGTAATAAGCGTTCTCTGTGAAAATACAAAGAAAAAGTAAACCTTAAAAGCGTGATTACGTTTAGAAAATTTTCCCGCCAGTCATGACTTTCTTGACGGACTATAACGTTATCAAAGAACATATATTTACCGTTATAAATCCTATATAACGTTATAACATTTACCGTTATTAAATACATTTATAACGTTATTTCTAGTATCGGTTAAATTTTCATAACGTTATCTATGCCCTTGAAGCAATAACGTTATGAAAAAATAACGTTATTTGAAGCCCTGGTCAGTAATGCCAACCTGCAGATAATTTCGGCTCGGCGGGGAACCAATAGAAAATCTAGAAGTGTCTATCGTCGTGCAGGGCTTCATAACGTTATCGAATAACAGAAAAAATATCGTTACGTACCGTTATTTTCATAATGGTAGCCAGATAACGCTATTTTTAACGATATCTAGTAAAATGACGTTATATTTACCGTTATTATTATAACGATATTTTTTTGTTAAGTATAAACGAACAAATATCGTTATAATAATAACGGTATATATAACGTTATTTTCTGGTATCAGGTATGCGATCGTGCACGGTGCACTATTTAAAATGTAATAAGCGTTCTCTGTGAAAATACAAAGAAAAAAATACACCTTAAAAGCGTGATTACGTTTAGAAATTTTTTCGAAATTAAAAAAATAACGTTATTTGAAACCCTGCTTTGAAGTTGATGTGCGCAGAAAAACCGACTCATGATGGCAAAGTCACAAACTCACAACTTATCAAGGCTAGCATAAGCAAAAAGATTTACTTCCGGCAATTGTCAAAGTTATTTCCCATTGTCAAGAAGGAATAGACAGTCATGTCATTTCAATCTGACGTCTGGCACTTGACGGCAAAATATTGACAAGTCTCAAAAATATTTTTTGGGGCCGGGATTCAGTAATCGGGATAGAAAACGACACTAGCTTGCTACATATATTAATCTGTGAACGACACAAAAAACGAAATAAAGTTATAGATACGCCTCTATATTAGATGATCAATTCTTAAAACCACGTCAGTATTATGGTGCAACTATGAAATTATCGCTTCCTCATTCCCAACGCTTGTAAAATGGAAATTCCATATAAAAAGATTTTTATTTACGCGCTTACATTTGCTGCGTATGCTTATACGGGAATAGGATCGAGTATTTTGAAAAATTTGAAGGATGCAGTATTATCAGCTGAAACAGTATTTGGGGATGTGTTCAAAAACGTTATAACAGTTGCTGAGAAATTCAGATCACTTCATGATGTGTTTGATGCAGCTATAGAAGAAGAATGCATGTATACGTGTCCTGAAGGTAATTTCCATGTAATTTTCTTAGTTGAAAAAAAGTATACCTTTTTAAATCTTCAACTAAAGAACAACACTTTGTTACAGGTCAGAAACCCGTTCGTAACCGAAACCACATACCGAAATCGGATGGATGTGGCTCCCTTGGGTTCGAACTGTCATCAGAATATCTGCCCATTGAGCAGATGACGAAATGTTGTGATGCCCATGATATCTGTTATGATACATGTAATAGTGGTAAAGAAGTGTGTGATCTAGAATTTAAAAGATGCCTTTACAATTACTGTGATACATATAAAAGTGTAAAAGTAGGCGGAGAAACAATTACCAAAGGTAAGCATATAACTTGCCTGTGTAAACCACAATGTTTTGATAGTGTACACTTTTTTAGTACCTACTATGATCAGGAAAATAGACTACGTTAAAAATATTGAAAAGTGGTGAAATAGTAATTGTACAAAATAACTTACTTCTTTCCAATGTTATTTTTTGGTAATAAGGTAAAAATATTTCCTATTTTACATACACATCTCTATGCCATAAATAGACATTTTTCATCATGTTTGTTAGTTTGGATGAGACTTAATTTTCTATATAAATTAAAAATGAATGGGCAATTTTATTAGTCTCGCTAAAATTCAGGAATGGATGAACCGTTTCAGCTAATTTAGTCTTGAAATATTTGTGGAAGTCCAGGGAAGGTTTAGAAGTATATTAGGAGTAATCAATGTTGAGTTTAGCAATCTAACTATTAATAATATTACAGGTTGCAAAGGGGCAGCTAAACTCCTGTTTACAGGAACATTGACTCTTGGTTGTAAATCTTATTTGGATGCTCAGAAGAATGCCTGCTACTGTCCACCCATCAAGAACAAATACAAAAAGTTTGCAGCCGGAGATGAGTTATAGATTGCTTTGTATTAGAAACCACAAGTTTCAAGTGTTATTTGATTTTAATTTATACTATGCACCAGTCACCCGTATGCAACAAACACAACATATTATGATATAGGAACTCAAAACTGTAAACAAAGACGTGAAATTACAATATAACGTAGATTGACTTGAACTTTTACAAAAATGCTTGTATTTTTGTATTTTAACATATTTTATTTTAAAATACTGCCCAAAATTGGTTAATGTACCATATGTAAGTAAGTACATTAAATTCAATGGAATGTTTATTAGGATTTAGGAGTGAAGTATTTAGTTGTGATATAGCAATAAAGTTTTTACATGTTTAACTGATTGTTTTTCTCACATGACTGCAAGCATGCTATTCTTTTTTAAACCAAAAACACATTCAAAAGAATACATTACCTGTACCTAATTTTTTAAAGTATTATCAAAGCTAATTATTGTCTTTGATTTAGCCAGCAACAGTTTGATATAACTGGTATTTTTTTTAGGATAAAAATCAATATGAAATAGAAAAGAACAAAATTTTGAAAAATAATAACAATTTCTTCTTTCCTTATGTTGTATTAATCACTTTTCATTCATATAAAATAAATTTATCCACTAAATTTTGAGATAGGCCTTACATTTAATTTAGAAAAGCTTTTTAATTAAATAAGTTTAAAATTTTAAATCATCTGTGCACTTTGTCTTATAAATATTTTAATTCCACAAAAAATACAGCTAATGGACGCAGACATAAAACATAATAGTTTATACATATTATGTTGAGCATATAAATATAATTAATTGCATTGCAATATAAATAAATGCTTTATGTAATATAATGTTTGATGAGTGATATTAGTTCATATTTTATATTTCATCAATGTTTATATAATGTATAAAATAATGGAAATTGTGAGTGTTCTATGTTAGCAATTCTTTGATTTCCTCTTTTTCAGCAGCCTCAATGTATGGTGTTCCATCAGGTGTCTTACCATTTTTAGATGCACCCTGTAAAAGTAAACAACACATAAACACTGAAATCCACTATTATTAATAAATAGTTTATATGTAAATAACTAAATACCATTGACATAAGAAACTATATGGACACGAAATGACCACGAAGAACATGCGCCTGCCTTCAAAATTTGTAAGCTAAAAGGTCACAGAATAATAAAAAAATATCAATATCGATATTAAGTTTTTTATAATTTTTGAAGGTAGGCGCGTGTCTCTCATGGTCATTTCGTGTCCATATAGTTTCTTATGTCAATGATATTTAGTAAATATCATTAACATAAGAAACTATACTGTATTATTTACATAAAAATCGGGCCCTAATTATAAAGTTGTGTGTTTTTGTTACTTCTTTATGCCCAAGCTAAGGGCTGCTATTACATGCAACGGTTTACCGGAGAGGTTCACTTGTGCAGGTAGATTGAAATGCTTGTGGGAATAGACCTGTGCAGGTTTTTGGCAAAATCAAAAATCAATTTCAAGTGGCACCTGCGCAGGTATGACCTCTCCGTTAGACCGTAGCATGTATGGCTTTAATTTTGGGCGGATTTTGATAAAATTTGGTATGGAGATGATTCAATTTCTACATAGAGACAACGTAGGCTCTGCTGGGTAAGTATTCCATACACAGCTAGCCACAAGCAAAAGCTAGAATTTGTAATTTTATTAATATGGTAAAAATTTGCAAAAAAATATTGTAAGTTATCAACCATTACATAATTTTCTGCAATAACTCATACAAATACTTACATGTTTCAGTAAAGTTTTAACGCAGTCAGTGTGGCCTTCCCATATTGCTGCCAAAATAACAGATATACCATGTTTGTCAACCATCTGGAAATAAAGTTCGTTACATATAAATTTTCTTACTCAGTCACAATACTTTGTTATAGTAGAGGATAACTTACATTAGGGTCTGCTCCTTTGTCTAATAAATAATTAAGGACAGCGGTTTGACCATAATCGGCTGCATAGTGGAGTGGTACCCGGCCGTCAATAAGTGCGTTCACATCAATTTTCTAGAATGTAAGTACAAAATTAGTTTACTGTTTATGCTGTGAGCTCAAATAACATTAGAAAACAGCAGGGTCATATTTCTATTGTTTTAAATGGTCTACTTTCGATGAGTTTTACGTAAACAAGATAATTTGTCGGAAACATTGTTATCTGATTTCTAACGGTACATACGTTCTTTTCTACGATATCCTTAACTTGATCTATATCTCCATTTTTGATACCCCACACTAATTCACTCATTGTTACGTTAATTGTTGATTTATTTTAAAAATTAGGCTCGGAAAAACTTATAAAATCGAATGAAATGCTGTATCACAAAATAAAGAACAGAATACAGATAAAAAATATTGGCAAATGCCAAATTCATTAAAAAAAAGTTTAAATGTCAAATGAGTTTATAATGGTGACTGACTCATGACCACACTCCACAGACGGCTTCAAATAACGTTATTTTTTCATAACGCTATTGCTTCAAGGGCATAGATAATGCTCATGACTGGCTGTAGGCGCCAGGCGGTAGCGGCACGTTAGATACTTCCTTTATTATAACCAGTGTAATCTGTGGTCGTTATTTTCAGAAGATAAATTTTGTTGTTTTTATTTTTAATTTTTATATTAATTTGTTGTAATAAATATTGTAATTTAACCTGTAAAACATTTACTGTAACTATAATCACTGCATTCAATCTTATAAACTATGGAATCTAATAAAATAGAAGCAAAGTGCATGGAGTTTAAAAATAAAAATGTAAATTCATTTGGGGCTTTACAATTCGTTGTGGTATGTATTTTGTGATTTGAAATAATTATAATAAAGTATTTATCGTTGCTTTTCTATTCACTACTCTTAATTTTATTTATTTACATTTTATTTATTTAATGTTGTGTCTTACCTGAACAAAGCTCTATTTGTTTTTAGAATCTTTTGGTTGGTGATATTCATCCGTTTATGAGAAATTTAGCAAACCAATTGAAAGAAATTAAAAAAGAAGACGTGTCTGAAGAATCTTTGCAAAAAATTCGTAATGTTTATGTCCTGTGTTCAGATCAAATAAAAAAATGTTTTATTAACTTTCTGGACCTTTTAAGAATAGAAAACAGGGATGGATATTGTATTTCGGTATGTATGTTTTTGAAACAATTGAACCACGATCAAGGTACCTATAGTCAAGAAAGTCATGACAGGCGGGAAATTTTTTAAATGAAATAAAAATTATGAGAACTTTATTAATTCGAGATGGAAATGTGCAAGGTGACAATATTTAAAATGTAATTAGCGTTCTCTGTGAAAATACAAAGAAAAAAATACACCTTATAAGCGTGATTACATTTCGAAAATTTTCCTGCCTGTCATGACTTCCTTGACTTATACTTTGACTTCAACTAATATGAATACAAACAAACAACAGCAATAAAGCCTTGTTAAATAATTAGATCTACAATATCTATTTGTGTGCTGTGTGGGTCTACAGGTACATTCATACTTCCTTGTAATCCTTTATTTTTATTATTTTTAATTTAAGCTTTTGTAAATATTTACAGGAGAGCAGAAATTGTTTGTTTGAGAGAATTTCCTGGTGTTACCAAAGGTTGCTTACCACTGAGGAGCAACTGAACAACCTCAAGAATAATGATACATTGAACCACTCAAATGACTCCTTACTTCTAGACTCCATGTATTTTGTCAACTGGGTAGACCAAACATTTGAGATACTCAGTAAAATGTCAAGTATTGTATACAAAACCAACTTTGAGGATGAGGTAAATATTTTGCTCCAATTAAGTATTTTATGTAATTAAGCATAACAGCTAAAACACCCCTACAATTATGTAAGTAACTAGTAAGTTTAATCCTTCAGGCCCCGCGCGAGCACCGGTGATCACGACAACAATAGAATACAATAGCAATTCCTGGAAATTCCGACTGAAGTATTAATAAATAATTGTCAAACAAAACAAAAGAGAGAGTTTATGGCTATACCCTGTCAATCTTCTAATAGATCTATATTGCAAACATATCTCTTTATCTTATCAATTGCAGTTGGTGGAATGTGTGAGAGGCTTGCACACATCCATAGATGAGCTGCTGCTATCTGCCATGACGTTGTGCAGATACTGTCTACCATCTGACCAAGTTGTTGTTAAGGCACGCTGTCAAGTAGTGAGTATGCTGATTATTAATTTATTTGTTACAGCAGCCACTCAGTGGCGGCGCAAGATTTAAATTTTATGTGGGATTTTGTTGAACGATTTTTTTGATACTCGTAAATCCTAAAAAAAAACGCGCTGGCTAAGGGGCGCAACTTCCGAGGCCGTGGGTGATCGCCCACACCGCCCACGCCTTAGAGCCGGGACACAAAAACACGGCACGACGTCGTACGGCGCGCGTCGTAAAAAACCCATGGCAGTACGGCGTCGTACGACGTCGCGCCGTAGAAACTCACGTAGAAATTCAAGATGAGTTTCTACGGCACGACGTCGTACGGCGTCGTACGGCGCCGTGCGGACGCGCGTCGTAAAAAACCCGCGGCACGGTGATGTACGGCGCCGTACGGCGTCGAACGACGTCGCGCCGTAGAAACTCACGTAGAAATTCAAGATGAGTTTCTACGGCACGACGTCGTACGACGCCGTACGACGTCGTGCCGTGTTTTTGTGTCCCGGCCCTTACGCCGCCTCTGCAGCCACTCATTTATTTTGTTTTGATTGGTAGACTTTTATAACATACTAGATGACGCCCGCAACTCCGTTGCACCAAAATTCGTTTATCGCGCGGGGACCGTATATTTTTCCGGGATAAAAAGTATCCTATGTCCTTTCCCGGGACTTATAGTATCTCCATGCCAAATTTCAGCAAAATCGGTTCAGCGGTTTGGACGTGAAGAGGTAACAGACAGACAGACAGACAGACACACTTTCGCATTTATAATATTAGTATGGATTTGATATTTTTACAATTTCACTCAACAGTTACGAGGGGCGTTCAATGTATTCTCGGTATCAAGATGATCAAGTATTTAATGACGGTACTTTAAATGTCTCATTAGGTAATGACATTATTTGAGGGTGCAACTTCAAAAATTCAAACATTTATCTTCACTAGTCAAGTTTAACATAGCAAGAATGACTGACGCGACAATGTTGACGGAAAATTGAGCACCGCGCAGTGAGTAAATTCCTTACAAAGCAAGGGAAAACTGAAAAAGTGATCCACGATGAATTGGTAGCAGTTTACCAAGATTCTGCTCCTTTATTATCTACAGTTTAAAAGTGATCAAGTGAGTTTAAAATAGGTAGGGAAAGCACTGAAGACGACCCCCGTGTGGGCGGGCCGGTGAGTGCCACTACAGAAGAAACCTTAAAAAAATTACCAAAAAAGGTCAGAGTATAACTGCATCGTCATATGTGAATATATTTTCACAAGCAATCATAGAAAAAAGACGCGGGAAATTGAGCGCAGGGGTGTTTGCTTCTTCACCACAACGCACAGGTTCACACTGCGCGAGTTGCCAAGGCTGCTGTGCGACAATGTGGATTCGAAGAATTCAAGCATCCTCCCTACAGTACAGACCTGTCCCCTAGCAATTATTTTTTGTTTCCAAATTTAAAAAAAGCTAATATTAGTAGAAAGCGTTTTTCCGACGACGAAGAGCTCAAGGCGCATATTTTGGACAAGTATAAGGGTAAGGCCGCCAGAATTGTCAAATAGTAACACAAAAAATTTGGTGTTACCGTTACACAAAAGTGACACAATTTTTGGATAAAGGTGGTTTCATAATGGTGAAATAAATAACTTACAATTTTTATTTTTTTATCTCTATACGACGCTTTAATACAAGATAAAATGTGTGTCTGGGTTGGTTGGTTGACACAGGTTACAACATGTAAGTAACTCATAACTTGAAAACCATTACTAGGGCTCTGACTGGGCTCATCATTACGAATAAATTTTTGTATGGAAGTAACAGTGAAATAGCGAAAAAATAAATCAGCAGTTCCATACTTTTCAAGTGAAGTTAATTGAAATAAAATACCTACATATTTTTTTCACATTTTCAGTGTTGCTTCCATACAAAAGTAATTTGTGATGATGAGCCCGAGTAGTAGTTTTCAAGCTATGCGTTAATTTAGTTACACGTTGTATGGCAGTCCAAATACCACTATGCATTCGGCTTTATGGATCGATTGTGTTACGATAACAAAATGTAACACTAATGTAATATAATCGTAACACAAATGCAACACAAAATACTTACAATTTACAACAATTTTAGATTATATTTCGGTTATTTATTGCAACTAGACATTAATGGGCGATTTATAATATACCTTTGACCTCATCGCTAACAAATATAATACAACTAGCTGTTGCCCGCGACTTCGTCCGCGTGGACTTCAGTTTATAGCGCGCGGTGTAAACAAAATTGGTGTCAAATTTAAAAGCTTTTTATTAAAACCCTGGTACCCCTTAAAATATCAAAATACCCAAACATAGCTGTGCAGTGTGCACATAATATTTTTTTAAATTAAGCAAACTTTATAAAGCTTATTTAGCCCCCCATTACACAACTTTAGCTCTACTCATAAACTATTTATCATTGGTAGGTTTAAGGTTACGTCACTGCATAGATAAAGTACTAAGTAGTGAGTTATTTAATTACGTAAATAACAATCGAAAGATTCGAAAAATTTAATCCAATATGGTGCCACCTCTTAAAGAAAGACTTATGAGCAAGTGATAGCGAGATGTAGGCGACTCTTAGCGCCATCTGTTATGAATTTTTGGAACTAACTTAATTTGAACAAATTTACGCATTTTCACCCCCTTACAACCCCTTTTTCCAGTTAAAAAGTAGCCTATGTCCTTTCTCAGGCTTTAGATTATCTGTGTACAAAATTTCATTACAATTGGTTCAGTAGTTTTGGCGTGAAAGCGAGACAGACAGACAGACAGACAGAGATACTTTCGCATTTATAATATTAGTATAGATAACATTAAAATATCTGTTTATTACCTTCGAATTCACATTTACTTTCACATAAACAAAAACTTTTTTTTCACATAAACAAAAACGTAACGACCAGTTTAGACTCATTTACTCCTGAAACAATAAACCTAGCATTTTTTTCTTAATTTTGTTGATGACAGTGCTGCCGTATTAACACTGCATTTGCACGTTGAATCTTTAAATAGTAGCTTTGGGATAAAAATTCGTCACACAAATAATACGTAACACGAAATAAAAAGCCATATTTTATTTTAAACTATCGATAAAACAAGTCAGTTGAAGGGTTTTCGCAACAATATTAATATTAGAACAAGGGTCTATCATCTAATTCTTTGACGGTATACTTCTTATTCAGATATTCTCTACAATTTAATGGATATTCCAACCATAAGATACTGCAGAAAAAAACGACAAAAACGTCACACAAATAATTGACAATTTTAACGGCCTTACCCATAAGAATCATTTATTTTAGATGATATCCAAAAGTTAATTTATAGAACTAATAAGGGTCTTGAGGTTCTGGGTGACTACAGAGAAAAATAAAATTATTTCACAATTTTCCGCCTTTTCCTTTTTACGTATACCGAGAATACATTGAACGCCCCTCGTACTTACATACAGGGCAATGGCTACTGGCACCTATGTGCAAAAATAGGATTTTGGCGCCCCTTAAGGCAAAATTTTTGGGTCCTTGGTTTTGGCGCCCCTAAAGATGGCGATTTGGCGCCCCTAGGGCCTAAAGGATGGCGCCTGTGTGCATTGCACACATTGCACATATTATGGTAGCGCTCCTTACATACATAAGTAAAACAGGCCTAAATCCATAATTAATATAAGGTTTCAAACGAAAAATAATATATCATTTTTCAGGTTCTAAGAGAAACCAAGGCACTTTTAAGTGATTTAATAGAAGGTGATTTGGACTCTGAATATCAAGCTACCAGGGGGAATCTGAAATTACCCATCATGCCTTTCAATGTGAGTGTGCTCATAGATGTATTGAAGGATGTTTTGTATGCCTTAGAAACAAACACAAACACATCTTTACTAGCATTACTAGTGCATTCATTCAGTCTGAACGTGTCACCAGCGCGTATGCTACAAGAACATCTCAAAAAGTCCCACTTATCATGTTCCTGCTTATCAGAAAGTTCTGAAGATATTGAGGAGAAATGTGAATTTGTGAAAAATTTTGATACATACAATGAAAGGTTGCTACAAATTGGTACTTTTGCTATGTCATGCTCCTGTGATGAGAAAAGTAAGTATATCCTTCTAAATTGATTCATATTGACATAGTAGTCAGGGAGGGCACATTTTTTTTATTTATTACTATCAAGCAAATTTTTTAGGGTTCTGTAATCAACAATACTTGGTTGACTACGGTACCCTAAAGCGGAACCCTAACCAGCTGATTTTTTGTATATTGGTAGGTCAATAGTTATATAATTTAAAAGTAACATTGTCCTACAAATAGAACAATCCATATTTTAGGACCATCAAAGCATAGTATGAACACCTTTCTATCTCTGTTAGCTACCACTTTCAAGATTTATCGCAGACAAAAATGCTGTTTGTCATATCAAAATGAAGCTACTCATAAAAAATTTGCTTGTTAGTAATAAAAAAAATTGTTCTAGGGCTCCCGACTATAGACAAAAGTATAAGATTGTATCATCTTAATAAATACTTGGGTCCAGGGTCTTGATATAAGACAAATAAGACAATGTTACTGTGCAATAACTTTAACAAGTAAAAACATCTAGTTGATAAATGTTGACAGTATACATTTTAATTTTTTCTTTGCTCCTTCCAGGAATCCTAGGTCTCCGAAGTGGTTTAGCTAGTTTAGAAGCCCTAGATCCCCATCTAGTACCTGCTCTGATGCTGTCTCCTACCAGTCACCATTCTACTGTGCTTTTGAAGATTTGGACTGAAGAAGTGATGCAGATAAGAAATAATGTCTTCCTTATTGTGGATCCTTCTGCTTTTGCTGAGGTAAAGTTTCTCATTAATTTTAGCGACAAATATTATTGTCAAGAGATAGCGCTGAATTTTGTATAATTAGGGAAATTAAATAATCGGCCAAGTGCGAGTCGGACTCGCGCACGAAGGTTTCCGTACCATTATAGAGCAAAATGTTACGATTGTATCGTAATCGTGTTTTTTGTGTGGGTTTAATAATTAAAGTACACATATAACTAAGGACTTTGAGAAAAATTCAAGTACTTACCTACCTGTTGCCATTATTGATATAGAGCAAAAAAGGCCAAAAAATCGCGTTTGTTGTATGGGAGTCCCCCTTAAATATTAATTTTATTTTGTTTTTAGTATTTTGATTTTGTTATAGCGGCAACAGATATACATAATCTGTGAAAATTTCAACTCTCTAGCTATTACCGTTCTTGAGTTACAACTTACAGCCTGGAGATAGACAGACAGACGGACAGACAGACAGATAATTAATGGACAGACAGACAGATCACAGACATACAGACTACAAAGTTAGTTAGTAATCTAGGGTCCCGTTTTACCCTTTGGGAACTCTAGAATTCTAAAAATTTCCCTGGGCAATTAAATAGAAGATCAAAATTAGTATGCCAAAAATACTTTTTTCGCGGGCAATAACTAGTTAACATTATGCCCTAACAGTATTTTCTATTCTCCAGAAAACGAAGCAAATAATGCAACAAAAGTTGTTGGAGTTGATGAAAGAAAAATGCTATGACAACATCAGAACCTGTGAGGTCATCAACATTGGTTACTTGGTGTACGAGTTCTTTGATGTTTATAACAAGAATGAACCGGAAGCTCTGCCTCAAAGTGATAACCTGAAAGGTCTACTGGATAATTTGTATAAAGGTAATTATTTATAATTATTTAAAATGTGGGCGACCGCCCACGACCTCGCAGTTCTGGGGGCCTCGCGCCCCTTGGACAGCGCGTTTTTTTTAGGATTTACGAGTAGGTAAGTATCAAAAAAATCTTTCAACAAAATCTGTCTTCTTGTATCATCCGTCAGGGGGCCTCGTAAAATATATTTTGCCCACATAAAATTTAATATAGATATTGCGCCGCCACTGTTTACTATAACAGGTTTTGTGAATAGAAAGTAAATCGAAATAAAAGTAAGTAACATTATTTTTCAACCAAGCTCAAAAAAGGAGAATGTTCAAAGTTTGGTTGCAGGTTTTTTTATTCAAATTAGCATTGTCATTTACTCAATTTTAGACTATAGACAAAATGCTAGCAAAACTTATATAATTTCTTTCCCATTTCAGCCCAAATGGAATGTAAGATTGTAAGCAACAGTCTTTGCTCTGAAGCAGATTTTGTCTACGACATAAAGAAAGCAAACATTACAGTCGGCTACGACAAACTGATTAAAAGACTGCAACTACTGTATACACTTGTAAAGAGAATATACTTTATATTTGTGCCTAAAGAAAATGATGATGACTTCTATAATGATGAACCAGCCGAAGTGAGAAATGACACATACACTTTAAACATAAAGAAGCAAACCTATGTACAATCACCAAGAAAACCAGCTAATATAACAAAAAGTATATTCGCGCGGACAATCAACTTAAGGAATACTCCCCGAAAGCTACCATTGGCCATTTTAACAAGACACTTGAAAACTAAGACGGATTTGAGTTTTTCCATCAAACTTGATGATATCGATCTATCGGATGTGAAGAAGCGGGAATGTTCAATACTGTATCATCCAAATGTAAAACCTAGGTCTCTAAGAAAGGCGGTACTTAGCAAGCATTTGGCAGCCAAGTGTGAAGTGGATAATGTGATGCATGATCAATCTGAGAGAGGTTCTAAGGATAGTTTCATGGATGATTCTATAAACTTACAAATAACAGGTAACTTTACATCCATTATTACAAATGCGAAAGTCTATCTTTTACCTCTTAACGCTCAAATGATATCTGAAATGAATATACTTTGGATCTTTAAGGATATAGGATATTTTTTAACATGGACAGATGTACTGTTTCCGTACAATACATTTTCTGAGCAACAAAATTGAGGACACTTCAGTCTAACTCTAAAACATCATTAAAAGGTGTTTACATACAGTTTACTGCGTAATATTGGTTAATCTTATAATACAAGTCATATTAACTCTTATGTTATAATTTCAGATGTCCTCAACCAGTTAAACGATTTAACAACTAGCGTGGCTGTGAATATGAGACGACCTTTCAACTCCACCGCTATCATTGACAGAGAAGACCGTCCCTGTCAAGAAGTTAACGCTGCCGGCAAAGAAGTTGACAGTATGAATATAACCCAACCGTCAGAAGTTAATACTTTGGAAAGAATCAAAGATCTGGAACTTGTTGAGAGTAAACTCAGTGATTTAAGATTTGGACATATTGAAACAAGTCTGTAGTCCCCTTAATAATTAAAATATTAATGCAGGGAAATGGGAATAAGTGTACAAGCACTGACCTCCATTATACAAGTACGCTGGACTAATGATACCCAGATGTATTTCGTGCCTATTTGAAGCGGAATCAGCTCCCCCAATATTCGGGAAGAGAACAAAATCTGACGTAACTTGCAAATGGCCGCTCAATCGCTATGGGTTGTAGAAACCACAGATAATAGTATACCTCCATGGTAGAACCTAGTATTAGTTCCAAGTACTCCCACTACTGCTATCAGCGCCAATATGGCGACTTTCAAACATCATTTTTACGTCAAATTTAGTTCCTATCCCTAACACTGGGGGAGCTGATTCCGCATCAAATAGGCACAAAAAATAGCTGTCATTTAAAGGGTATTTGTCCAGCGTTCTTGTATAATGGAGGTCAGTGTGTACAAGGCACGGTTGTCCTTGTCTCTCATAGGGTCTAAACACATTAGGCTGAATTACTTAAAATCCATACAAAATACGGGCGGAACGCGACAGACACACTATGCCGAAATTCCGTCGTGAGCCGAATTTCCGTCGAGCCGAGTCGAGCGTAAAGTTCGGCAGCGATTCGGCGGTAATGTTTTGTATAGCAACACACTATACGCGACGGAATTATCAATACCGAACATAGGAAATCCAACCTTATCTCCAAAGCGTTAACGCACACATTACATCTGAGAATTTTAAATACTCACGCGCGCGTTCCGCAACGGAAATTACGCCGCGAAATTTCGGCTCTTCGCGTAATTTATAGTGTGTCGCATCACACGTAAGCGGCTGAACGTAATTTCGGCCACGTAAATTACGCTGGCGTAATTCAGCCTTGTGTGTTTAGACACATAGAGCTTGTAGGATAAAGACAGCGGACCTTAAATCTTTATAAAACGGCCCATTCACTATCCTGCATTGCAGTCCTGTTGCAGTCCGCCGTGCAGGCCTGCAACAGGACTGAAATGCAGGATAGTGAATCCAGGGCCTTTTAGCAAGAAAGCGTATGCTCGATAAGAAATAAGGTGTAAGGGTTTTCTTTACTTTATAAGTCTAACAAAAACAATTATTGTAATAAATGTTTGTAAATGTAACTTGAATCAATAAGAGATAATCTAGCGCGCACGTGGGACAAATTTATCTCCTTTGGCCCACGCAAAAATTTTTTACAAAACTGTTTTCCTGTACCTAAGTGCTAACTGCCACAGAATATAAATTAGTAGTACCAAGTACTGCCAAGTTTTGAAGAGTAGACTATTTTGCCTGCCCTAGAGTCGATCGATATTTTCCGTACGCGTTTAAAAAATCTTAATTTGTCCGTCCAAATTTAAACTAAAAATTAATTAAACTATATTGTAACAATAATATGAACTTTTTATACAATCAATTATTAAAATACTTTTACAGAAAATTTCGTTTTTATGTCGTCCTTATTCAAGTAGGTATCCACAATCTTAGGGACAAGTGGTCGTGATTGCTTGTAGCTCGCTTTAAATGGTACTTAGACTACAATACAACATTACGCCTCTAGTACACCGATGCTGCGAACCGCGAAACAGCGGCGAACCATTTACTTATATTATTATTATCTCAATGCGGCGAACCGACTTACTGTCTCATCCGCCACACGACAATGCGTTATATTGCATCTCACTCTATTACAGTTTCGCAGTTGTTTCGCGTTTCGCAGCGTCGGTGTACTAGAGGCGTTATGGGTGTTAAATTCCATTGCACACAGCAAAGGGTTGAAGCTGATGTGAATACCTATGATGAAAGCGAGTCACAATTTTCATACCTACCTGTCTAATCTAATCTTAATCTTCCTACTCCTCCTATTTTCTTGTGATTAATTTCGTTGCGGGTCCCAAGACAGTTTTAGCATGTCCCTCGGGCTCCCAGAGATCATATCAAAGGGTTTTCGTGGTTGGATACCGCTGTCGATCCTGGCGACACAGGAGATACAGTGGTGGGAATGTGTGGTGGGCTAAAGCACGTATAAAATACCTACCTATCTATAGGTATTGCACACCAAGTTAATAACTTTATTTTAGAACTAAATAAAACCATTTAAGCTACGTATGGGCCGCGCATGCTACCAAATTCATCAATCGGTAATTATGGAGAGGCAACAAAAACAGTCGTGACATACAGACAGAAACAATATTTAGATTTCAAATCAATTTGTATCCAGGATATCATAAGTTATAATATGAGACAGTAAATTGGTTTAAAATATCTTCCAGAAGGTCCTAGTTATAATGTAATATGAAGCATTAGTAACTGGTCCCAGTGTGGGTTATCATTTTTGATTTATTTCGTCCCTTAATGATCCTGCCTCAGACTATTTTTAGATCGCGACGTAGTTGTTTGGGTTTTTATAAAGGTCGAAAACCTGGTAGGCGGAAAATTGTACAAAGAATTAAATATTTACCTATTCTTAAAATCTGTTTTGCAGAACGTTTTATTAGACTGTTTTGATGGTCCTCTAACTCCCTGTAGTCTCTAAAAATACATAAATACCTACAGCTAGTATTAAGAAGTAGGTATCAAAAAACTTGATTCATAATATAATTTCTTCCATCCGTGTCAATACTTATGTAATTCTAAATTCACTGTCATGCCAATTGTAGATATTATAGTAAACACTTTTTCCGGATGAAAGCCCACTTTTTAACCAAATTTTTATCAAAATTGATCTAACGGTGTAGTCTTTACACTAAGTTCTTGAATATTTGGATGTTTTGGTTATTGCGAGGTGTCGGAGGATAATAGGTATAACAGTAGGTACTTACCTACTCAAAAACTATCAATGCATTGCGCTCGGCCCAAATTGCTTTTTTTTATGAAATAAGGGGGGCAAACGAGCAAACGGGTCACCTGATGGAAAGCAACTTTCGCCGCCCATGGACACTCGCAGCATCAGAAGAGCTGCAGGTGCGTTGCCGGCTTTTAAGAGGGAATAGGGTAATAGGGGAGGGTAGGGAAGGGAATAGGGGAGGGTAGGGAAGGAAATAGGGGAGGGTAGGGAAGAGAAAAGGTAGGGGATTGGGCCTCCGGTAAACTCACTCGGCGAAACACAGCGCAACTCGCAAGCGCTGCTTCACGCCGGTTTTCCGCGAGCCCGTGGTATTTCCCCGGTCGAGCCGGCCCATTCGTGCCGAAGCATGGCCCTCCCACGTTAAAACTATAATATTATGCTCGAACTATGTAGATTACAGCGTTTAGGTATACGTAGTGTCTATTCACTATTATTGTAAGTGTATAATGACGTCATTGACATTATTTAAAGGCACATAGATGATAGAGCTGAAACACTAGATATAATGGGAACACCCGATCCTGTCAGCTCTCTAGTGCTACGACAATACGAGATCTAGTTACCGATCACCTGCACTATTGATTATAGTAGACACAATATGAATAGAAAACACCTACGGCTAGGCTGTTCGCACTTCGCTGCAGTGTTCGATTAGACATTAGGCCGAAGCCAAAATCGAATTTAAAGTTCTTTATACTTCTTAGGCAAAAGTCGAAGGTCGGATAATTCGTATTACCTAGTGGCTAGTTCTCAACTAGGTAGTAGGCGTAAGGCATGCTTGCAAGTTGCAACCGACGCCGAAATTCATACTATATCCGTAATTTTTTAGAATCAAAACTACCTATGATAAATGCAGGGTATCTCTGTATAGTCCGTGCAATCCACGAAGACGCGCCCCACCACTTTTTGGGTGAGCATATTTCCCTTTGACCATGACACTTTTTAGGGTTCCGTAGCCAAAATGGCAAAAAACGGAACCCTTATAGATTCGTCATGTCTGTCTGTCTGTCTGTCCGTCCGTATGTCACAGCCACTTTTCTCCGAAAACTATAAGAGCTATATTATTGAAACTTGGTAAGTAGATGTAGTCTTTGAACCGCGTTAAGATTTTGATACAAAAATGGAAAAATTATTTTTTTCGTCTAACCTATGCGTGTAGGGTATCTATGGATAGGTCTTCAAAAATCATATTGAGGTTTCTACTATCATTTTTTTCTAATCTGAATAGTTTGCGAGAGAGACTCTTCCAAAGTGGTAAAATGTGTGTCCCCCCCTCTAACTTCTAAAGTAGGGGCATGGTAATTCTAAAAAAAAAATATGATGTACATTACTATAAAAACTACCAACGAAAATTGGTTTGAACGAGATCCATCAAGTAGTTTTTTTAATATGTCATAAATGGTAAACCTTAATTTAACTTTCATTAAATCAACTAAAATATAAAAATAAATCAAAAACCTTTTAATTTTATAGAAATAAACCTTATTGGTGCTGCGGAACCCTTCATGGGCGAGTCCAACTCGCACTTGGCCGGTTTCTTTTATTCTTAATTGGACTATTTATTGTAGTGTGCGCGTGCACTCATAGGTAATTAGTGTGTACCGATAACATTCAAACATTGGCGAAAGCTTGCACACATATACTATAAACGATAGGAGGAATAGTGGGGGGCGTCTTCGTGGATTACACGGAGTACGGACTATACCACAAAAATCAAAATGCGGCGCGTTTTCAACCTAAATAACAGATAGACACACTTTCGCATTATAATACCCAATCAATTTTGCAGAAACGGCAGCAAGTATTGCAACGACATTTGAAGTACGTAGGTAAGTATGTAAAGTTTTCGAGGACAAAAAACGCGTCCTCTTAGGTATTCCTGCAATTTGCAAGGATACCTAAGAGTAAGAATTAAGATATTTTTAGTAGGTGATTTTTGTTGTTACTTTTCTTTGAACTTCTGTTGCAAATCTCTTAGGTATTAAATCGCGTAAGTAATCACTGGGAAGCCTTTCTGCATGACAAAAGCTATGTAATCTTAGATGGATTGCAAACTGCAGTCCTTCAGTTAGTCCTTGGGGTTCATGTTTATTTATTTCCTCGACTGTACAAGTTCGATTAGCCAAGTGTTGTCTTCTGGGAAAAGGGTTTGTGCAATATGCCCTTGTTGAGTGTCAGGTCCGGTTTGAACGAAGATATAAATTTTCAAGCCGACACCGTAGGCAAGTGCATCACGAATAGCGAAAAATGCTGAAATGTGTTGTAAATACTGTTTTTTTATGAAATAAGGAGTAAACGAGCAAACGGGTCACTTGATGGAAAGCAACTTCCGTCGCCCATAGACACTCGCAGCATCAGGAGAGCTGCAGTTGCGTTGCCGGCCTTTTAAGAGGGAATAGGGATAGTAGGGGAGGGTAGGGATGGGAAGGGAAGGGAATAGGGGAGGGAAGGGAAGATTTTGGTATATACTAAGTAAAACTGCAGTCTGCACCATTACTTTCTTGCTGAATAAATGCAAAAGTGTCTATCAGTTTTCTCTTTACGCTTGGAATGGTGATTGGTGAACGTTGAGTTAAAAGGACATAGGTCACATAGGACAGTTTTAATCCGTTCCCAATAGAGTAATTGTATTGTAGTATCTCAGACGTAAAGTGGTGCACTTGCACCCCCTTGGGAATCTCGGGATCAACAGGAATTATTGAAATAAAAAGCCTTGTAACCCTATTACCATGCAGTACAAAGATAGTTCGTAATGTATTCTGTTGACGTAAATTATAGACAGTCACTGTTGTTCGTAAAAAGTAAAAAGAAAAGAAAGAAAACTAAAATCTGCACCCCTTGGAAATTAATTCTGTACTCATGCTCAGACGTGAATATAGAACTTACTCGTCATTACTTTTAAATTAAGCCTCAAGTTCTCTACTAGAAAAACTGGTCATTTTAGGGTTCTGTACACTTCGATATCTGTCGGTTCTGCGGTTCTGCCCTTCTGTCTGTCTGTTGTAAAATTTCACAGATTGTGTATTAATAAGTACTAAAAAAGTAAAAACAAAATAAAATTATTATTTTAGGGGGCTTCCATACAACAAACGTGAATAATATTCACAAAATCATCAATTAATCTTTAACGGTACGGAACCCTTCGTGCGCGAGTTCGACTCGCACTTGGCCTATTTTTTTCTATGACAGCATAACACTAACTTCCAGGTATAACCAAAGTTGGCGCACCTGGCATGGCAACTTGTGCAAACTCCTCCCCCGGCCAGCGCGCAGGCGCCAGCGACTGGCCCGCTATAAAAGGTTGGCGAAGTCCACACCACCACCATTCCCGCCAAGCCAGCTACTGGCCTAAGTGACTGTGATCGTGGAGTGCTATCAAAGTAAGTATGGAAAAGTTTTTTTTTATATTTTTTTATGCGTACCAATTCAAAAATATTTTCGGTGGTGAACTATTTAAAGTTAATACGTAAAGGGGAAACTTTGAAGCTCTCATAAAAATTATAAAAAATATAAATTTTAAAGCATTTAAGGTTTAAAAACAGAAAAAAAAAATTAAGGACTTTTTATAAATTACTAGCTGTTGCCCGCGACTCCGTCCGCGTGGATTTCATTTTACAGCACGCGGTGGTCCCCGTTTCCGTGGGTATGCCGGGATAAAATAAAATAAAATATTATCTTTTTATTCAAAATAGGTATCATGAATACATTTTTTGAAAATCAGAAGAACGTAGAATCTACGGTGCCTACCACCGGTTCGGGAACTAACCTGGCGAGAAGAACCGGCGTAAGAAACTCG
Source organism: Lysandra bellargus (assembly GCA_905333045.1). NCBI lineage: Eukaryota > Metazoa > Arthropoda > Insecta > Lepidoptera > Lycaenidae > Lysandra > Lysandra bellargus. The sequence goes on along the minus strand of HG995351.1, from coordinate 8,874,883 downwards.
CACGGGGCCAATTCTTTCGATACCTATAACTTGATACTCAGTATAAATAGTGTTTTAATTTTAATAATTTAGAGCCTATGTGTTGATCCGACCTCTTAGTAATATTCAAAATTTGAAGTAAATCCATTCAGTACTTTTTGAGTTTATCCCGGACATAAATACAGACAAAAAGACAAAAATTATCAAAACTATACTTTTCGCTTCCATATTGATTGTAGATCAGGTACCAAGTATATTTTTTTTAATGTCCAATGTACAAAATTGACTTTCCTATGATTTTATTCTGTTTATAGATAATTACAATCAGTTTACGCGCAAACTTCAAGTATTTGAGTGGGAACCATATATTTTTTCGAGACAAAAATTATTTTATGTCCTATCTTAGGACACCAAATTTTATCAACATCGAATGAATAGTTTACGCGTAAATCATAAGTTTATTGTGTGGGAACCGTTCATTTTTCCGGAACAAAAAATATCCTTTGTCCTTTCTCAAAATTCAAAGTATCTCCTTACCAAATTTCATAAAAATCTATTGAATAGTTTACGCGCAAATCATAAAAATTCATTGTGCGGAAACCGTACATTTTTCCGGGACAAAAAGTATCCTATGTCCTTTCTCTGGACTCAAAGTATCTTCATATAAAAGGAGTATGGGCTAATTTGTATGGAGCCTGGGCTATCCGCGGCCAAGAACAATTCTAACATATATTCATACTTAGGAGTCCTACAATTACAGTGTAGAAACATCATCGCCGAAATATACTTTAAAAGTAGATAAAATTCATTTTTATTTGTCAAGATTTTTATTTTTTAGAGCAAAAGGTAAGGTTTTTATAAGAAGGACCAGCTGTGTTTATTAGTACCATACTTACTCAGGTTTAATAATAGCACCCAATTCCGCTGCTGGTAACCTAGCCTAACCTATATCTAACCTAACCCAACCGAGATACCAGACTACAGACGTGTGCGCAGCAGCACAAACTGGTTTTATTGTTTTGATTGATTGGGAAGCTTAGAAGCACCAAATAATAAATAATTATCCAGCAATATTGTTCTATGCGATCACGTTATTTCGCATTCAGTTATTTTCTAAACTAAATGAAATACAATGATACGTCCAAAGCAAATGTTGTTTCTAAATATCAGTACTTTCATTTGACACTAATTTCATCAGTGGCCGCCGATAGCCCAAATGTACCCATACTCCTTTCATCAAAATCGATTGAATAGGTAACGCGCAAATCACAAAAGTTTATTGTGCGGGAACCGTACATTTTTCCGAGACAAAAAGTATTCTATGTCCTTTTTAGAGACTTAAAGTATCTCCGTACCAAATTTCATCAAAATCGATTGAATAGTTTACGCGCAAATCATAAAAGTTTATTGATTGAAAACCGTACATTTTTCCGAGACAAAAGTATCATATTATGTCCTTTCTCGGTACCTAAAGTATCTCCATACCAAATTTCAGCAAAATCGGTTCAGCGGTTTAGACGCGAAGAGGTAACAGACAGACAGACAGACAGACAGACAGATAGACACACTTTCGCATTTATAATATTAGTATGGATTATTAAGTACCTATTTCATTCTTCCTAACGTAAATTAATTAACTCAAAAGGTATTTTAATAAAAAAGTGAAAAAATAAAAAAGTTGTACGCGTATACTCAGAAAGTAAGTAACTAAATTATTTATCAACCAGAAGTCGATGCCCGCAACTCCGTGGCGCCAAAATTCGTTTATCACGTGTGGACCGTAATTTTTCCCGGGAAAAAAATATCCTATAAGTACTCAAATAGTATCTCCATGCCGAATTTCAGCAAAATCGGCTCAGCGGTAACATACAGACAGACAGACGGACGGACAGACAGAGACACAGACGGAGATGTTAGTATGGATATGAGTTTATAACCGATATAAAGAGAGAATTTCGGAGGGCAGAGCTCTACTTTTTAATCTTCAAAGCTTTAAACAAGCCTACACATCGGTATTCGGATTGGAACATTATAATATAACTCCCTTATTAATAAACGAAGATTACCTGAGACTTGCAAGACCAACACGGATTCCTTATTCCCGTTATAATAAGGTTTGGAGAAAATAAGTATGAAAAACAAATTCTAAATCTACCTAATAAGTCATTACAAGCACCGGGTTTGTAAAGTGCTGTTAAGTCTTTAACTTGTTGCTCTAACATTTGTTCTGAAGCTAGAGAGACTTTGAGCAGTGGTTCCCGACCTTTTCAAAGCTGTTACCCCTATGGTCTGTTAGAGAAACTGATTTTACCCCTCCCCCCGTTTGTTGCTGTTTTTGTCCAAAATGTACAGAGTTTAAAATTTCTGCCAATTCATCTATTTTAGGTATCACCTCTGTTACCCCTTTAGAATAGCTATTTTACCCCCGCGGGGGTAATTACTCCCAGGATGGGAACCCCTGCTTTAGAGTTTTCAACGCAGCGGCGTTTGAAAAAAGAAGTTTTACCTAAGAAATTACTCTCAACGACATCTTTTAACATTTGATTAAAATGTACTCAAACTTAAAGTATAAGAAACGAGTGAGAAAACTTTCGTCATTGCTACTTTATCGATTTTAACCGCCAAAAACATGAGGAAGTCTCAAGCCAACGTGTACATTTTACGTTTTGTTAATAATATTCTAATTTAGAATTATTATATTCATACATACACTGGGACACTCAAATATGGCTAGAGCAGCGAAAATTAAAAACCTATCCGGAGTATGACATTCACCAACTAAAAATACACCGTTAATATGCATTTGCAGAACTATTTTTTACTAGATGACGCCCGCCACACCGTTGCACCAAAACTCGTGTATCGCGCGGGAACCGTACATTTTTCCGGGATAAAAAGTATCATATGTTCTTTCCCGGGACTCATAGTATCTCCATACCAAATTTTATGCAAAATCGGTTCAGGCGTTTGGGCGTGAAGAGGTAACAGACGAACAGACATACACACTTTTGCACTTATTCATGGATAATAATATGGATTCGGTTACTTTTCTATACTATGTCGATGGTCAGGCATTTTCGCGGCCTTTATGACATTGAAAACATGTGCGGTCGCGGCGGTGTGCAAGTGCGTCGCTCGCTAAAAGCCCGTAATAGTTTCGGAATGGAATTTCATATGAAACAATCTGTTATATTCACAAAGAGCTTTCAACCGCGGCTCGCGCATGAAATTCCAATAAAATGATAAAATATTTTCATATTGGCAAAACACATCCACAATATAGGTATGTTTTATTGGTTGGGCACTATAGGAATTGTTTAGGTATTTATTCAAATTATATTCCATATGTAGGTATCACAGATTTATACATAAATCAGTAGAGCTGAATGTTGAATATTTAAACATTGAAATTAAGGTATATACTTAATAATAAAATTAAATTGAAATTATGTATATAATATAGATACATCATACAATATAGGTACATAATATGAGTATAAAGAATTTCAATTTTAATAGCATAGTTCCTAATTTCTATACCATGGGAAGGTAGTTAATTTTCATGCAACTTTTCCTTGAACAACAACCAAATCCTTGAAACCTAACTCACAGGACAATTTTAAGGAATCAAAACTTTAAATTACTTAATTTAAATGCTTGTAGAAATATTGGGCGATTCGAGAGTAATGAAATGTCTGATGCAGGCAGTGCACACTTCGTCCCCAAATTAATTAAATCCGACAGCCCTGTGAGAGATGGCGATTTATTTGACGTTGTTATGAATTATTGTGATGTTTAAATTAAGTATTTACGATGATATGTAAGCAAGAATTAAATATTCATTAATAGGTACTTGGTAAAGTAGAGGATAGGTCTCAAGTTTTTGGAAAACAGAAATCAAACCAATTGTCATTATTTGTCGCTTCCTTTTGATGCAGATTATTGTATTTGTTAATAAGAAATCGTTTATTAAACTTTTTTGTTTTTCTAGATGAGGCACAACTTGCGGGCTAGTCTGCAAAGAAGCAGCGGTTGTTTTTTTGCAAGCGTGTCACTGTTTCTTGCCTGTTCATTCTACGTTGGCCAGGTATGTTTAATATACCTAGATTAGAATAGGAGCAGATCATATGACTGTACACTGAGAGTAGGTCTAATATACATAAATCATTGCACAGGTCTCCAGCCTACCGGCAGACACGTCTAACCAATGGCCAGTATTCCAAAGGAGGAACTTGGCGAGCTTAGCTAGGGAGGGATATCTGAAAGGAGTCGGGGGTAGCGACAAGAGAAGCATCTCGACCCTGGCCAAAAACGGCCAGCTTCCGACCTTCCGGTCTCCATACGGTGAAGCCGTTAAAGATGACCCTGATGATGAAGGGTCCCACGAGAAAAGGGACTTGGCTGCGCTAGCCGAACTGCCGAGCTTCTCCGGCTACAAAAGAAACATCCAAGCGCTGGCCCGAGATGGTCACCGCTTCGGCAGAAACCAGCAGACCGATAAACGGAATATCCAATCGATGGCACGCAACGGGTACATACACAAGAGGAACGTTCTAGGTGGCGACGAGTACTACTACCCTTTCTATCAGAATTCGGTTCCACCGCTGGCTGAAATGGATGGCCCACTCGATTTCAACGAGCTGTACGACTTCCAGCAGTCCATCAATCCAGAAATGCTGCCGCCGTTGTCCCAAGTATTCAAGAGAAGTGACGTCGACTACTTCCCAGAGTTCAATTCAAAGATGGACTACGATTCGAAGTGGAATTTGAAGAGGGGCGCAGCCGGTCTGCCCGCACATGGACTATACCGACCGGTCTACATCGATCTGAACGGCAGCGACAGGAACAAGAGGTCCATCTATTCCATCCCGGACGTCCTGGATCGAAACGACGTCGACGTGCCTGACGATTATGACACTGAAAATGACGATAAGCGATCAGTCGGTAAGTCTGCCACTAGTTTTTAGTTTTCGAAATTTTTATTATATTTTCTGCTTCCTCATTTATACCTGTTACAGATTTTGATGAAGCTTTCCGTGACAATTTTGAAAAGCGCCACATTGGGTCCTTGGCTCGCTTAGGGTTATTGCCTTCGTTTAGATTTACTGGCGGCCGCTATAGTAGGTCTGGACGGGCGAGATTATTATTGCCTAGCCAGGAGTTATACAGGTCTTGTACATTGTGAAGTTCCGTTGCCGTTTAATGTGTAGTTTATGGATAGGAAAGTGCTTGCGGCTTGTGACACGGTAGTGCTGAGCGAGGGTAGAGGCATGTCAATGTTTAGCTGAATCTTCTAATACGTGTTTAGTTAATGTTCTATGTGCAACTTGCGCCAGTCTCGATTAAAACTAAATCGGAAAAGAATATTTCATGTCGTCTCTCTCAGCCCTGGTATAACTGAAAGAGAAATTATGATACTTGAAGTAATGATTAGCCATAAGGCTGGTGCAAGTGGGCCTAATAGTGTTTAGTTCCAGGATGTCTTAATTTTAAGAACGATGACCCGTGGTGATGATTCTTCATAGAGATTGCTTTAGATGACTGCTTGAAATAGGATCGTCTTAACTGTTAAACTTAGAGTGTTACATGTTTAGAAAAAACAATTTACTAGGCACAATGAATTAACGATAAATATGTTTTCAGGAAGCATTCCCCTAACGAGAATTTCGGGTTTAGGTAAGTCAAGTTTCTTCTCGTTTAAGTATATGAACAAAACAACAAAAAATATTATTCTGAATCTTAAAATAAAATAATAAATGAATTATAGACTGTAGAAAATCTGTAAGTACAAAAGAAGATGAAAATGAACCTCTATGTAATGATGATCCTAAAGTATTTGTGTTTAATTTTGAACCTCGAACATCGATTATCACAGATAGGTAAATAAGAGACGACAACGGAGATCACATTTCCATGATGATCCTAAAGCAGTTGTACTTAATTTTGAATCTCGAACATCACACATCACATATAATAAAACAAGAGACGATAACGCAGATCACATTTCCAGGCAATATATCCCTGATCCCGAAGCTGACGCACCCGGCTTTGACGACACCGACATACCGCCGCCGGCAGTATCTGCTCACACGCACCCGACCGGCCGCCTCCTCCACAGACTGAGCGACAACCACATCCCCCACTACCCGCACAAGCTCGACTACGACCGCTGGCAGCCCAACAACCCCAAATACTACTACTTCAGGTCCCTCAAAGTCCCCTACCACGCGTCCGGCAAGAGGTACCTCGTTCAGCCCGATATGATGATGAGGAAATCCCACACCAACGCAAGCCTGCCCAGCCGGAGGAAGAACCAGTAGCTGTGTGCTTGCAAGCTGGGCAGACAGCTGCACGGCTAAATTCCGCCTGAGGAATTCTATCAATTATATCAAATTGTATTGAATTATCATTACTGAACGTATAGGGATTATCAGGGTTAGTTCGCACTCAGAGTTAGTCCGAATATTTCAAGGTAAGGGTTGCAAGTATTTTTAGCCTGCGCTGTTTCAGCGTTAACTTGCATTATGCGGAATTACCCTGTTCCAAATTTACCTTGATTGTCCTAATATATTAAAGTTGTGTTATGTTCCTCGATCTCCATAGTTGTAACTTCAAAACTTGGAACTTTTATATTAAGCTAGCGGTATAAGTCACTCGAGATCTAAAGACGACTTCGGCCATTACATAACGACTATCAGATAGTAATATAATTGTGTTGCCAATCGCAAATTAGGTTAAGTCTATTTTAATGTAATAACTAGTCAAATAATTGATGTGATTAATGATTAGATGATAATTAGTAATTATCAAGAAATTCTCTTTACATATTCTCTTTTGACGCCCGAATTTCGTTAAACAATAATATTGTGCGCTTTAAACATTAATATCTATTATCTACTCACATATCTGTACAATATACAATTTCCTCCTTTGGAATAATATCTATTTTAGCTGTGTTTGACAAATAAATTAAACTAAATATTTTTATAACCTTAAACTTTTCGATTATACTCCTACTGTAGCTTGAAGCTTTAATAGAATCCACTAATTATAGGATTCGGACAATAATCGAAAATATGGCGACCACTCGGATAATAATTTTAAATATTTATATTGTAGTCTCCTTATACAAGTCCTATTCGTTATCGTAATGTATTTTTTAAATATAAGTACTAGTTTGATTAACTCTAGTGTCCTATTTATTGTAAATAAAGAAAAACTCACGACAGATTCTTGTTTAATTTTGTGTTGAATTCCTTTAAATCCTCATTGATACCAAAGCTAATAAATATAAATGAAGCCCAGGCCTAGATCAAAATTATCCCGTTGGCCGTAGAAACTTTGAAATATTAAGACAATTCACGTAATTTATTTGTAACGTTAAATTGCTTTGTTTAAAGCTATTTTATTTACTTAATATTTTTGATGTAAAACAAATACTTAACAATTTATTATTACAAAGGCTTACAAAACTAATTTCAAAGTACCTTAAAATATTTTGAAGGTTTAAGTCCTTAGAATAACTTTACATTTAATCATTTAGTCAAAAGTGGTGACTCGGAAAATGTAGAGAAAACGTGTTGTGAAATATGAGTTTAATTATCAGTGTTTCCACTATAATGATTTCGTTTCCCTACGCCTCAATTCAGATTTCCCCTTTTTTCCCCTCAAAAATTATTATTTTGCTGTATTTTTAAGTTTTGGCAGTAGTATAGTATAGTAAAAGAGACTTTATCGTTTTTCATAATATATAGCCTGCCCACTTACGCCTCTGGTTATACCATACTAAAATAATATTATATTATTTACCCTGATTCCAGTTTCAAATTCTAATTATTTATATGGAGTGTAGATGGAGGAGAAGAAGAGGAGAAGGAAGGAGGATGGAGGATGGAGGAGAAAGGATATTTAAAAAGTGTCCGCTGAAATGCGTTAAATTAGGGTGAAATTATTAGGTGGCGCTACAGTAGCAACAGGGTAAATTTTAAATCATTCAGCAGCTTTTATTTCAGCTATTTTAGGTTATATTTTTCAAAATATATTGGTAATATTTATTTTGTTATTAATTTTATTTATTTATTAAGTATTTTGTCACCAACGGCTACATTCATTCCATACCCTTTGCTGCAGCTAGCGCCGCTTTCAACTGTTATTTACTGCGTACATCTGGACAGTTTTTCAAATATCCCCCATAATATAAGATAGTTCTCCTTCATTACACTCTATGGAGTGTAGATGAAGGAGAACTATCTCATCGATTATCGAGAACATAAATAATATGTTATTTATTATGTCGGTTGTACACTCTCTCGCTGAGACACAGCGAGGCGGCCCGAGTGCGAGAATGTAAATGGGTGCGCTCGCCTCGTCTCGCCTGTCTCGGACCCTCTCGGTCCGGTGTCGGTATTTTGTGCCCGAGACAAAGGGTCTCGCGAGGAAAGCGAGCGCATTACTGTACACTCTCGCGTTTTTCACTACTAGTCGCGCCGCTAGACAGTGCAGAACAGAAAAATAACAATAATAAACGTCATTATAAGTCATTAACTGTGAGAAATAAAATTAAATATTATTATAGATCTTTGGATTACAAAGATATCTTTCGATGCAATGGTTAATGGTAATCGTTATAGATACGTTTTCGCCATTTTTAGAAAAATAATGGTCCATCTTCTCTGAGTTCACAACTGCGATTGAACTAAACGAGAATGTGTACATAATCGCACTCGTATTCTTTCCCTCTGGACTCTAATTTCCCCTCAAAAGGGGGAGTTCCCCTCTTTGTGGAAACACTGGTAATTATCCATCTGCACAGTGCACGTGCTTTGAATACCACAGGCTATATTCTAAAAATATGTCGCTGTTACATTGAAATGACAACACGTAGGCGTTTGCTAGATTTGCCAGAAACAAGTGACGAATAATGAATCAAAGGTTTGATTTTTGTCTTCTGAATATGCATAATATTCAGAAGTTAATTACTAAGGAACAGTAAACCTTCGTTTTGCGCTATGTACTATTTTTATAATTTATATTTATTTGTAAGTAACTATAATAATACGTCAATGGTAAAAATAAAATATAGATTGCGTGATTAAATTTAATGATAATTCTGGTACAACATTCTAGTAACAGTATAACAGCACTTTGATAGTTTGTAGGTGTTTTAAATCTGAAAAAGATACAAGAATCCATTTAGAAGAATCCACAGAAATATCTCACTAATACTGGGTGACTAGACTTTCTAGGGTCACAGGGGACATGACCGCCCCCAAAATCTAAGGTCAAATAGAAAAAATTCAAAATCTTGTCAAATTATAAAAGGAAAGGGGTACGAAGATTTTGGCCGACCTACTTGTCCGCCATTTTGATTTTTTTTAAATCGCGTTCACGAATAATTCTTTGAAAAATGGATAGCTAACATCAATACAAACAAAAAATAATCTATAACAAAACCGCGTAAAGTGTCACATTTCGAAGATATGAGCTGCCAAAGTTTTACCATTGGAAATAAATATTTTAGATATTGCAACTCTAAGGCATGGTTAAACCAAGTGGTTTCTCTTCTATGAAACAGTAGCCACTCTGTAACACGCCGTCGCGTGATGACAAAGTGCAATCTAGCTCAAACAATAATTTTTATCAGCTACATACCTAATGAGAAACTCGCAACGTCGTGTTACAGAGCGGCTACTGTTTCATAGACGAGAAATCACTTGGAATAACCATGCCTTAGAGTTGCAATATCTTAAATATTTATTTCCAATGGTAAAACTTTGGCAGCTCATATCTTTGAAATGTGACACTTTACGCGGTTTAGTCCAAGATTATTTTTGTTTGTATTGATGTTAGCTATCCATTTTTCAAAGAATTATTCGTGAACGCGATTAAAAAAAATCAAAATGGCGGACATGTTGGTCGGCCAGGCTCCATACAAAAATCTTCATACCCCTTTCTATCTATCCCCTAACCAGCGCAGTACGTCGGACCTTAGACTGCTGTGACTGTCAACCCAGAACCGTCCGAGGGCGCCTTAATGCTCTAAGGAGGGCGCAGATAAAAAAAATATACACATTAGCAGTGACTAGTGAGTGACCCCCCCAAAATTTCACGCTGCGACCGCGCCTGACTAGAGTAAGAAAATATTATGGGCTCGTGTGCATTTACTGCTTAGTGTTCACGTACCATCGAAGAAATTGATTCTTAGGCAGTTTAGTTGAGACCTAAGTCATTTGGTTTGACTATAATATCAATCTGTCGGCTGGGTTTGACATAGCGCGACCAAATTACTCAGATCTGCAATCTGCCTATGACATAAGCACTACAAAATAGCTCTTACGTAGCTGGCCTGGCTTCATACTAGAATTGGTCTGAAAGGCGTAAATAGAACAGATTGCACATTAAGGGCCTGTTGCACAGCTTACTGATAAGTTCCGGATAGGCTATCCATAACTTATCTAACAGATCGAGTATGGAATATCTTACATTATTCATTCGGTGTGGCGGTACAATTGGAACTGGGTTGCGAGGAGCATCTCCCATTATCACAGTACCGCGGGCCGCAGTCGCGTTTGACGCCCAGGTTGTTGGACAAACACAGCAGGGAGTGGGTGCAGTCAGCACATGTACGACCGGCCTGTGGATAATTGAAACTAAGCCATAGGTCAGGAGTTTATAATAGGTCTTTACACATGAAAATGCCGTAGGACAGACCTTTTTGAACAAAAAAAAAAGTTTTGATTAGCTACAAATTCTAAATTCAAATTAATTGGTTTTAAAAATACAACATTCTATTTACAAAGTCAGTCTTTTGCTTATGAGTTAAAGTACTTAAAAAAACGTTAAAGTACTTTAACTTTGTGCGCCTGCTGATCTCTCGCCAGTCGTGTCGGTTGTCCGTCCCGCTGGGTTATGAGAGTAAAGGAATAGAGTATAGACTATAGAGAGTGCTCTTGCTGCGCACACACCTGGGGACTATAAAAATTACTCCTGCATACCCTGATCTGGTTTGAATGAAACCGGCCACCGTACAATATTTTAATATTTGAAAGTTATTACTTATTGTTTTTATTATTCGTAGCTTAATACCTATTTTTGATGTGTATCTTATAGTGAGGGAGCCCTAGAACAAATTTTTTGTGATTACTAACAAGTTAATTTTTTGTGATTTTGATAAGACGAACAACCTTTTTAATTTCGAAAAATCTCAAAAGTGGTAGCTAACAGAGATAGAAAGGATTTCATACTTTGATAGTCCTAAAATATGGATTGTTTTATTTGCAGGACAAGGTTACTCTTAAATTATATAACTATTGACCTGCCAAAAAACCAAAAATCTGCTGGTTAGTGTTCCGTTTTAGGGTACAGTAGTCAACCAAGTTTTGTTGATAACAAAACCCTAAAACGGAACTCTAAGCAGCTGATTTTTTGTATATTGGTAGGTTAATCTATACTATCTATACTAATATTATAAATGTGAAAGTGTCTCTGTCTGTCTGTCTGTCTCGCTTTCACGCCAAAACTACTGAACCGATTGTAATGAAATTTTGTACACAGATAGTCTAAAGCCTGAGAAAGGACATAGGCTACTTTTTATCTGGAAAAAGGGGTTGTAAGGGGGTGAAAATGCGTAAATTTGTTCAAATTAAGTTAGTTCCAAAAATTCATAACAGATGGCGCTAAGAGTCGCCTACATCTCGCTATCGCTTTCTCAAGTCTTTCTATAACACGTGGCACCATATTGAGTTAAGATCTTCGATTCTTTCGATTGTTATTCATGTTATTAAATAACTCACTACTCAGTACTTTATCTATGCAGTGACGTAAGTCGTAACCTTAAACCTACCAATGATAAATAGTTTATGGGTAAAGCTAAAGTTGTGTAATGGGGGGGCTAAATAAGCTTTAAATTTGGTATTAATAAAGTTTACTTAATTTAAAAAAATGAAATATTATATTGTGCACACTGCACAGCTGTTTTTGGGTATTTTGATTTAAGGGGTACCAGGGTCTTAAAAAGCTTTTAAATTTGACACCAATTTTGTTGACACCGCGCGGTATAAACTGAAGTCCACGCGGACGAAGTCGCGGGCAACAGCTAGTAGTTATATAATTTAAGAGTAACCTTGTCCTACAAATAAAACAATCCATATTTTAGGACCATCAAGTCAAAGTAAGAAATCCTTTCTATCTCTGTTAGCTACCACTTTAGAGATTTTTTCGAAAATAAAAATGTTGTTCGTCTTATCAAAATGTAGCTACTCACAAAAAATTTGCTTGTTAGTAATCACAAAAAAATTTGTTCTAGGGCTCCCGTACTATTAGCATTTGTGATGCAAAATTAATATTGATAACCTTAAATTAAAACCTTTCTTCCCAAGAAAGGATAACCTTGCTTAATGCTGAACATTAACATCAAAGAATTGTTCGCCTCAAATACTTAGGAACAAATTCCTTAGCTAAAGAATTTCTTTGTTAGGCCATTTGATAAATTGTTATTCGCGTCATACTTCGAACATAATTTTGCTTTCTGTGCCTCCGAATTTCTCTTAGGATATTATTTTCAAGCTCTGTTTTTGATGCGACGGTTAAAACGAAGATATCCTTCGATCGGAGGTTCTCGGAATTGCCATTGTGTTCTATTGTTGTCGCAATCACCGGTGCTCGCGCGGGGCTTGGGTTGGGTTAACATAAACTGGATACACTTTCTGTCAAACTATTCATTAGATGAATGTTAAAATTTTGACATAAGCCCCATTCATTATCTATCAAACTCTTCATTACGTCTCTGAGTGCGTCAGTAGTGGCACTCATAGACATTGTAAATAAGGTAAAAATACTCCCAAACAGCCCCAAATTAATAATGCGCATGGAAATCTTCGCTAATTGTCGTAATCACGAAAACACCCGAATCTATGAAACGTAAGAGCCCCAAACAATGCACTTGCATTTTGCACCTTGTTCGAAGGAAATAGAAGTAAATATCATATAGCCGGTGGCTGTCCGCTGTCGCCGGTCCGTCAATAAGTGCTATAACTCACCGGGAAGCCATCGCGATTCGCGGCGTTACCATGGTAACGTCCAAGCAATGTCAGACGCCTCTACGTCGCTGCAAAGCGCTGTGTTTCTTAAAGTTGAGTTCAAAACAGCGCTTGCAGCGACGTCTTCCGATGCTTGGCAATTACGACCGTTGCCGAAAAATTACAAAAATTTCTATGCACATTATCACTTTGGGAGCACTTAGGTAACTGACCTGCGTTGTATGATTGCATGACACCAATACAGGTAAGAATCCGTATGACTTCTTTTCTTGGTCTAGCTCGTAACCTTCTGGTGCTTCTGGATTTCCATGATGCATTGCTGGTCCAGTGCGACTGATTGTGAGACCTATTGTGCCCGGCCAACGGAATCTTCTTTCACCAGCTTCAGTATCATTCCCTGGAGTAGGATGGTCTGGTCCGTCGACTTTTGCTTCACGATGGATTTCAAAGCTTACTGAGCCTGGCCAGTGAAATTTTCTTTCACCACCTGTGTAGTTTCCTGGAGCATTTGGTCTAACCATTTGTGTTGCAGTATCTGGATCGACTTGGCCAGCACGATGGATAGTTATAGAGGCGGAACTAGGCCAATGGAATTTCCTAACACCATCAGTATCATTCCCTGGATTAGGATGATCTAGTCCATCGACTTTTGCTTCACGATTTATTCTTATGGGTACTGTGCTAGGCCAACGGAATTTTCTTTCATGATCATCGGTTTCATTTGAGAGATGATGTTTTGGATCTCCATCATGTCCTGGATTATGTTCATATGCCACAGTAGTTTCTAGTAACACATTTACTAGCACCTGAATAAAAATATTATCAAATAAAATTATAGTTATTTCTAATCAATGCATTAACGAAATCCTTACCGTAGCCAGAAATAGATGAAAAAGGATTTGATTTTTTGCAGCCATTTTGTTTGCACTTAGCTGCAAACTTAGGAAAAAAATAGTAATACCTCTTTATATACTCGTATGAGTGGACATTATTGTTTCTCTTGTTCAGGGATGGCAGTTATAATAATAACATTATATTTATACAATATAATTTTATGAACACTGAGGTACAACTCCATGTAAAACGTAGCTTCCAATCGTTTCTATTAGTTTTATTTGGTCTGAAGTTAGAACATGTTGCTTTTTTTAACCGACTTCCAAAAAGGAGGAGGTTATTTTGTTTCAAAGAATTTTAAAGGTTCTACATTTTAAAATTCTTTAAAAGGTAGACTTACTGCGTTACCAGTAAACACGATATAAAGGCCTGTATTCACTTTGATTAGTGCAAGTGCAAGTGACTAGTAATTGAGGCAGTGGAGTGCAGGTGTGTAGTGCAAGTAGTGTCCAATTCTTGTTTAGTGGCTCTTTAGTAATTTAATTTAGTAAATTCAGTAGTAGCTGTCAACACGAGCGTCCAAATTTCAAAAATAAAACTGCCATTTTGACATGTCCTTCATTTTTAATATTGGTTTTATTAAAAAGTATTTGACCATGAAGTATTTTTATATGTCCTTTCCCAGGACTCACTCCATGCCAAATTTCAGCAAAATCGGTTCTGACTTCTGAGGTATAAACGTGAAGAGGTAACAGACAGACAGACACACATTCGCATTTATAATATTATTAGTATATTAGTAAGTAATAAGTATGGATTAGTATGGAAGTAATTGAAAGGGTGTCCTTTTGTACTTTTAGTAGGTATATTATTTAATAATGATATACTATATCTATGGACGCTTCACACGGCACACCACGTCAGTCTGGCCCATAAAGTTAATATACCTAGCGGAATAATAGTAACAATCTCGAGCTGTCAAACAAAACCAAAATTGGTTTTCATCTGTCACGCACTTGCACTTGCGCTCGCAAAAAATAGAACACGCTTTTAATCACGTTACTACGCAGCCGACTAGTCACTTGCACTAATCAGTCGCTGTCCACACTTACTTTCTACTAATCACTCATCACCTGTACTTGTCACCTGCACTTAATCACTAATCAAAGTGAATACAGAACTAATCACGTTACTACGCAGCCGGCTAATCACTTGCACTAAACAGTCGCTGTCCACACTTACTTTTTCCTAATAACTAATCACCTGCCCTAATCACTTGCACTTATTACTAATGAAAGTGAATACGGGCCTTTACTTATAGTCAAATATGTTGACGCGTATAAAGCAATTCATAATATGGTAATAATTACATAAACAGTACCCACATAGTAACGTCGAGTACGAAGAACGACAAACTGAGATGTAAAATAAATTTCAAGTTTCAGCCCTGAAGCGATATTAATGCCAGTCAAAAGGAAACAATGTTCTGTAACTGAGAAATAACTTCGTGAAAGCCTTTCATACAATTTCATACAATAACTGTAAACAACTCGTGAGGGCGTGAGGCGTGATTTTCAACTGATATGTGCACATCTAAGTCTTTTCACTTCACAACTACAATGAAAAAAGGTTTTATTTATTGTAAAAGACACAATAATTTTACATACTTACTTTATATAATTGAATAAAAACACAAAAAGTATTTTTATTTTGCTATATTATATCAATTTAACTTGGGATCGATGAAAAATATACGACTCCTTTAATAAGAGTTACAAGTGCGTTGTCGTATTATGCAGTGAAGAAGAATTTAGTAGGACATTTATTAAGGAATACACTTGGATCTAAAGACTTATAAAAAAAATGCAAGGCTTGTGTTTAGACCAGTGGTTCCCAAACTGTGCGCCGCGCGCCCTGGTGCGCCGTGGAAAGGCCAGAGGGGCGCCGTGAGTCGATCCTTCATCATTATCCAAAACCACAAATATTATAAAATAAAATTATAACATGAATTACCTATACTAAGCAGGCAGATGATTAATTAATATTTGTTTATTATTATTTACCTGCTTATTGCTTAACCTAACTGTAAGGTGTTTATTTATGTATCTTTTTATAATAGTTAGGTAAAAAGTGGCGCCCGGGGGCGCCATGACAAAATATTGAACGTGTAACTGCGCCGCAGGCTGAAAAAGATTGGACACCCCTGGTTTAGATAAGTTCTGTTATCATAAAGTTTAGCCAACTCTTAACAAGCGTAGGCAAAACCTTGACAGTTTTTTTCGAGCTCGCCTTAAAATGTAGAGTTCTAGGAATTACAATAATAGGTTTTTCATATTTTCCTAGCTACAGGAAACCGTTATGATATTATGATGAAAATTTATTTTATATATTTTATATATATTATAATGAATCTTATTTCAATGTAAATAATTAGGAACTTATATTGTATGTTATACAAAATATACATCCTTTTCCACTCGCAACTCAACTAGCTTTTCAGAAACCCGATATCGTTTTCAGTCCATTCAATAAGGTTCCATCTTGAATTGACAATAGCTTGGTCAAGAGTACAATATCCGTGCTGGAAAATAGTGTTAAAATGGCTGCATTCGAGACGAAAGACTCTTAGAATTTTCTTGTCCCGTCGAATTACTAAAAAACGAGAAAGATTTATTTCTAAACTTTTCAGGACAAGACCATAATTAAAAATAAGGGTATCTTCTAAATACTTCATGTACTTAACTACGTCTTATTTAAAGTAGCAAATAATCAATACCCTACTTAATCTATTGCATTTGTCAATAATGGATGGAAAGGCCGCTTAAAAGAATAATATTCAGAACTTTGAACTTCTGAAAATCTAAAATCAACTTATACTTATTACACTTATACTTATGGCACAAAACCTAATGCTAAGAACTCACATGCGGTTTTCCTACTTGCAGTGTGGACCGCAATGATATTCAAAAAACCCTTTTTGTATATCGATGGTGGACCGCAAAACTCACAGCGAAGGCTCGCATCGAGCCGGCTCGATTTAGATTAGAATAAAACTATCGAGCAATGCTGAATGTGTGGACGAAATCCCGAGCCGCGGGTTTTGCTCAACGTTATTGCTCGATCGAGCAAAACCGTATGTGAGTACTTAGCATAAGGAAAGGAAGTGTAAGCACGTGTAAACTATAACGGTTGAGAACCTGGAGAGAGGCATATATTATTATGTTTCTATAGGTGTTTGTCTCGCCATGGGTAGTTAATATAATATTACAAACAAATATTTTTCTTAACTAATAGGTTCTTACTTTTCAAAAGTTTGTAATTGCGTGCATTTGCCCACAAACGGCCAACTAGTAGAGTTAACATGTACTTTTAACACGTTCTTCGCTTAGTTTATATGTGCCACACTTCTTAAACTTTGAAGTTTATATTCTTATGGTGTAGCAATTGTGATAGCAATCGTGGTTATCAATCGTCTAAAATCTTACATAACGATAAGTCAGAAATATGCAAACTTTTTTCTAATCGTAATGTCTCTCGTATGTATGTATGGATGTTTGTATGACCTAAAAGCCTTTGGAGACTTTGTATGAAATAGCTCCATGCGGTCGTAAATACTTTACAACATATTGGAGGATAATAATAAATAACCTTTTACATTTTATGTGTTCCCTATTATTTTAACACCTCCTTTTTTATGGAATATCCTATTTTTATTTCAAGGCAATAATTTTAAGCTCTCAATAACAATTCGAAGATTTTTTTCTTAACTTAATTAAAAATATAATTTTTAACAGCTATTAATAAAACAGTTTTTTTAATAATTAAGTAGATGGATACAAATTATGCATATACTAGCAAAAACTTTCTATAATAATATTACAATACATTAAGTATATTGGTGAAATGATAAATATAATTCCTACTTTACATTTCATAGAAAGTTTTGAAATTTGTATCGATTATGCTAATATATATTATGCTATTATAGTAACTGAATATGCTTCTCTTATTGAAATTGTTTATAACAGTCCAAATCCCAACAAAAAAGAGTTATGAACTTAAAATTCATACGTCTTAATGTATGAGTAATAAAAATTTAAGAATTAGAGACTGAAAATATTAAATTTGAAAAGGATAAATTAAAAAGGTAATGTTAGAAAATGTTTATTTATTTTCACATCAATAATATCAATATGAATTACAATAATTGACCACACTAAGACAGGGTTAACTAAATTTGAAAATTATTTAATTGACTGATGTGAATCGGACTTTTCGCAATAACACGTAACCAGCCACATCTGAAAAACAAAATGTAATTAATAAGGTAAGATAATCAGTATAAGAACATTAAAATATAACGGCTAGAAAAAAATTGAAATAAAAGCTTATAATATCTAGTAACTACAAGTCGAAGCTTTCCCTACGGAAATTCCGTAATTTACCGTATTTAGAGCCTTATAAACTCATACCTAATTTACTAAGCTACAAAGCTACAAAGTTATAATAAAAATACAGCAATAATCTTCAGTTTAAGTTCCAGTTCCTTTCCACGTTTTAAATTTTCTATTTTTGTTTATTATTTATACTCATGATAACTATCATCTTCCAAAGTAAAAGCAATTTATTAAAATTCAAGCATACATTTAGCATCTCCTTAGTATTTACAAATTACTTGTATTTGAAACACACGCCAATAGATCGACAATATTATAAGCTACATTTTCCACGTTTTAATTTTTTTAGGTCAATTTTGAACTAAGATAAGTAAAAAATAGGGTTTTGGTGCGATCTCGGCAACTGCTCGGGGGAAAGCCTTAACATTGAACAGACAATAATGAAGAAAATAGTCTATGTCATAGACTGTTATATCAACATACCTATATCGTATACTCTATTATATGGTACTAGTTGATGCCCGCAACTCCGTTGCGCCAAAACTCGTTTATCGCGCGGGAACCGCACATTTTTCCGGGATAAAAAGTAGCCTATATCCTTTCCCGGGACTCAAAGTATCTCCATACCAAATTTCAGAAAAATCGGTACAGCGGTTTGGGCGTGAAGAGGTAACAGACAGACAGGTAGACAGACAGACACACTTTCGCATTTATAATACTAGTATGGAAGTATGGATGTTGATAGAATAGTACCTAAATGCGCAAGCTTCCAAACTTCTTTAGCTTACACCTTCTTGTAGGGAAATAGCAGAAACATCAGGATGATTACGTAACTTGCGACGTAATAAAGTACTACCTGTGCCCCGCGGTGTTACCCGCGGTTTAAGTGATATACATATAATAAAAGACTGAAAAGTACCAATAATAGGGTCAAAACGGGACAATACAATATGGTTTTATAATGTTTATGGTAGTGATGATGATGATGAATGTAATTTGCATAGTAGCATATGCTTTCCGTTCTTAAAACAACGCCTAAACCCCCAAACTTGTATCTATAAGGAATCCGGAGTTCTCTCAGCACCTTCCGAACCATGGTTACATACCTTGGTGCAAAATATTATTGGTATCATATGCTTAAAATACTGCTCACAAAACCGAGGTCAAACGATCGAAATCGAAGGAACTCCTCAAATTTTATATTTCCATATAAAATTTGAGGAGTTCCTTCGATTTCTTGTGGATCCATTTACCAGGTCACCACTTTTATGAGTATGGTACAAAATTGCGATGATAACCTATAAACCAAAAGAAAGATTTTGAAAATCGGTACACAAACGGCGAAGTAATCGTTGAACATAAAAAAAAACGAACATAACACCTCCTCCATTTTGAAAGTCAGTTAAAATTGTAGTCTATGTGTTATTCTGACGTTTAAAGCTATTATTGTAAAGTTTCATTAAAATCTGTTCAGTAGTTTTTGTGTGAAAGAGTAACAAACATCCATACATACATCCAAACTTTCGCCTTCATAATATTAGTAGGGTATAAGGGTCACCGCAATTGTACAAATTCAAGACTATCGTATTTAAACCAGGGCTTCATAACGTTATCGAATAACAGAAAAAATATCGTTACATACCGTTATTTTCATAATGGTAGCCAGATAACGTTATTTTTTTAACGATATCTAGTAAAATAACGTTATATTTACCGTTATTATTATAACGTTATTTTTTCGTTATGGCATAACAAAAAAATAACGTTATAATAATAACGGTAAATATAACGTTATTTTCTGGTATCAGGTATGCGATCGTGCACGGTGCACCAAATCTCACTCATATTTAAAATGTAATAAGCGTTCTCTGTGAAAATACAAAGAAAAAATACACCTTCAAAGCGTGATTACGTTTAGAAAATTTTCCCGCCTCTCATGACTTTCTTGACGGACTATAACGTTATCAAAGAACATATATTTACCGTTATAAATCCTATATAACGTTATAACATTTACCGTTATTAAATACATTTATAACGTTATTTCTAGTATCGGTTAAATTTTCATAACGTTATCTATGCCCTTGAAGCAATAACGTTATGAAAAAATAACGTTATTTGAAGCCCTGATTTAAACTAAATTACTTACGTAATATCGCAATTTAATTGGACAACTTTTAAATTGTAGGTAATCGGGAAGGAATCAAAATTTAGTTGCAAAAATGTGCGAGCTCTCAAAAGTCGCTATAGCTATAATTGGTATACTGTGCGACTTAGTTGACCAACTTAAAATTGTATGTCTGCGGTCGCTCTAAACAGACATTTAACAATATCTGCTGTCAAAAGCTTGTTGCATTGCTTTCGTAAGATGTTGTTTACTTTTTTGATTACTGTTTTATATAAACGAATAATCTGCCTACCGATTCTACTATTTTAATCCGACTGTACTGTACTTGGGGGAGGCCTACGTTCAGCGGTGGACGGAAATAGGCTGATGACTGATGTACAGTACCCAACGAAGCAGAAGCTCACCTTTACGTTTAGCCGGAAGTAGAGTTGGTGCTGCTGGAGTTGGAGCTGCCGGAGCCGGATCCGGATCCGGAGCTGCACAGCGGTCCAGGCCGGAAAGAGCAGCGGCCGTTGTTGCAGTACGGCATAAGCCCGCTGCAGGACCTCACCAGCGCCATGTTGCTGGGGTAGCAGCGGGACGCCGTGTTGCAGTCGCGGCATTGCAATCCGGCCTGAAAAACAATTTGGTTTGTACGATTCCGGCCTCAAAAACAATTTGGTTAAAACGTTACCGGCCACAAAAACAATTTGGTAACTACGTTTCCGGGCCCAAAAACAATTTGGTTGATACGTTTCCGGCTTCAAAAACAATTTGGTTAATACCTTTCCGGTCTCAAAAACATTATTTACATATTTTCAGCCTAAACTTTTTTTATTAAAATGAAAGCTTAAACTTTGGTTGCATGTGTATTTTAACGTAGTAGTAGTTTTGATCACAGACAATGTTTTCCGAGAAAATTAAAGACACTTAAGAGCATTGGGCGGTTATTGGCTGAAGACATAAGTGATTGTAGTGGTAGTTATATGTTAAGGAATTAAAAAGATCTCTTGTCAGTACAACGTAAAAAACAACTTCCGAATCCCGTTATAAATAAATGGGGGAATCCCCGTAAAAGTTGCCATAAGTAAACATATTCCTCGCACAATCAAGGAGAATCTTCTCACCTGGCTAGAATTGGTATAGTTGCAGCTGGCGAAGTAAGGTAGGGCCCTCTTGGTTCGGGAGCTGTTACCGATGCCACCGCCAAAGAACATGTTGAAGAAGTCCATGGGGTTGAAAGACATGGGCCAAAACCTCTCCTCCTCAGCCGTGATAAGCTTTCCTGCTGCCTGAAAGATGATAAAAGGAGGCAAGGGTTCTTAGGAAAAAAGCAAATTGAAATCGGTTCATTCGTTCGGGAGCTATGATGCCACAGACAGACAGACAAACATACAGACAGGCAAACACGTCAAACTTACAACATTCCTCGCAACACATCTCTGGTGGAAACGCAGCCTAAAAGAGAAGCATGCCTGAAAACCATATTTGCTTCAGATACATAAAGCTATTTTACTAATTCTTCCTAATGAAACTTACCAAAGCAAGCAGAACGCAGACACAGAAGTTGTGGAAGGCCATTTTGGATCCTCTTTGTTCTTACTGTCGTAAGTACTGCAGTGGTTATGTTATTGATTTCCTTCAATCCTCCTCAGTTTATATATTTAACTGGCTGAATGGTGTTTTTCATCACAAGTCATGGCTCTTTTGAAAAGAAGTAGGGTTGGTAAAAAGTTAGACTTAACTCTTAGTAGACAATGGACATAATATAGTGTTAACAACATATTATTATTTATTAGCAAGTTCGACAAAATATTGTAAAATTTTGTTTTGATAAGACCCATTATTCATTCCACTTTGACCGAAACGATTGATATTAAAATTGTGTACTCTTTAAAACTGATTGTTGTTTTAAGTAAAGTTAATTTACAATAGTATATTTTGTAATTTATTCTATGCGTACAAACATAAATATGTTAAAAATTACTACTATTTACAACAAAAATTAAACAAAAACAGGAGGGTTCCTTTTAGCAAAACTATATTAGTGTGGGATACTTATAATCCAGAGCGAACCATCTCTTTAGATTTATTACACAAGTCAAAAGGATTTTCGTGCATGAGATCTGTGCACCCGATTTGGATGTCTAACATTTAATTAGTTATAGAAACAACGATTTTAACTTATAAAATTTGCTTTTAAATAAACTGAGGCCTCATGAACTTTCAAATTTTGAAGAAATCCGGCTTTTTTTTTCTTTCAGTTATGTAGTAATAGAATGAAATAAAATTATATATATTCATTATTTTTTAATTTATATTGTTGCTTATATTCCCAAAAAAAAAAGATTGAAATGAAAAAAATATATAATTTAGATTTAAAACTTAATATTTTTTTGTATCTAGGTGAGTATATCCTAAATATATCTTGTTGTATGCTTCGGCAGTAAGTACCTACCTGATATAATGTTGCGCTCCTACTTTCCTTCCTTCTGGTTTTTACAAGGATGCTTAAAACTAGATGATGCCTGCAATTCCGTTTCGCCAAAACTCGTTTATCGTGCGGGAACCGTACATTTTTCCGGGATGAAAAGTATCTGCATACCAAATTTCAGCAAAATCGGTTCAGTGGTTTGGGCGTGAAGAGATATTAAACAGACAGACAGATAGACAGACAGACAGACGGACAGACAGACAGACAGACAGACACTTTCGCATTAGTAGTGATGGTTTCAAGCAGCGTTGCAAAAATCTTAATGTAAAAAATAATGAGTAATGTGAATATTCACATTACTCATTACAAAAAAAAATGTAATGGAGTATCTTACATTGCCATTTTACAAAATAATGAGCCATTATCGGACCTTCATCGTCCATACTCATTTAAAAGTATTGTAAGTATAGTAGAAGATTCGTCCTTGAAGTTTTGATGTCTCCGATTTAGTCCAGATTCGGGGAGGGGGTAGCCGGGGTATTGCCTTTGAGGTTGGAAGAAATCCCGTTCCTCTAGGCCTATTGGGAGCGGAGTTATGGCTACTTTTGTAAGACATTTGACAGTTGCCGAGCTGTCAATGTCAAAGTTTGAATGCTTGTCTAATCTAATCTACTAACTATCGCTTCTCGGCCTTTTGGCTAAGATCAAAGTGTAGTATCTGTTCTTTTCAGCTTAAAATCTGAAATTTCCCGCACTGCGGGACCAGTATATTAAACTGTATCTTCTGTTACTATTTAATTAGTGTAGTTAACTGTGTGTATTTTTTGTGACAATGTTATCATTAATTTTAAGTTAAGATAGTGCTTAGTTGTAGTTAATTATTGTAATTGGGTTAACCCGTTTTAATTAACTTTAATAATAAATAAATAATAAATAAATAACTATTTGTCCTGGATATGGGGTTCTTCGGCTTGTTCTTCCTGGATTTTTCTCCTCTATTCGATCCTGGCCCCAGAATTGAGACAAAATTTTATGTCTCCGATTTAGTTCAAATTTGGGGACGGGGTAGCTGAGGTGTTGCCTTTGATGTTAGGAGAAACCCCGTTCCTCTAGGCCTATTGGGAGCGGAGTTATGGCCGCTTTTGTTCAACGTTTGACAGTTGCCGAGCTGTCAATGTCAAAGTTTGAGTGCTTATAACTCGGCAACTGTTTGTCCTGGATATGGGGTTCTTCGGCTTGTTCTTCCTGGATTTTCCCCCTCTATACAATCGTGTCGTAACGGTCGTGTGTGCGCAATACACACGACCACTCTGGTTTCAATGAAACCAGGCCAGTTACGCAGGAGTAATTTTATAGTGCCCAAGTGTGTGCGCAATACACAAGACCACTCTGGTTTCAATAAAACCAGGCCAGTTACGCAGGAGTAAATTTGTGTCGTGTCGGGCCTGGGTCACAATGACCCGTCGCCTTTATATAAAAAAACCAGCCACGGCCCACTTGAGTCTTTGTAAAATATTAAGAACTAAGCCTTTTTTAATATGCAAACAGCAACCAAGTCGCATGATTCTACTTGCCTAATTAAAAAAATATCGAGAGACCATTTAGTTTGGATCTATATAAAAAAAACAATACTCATTAATTTGTTAGTTTGTAATTTTGTTGTGAAAATGTTTTGTTCTGAAAAAATTGTTAGATTAGTATGATCTTCATAGGATCGATAAAAGGGCTATTTTGGAATACTTCTGCATTATTAACTGAATTTTGGCAATGCGGTGTGCATTTGACTTTGGACTCATTTTGCATAAATAGGGTCAATTTTGTTATTAACTAGATGACCCGGAGAAATTCGTATCACTTTCCTCCAGACCTTCCCTGGACTTCCATCAATGTTTCAAGACTAATATTAACCAAATCGGTTTAGCCGTTCTCGAGTTTTTCAAATTAATTTTTATTTAAATATAGATTTTCATTTATCGAAAGCCCTGTAAGTGTAAATTCGAGAAACATTTACTTTCACTTCGTTGTTGATCTTGTAAATATCCATTGATATTCTATTGAATACTGTAACTTTACAATACAATAATATAACATTGTAATATTGTAGCTGGAAAATAGCTCGTGGAAACGTGACACACAGTTTTTGAAGAATGTAGACTGAATATAATAAATAGAGACTGGAAAATACTGTTAACTTATTGGTATATTCAACATAATTATTATAAGAAGGGATTTGGAATATACGGTAATAGCTGTAGTAGACTAGACGACGTGGAAGAACTTCTTATTGCGGTTACTTCTTATTGCGGAAAATATGTGGTTTGAAACTCATGTAATAAACACAGTTCTATTAGTATAAACATTGGTTACTAGTCATTAGTCATTACGTTTTAAACGATTAAAGAAGAGAAACGTGCTATTGACTACTAATTACTATAATGCTTGATATAAGTACCGCGGTATGTCACATGTAAAATATTAAATTCTAGGTGACGTCCGCAATTCCTTGTTGCGAAAATTCATTCGTGCGGGAACTGTACATATTTCCGGAATAAAATTCGGAATCCTGTGTCCTTTCCCGGGACTTTAAGTATCTCTACACCAAACCAGCAAAATCAGTTTAGCGGTTTGGGCATAAAGATATAACATACAGTCGACACTTTCGCATTATCTATAATATTTATGTCATATTATAATTAATGCAAAATATATATAATATTGGGTCTCACTATTAACCCGCGAGCACTCACGCTATGAGCATTTTGCTCACAGTAAATTTAAAACACGTGCCATTTTGTCAAAATTATGTTTATGGCTATTGTTTCTTCAATAGCTGAGTTTTGTTTCGTTCCCCACCCCTGGATACAGATAACTTCTCGCTAGGGTGCACTATTCGCTCGTACAAGGAGATTTGTTACGCCGTATACCATCTTGCGGCATTTTGCTCATCGCGCGGGTATCGGCGTAAGTACTTTTTTTCATTCATCACCATCATATCGACAGTTTTACTGCTACTTTTATATAATATAATGGTTTTAAATTACTGTTACAGAAAACTATTACGTATTTCTATTATAGATGGATCGGGACCGAAAACATGAATGCATTTTGGTGTGGTCATATCCAAAGTAAAGCACCTAGCAAACCTTGTATGTCCTCTACAGAAACATCGCATTTTAACGTGATTAAATGTTTATTACTAGAATCTGAGTTACTAGGATAAGAAAAACCAAATAAAATCTGAGTGGTTTTCCCAAGACACAAAAACCGGAAGACCAAAAAAGACCTGCATTTACTACCAAATTTTTTTATGTACCGAGCCAAGTCATACATCTTGTGATATGTGTAAAGCTCGGAAATATAATGAAGATTAATACTTCTTACATGATATCTAACTTTTCTTTTTGAAAACATTTTTATTTGTGAATTTTTTTCCTACATACCGCCTTGGGCGACTGAAAAATTTCTTGTCTTAAATGTGATTGAAAATCAAAAAGATAAACGTTGATAAAGTTTTAAATATATACTTTTTATAATAAACAAAGTGTACTTTATTTAGTAGAATGATAAAAAGTAAAAATATTACTTTGTAAAACCCATATTTAATTACATTTATAAACGTGAGCAAAATGCTCTACGCGCGAGTGCTCGTGTAATTTTTAGGGGCGCGAGTGCTGGCGGGTTAAGTGAGACCAGCGTTGCCAGATTTTTTTTGTGTCAAGTCGGGAATTTGGAACATTTTGAGTGAGAATAGCGGGATTCTTCCGTCAAAAGCGGGACATAGTAAAAAAAACGTATAAAATCAAAAGTTTTAGAATTTTTATCTTTTTATTTAACTGAAAAATTACGTTTAAGTAACGATAGATGGGCAAGGCCGCCAATTTTTGCTGATATAAAGCAAAAGAATATAATATTCGCGTAGAGGAGTTGGCGAATATCTAAGCTGCTTGACGTGACGTTGGAGCACCAAAATGGTAGCGAATTTATTTCTCTACGCTATCATAGCGTTGAGAAAATCAAACTTATCTCTGTAAATAATACACAATGTGGTTTTTATTATAGCCCCAAACATGTCCCTTTTCATTGCTTACATGCATTGATAGTTTTATGTGAAACAGTAATACATACTTACATTTGTGTCACAAAAAAACTTCCTTTGCAAAAACTGCCCGACTGAGGTTCAAATGTGAACTGTCGAGAAATGGCGGATATTTACGAGATTTTCCATAGAATACGTAAAAACTTAGCGTTGCCACCTTTCCTTTCCTAACACCCAACGATAATAATAAATCGGTATTATTATTTATTAGTGACGTTTAAAATGTGGGGTAGAATAATTGATGTTTCCAACGATTCATTTGATTTTAAAAAGTTTATAAAGAAAGTTATCTTAAAATACTATAAGAATTAGATGAGATTTATATAAGTACTAGATGACGCCCGCAACTCCGTTGCGCCAAAACTCGTATATCACGTGGGAACCGTACATTTTTTCGGGATAAAAAGTATCCTATGTCCTTCCCGGGACTCAAAGTACCTCCATACCAAATTTCAGCAAAATCGGTTTAGCGGTTTGGGCGTGAAGAGGTAACAGACATACAGACAGACTACTGACAGACAGACACACTTTCGCATTTATAATATTAGTATGGATTCATAACATGTCCGATTTATCTTCAAATCTGTCATACTTACTGCTATAGCGACAGTTAAAGTGCACATCTTCCAGGACGGATTGTATATTTTAAAGCTATTTTCTTACTTTTTTTAGGGTTCCGTACCCAAGGGATAAAAACGGGACCCTATTCATGAGACTTCAATATCAGTCTGTCCGTCTGTCTGTGCGTCTGTCTGTCTCCAGGCTTTATCTCAAGAACCGCTTTATCTAAAGTTCTGAAATTTTTACAGATTGTGTATTTCCGGTGCCGCTATAACAACAAATACTAAAATAAAAATAAAATTAATATTTAAGGGGGGCTCCCATACAACAAACGTGATTTTTTTGGCCTTTTTTGCTCGTGGTCAATAATGATAAGAGGTAGGCACTTGAAACTTTCACGAAGGCCTTAAATATAATTGTACTTTAATAATAATTAATAATAACATTTAAATAAAATAAAAAATTAAGGAGAGCTCCCATACAAAAAACACAATTTTGGCCTATTTTTGCTCTATAATGGTACGGAACCCTTCGTGCGCGAGTCCGACTCGCACTTGGCTGATTATTTTATGTTTAATTGTAAATATATTTTTAGACTATTATTGAAACTTAAATAATTCTAATGCATGCTTAAGTACTTTGTGTTAACTTCTTCCATCATTTCTTGTTATATTTTATAATAAAACAACCAGATGAACACACACTAATTTTATTAGGATCACTTCACTGTACCAAAGCACAACTCAGAATGAATCTCTTGAGAAGGACCCTGCTCTCCCTCTATTTTCCCCTCTACCTCGACCACCTAAAATGGCGGTTGTTCCTGATTGGTCAAAAATATCTGACCAATAGAAGAGCAGTTTCCTGTTCAAGAAAATCATTTTATTACAAATTATTCATTAAAATATTCTTAATATCTCATAAAATATTATACATTTTAATACAAATAATAACAATATTAATTAATTTTTAGAACCATTTAAAATAATTTACTTAAGTACCGGAAATTGCCACATAATTCCAGTTCATAATTATAATTCCTATAAAATATGATAGTAATTATAGGTACTCAGTAGTATTACATTTGTTTTCTTCGTTACAATCAGTTTTCGAGCATAAGATAAACACAATACTTTTTAAAATACAAAGGGCGGAGAAAAATAATTGCAAAATCAGCAAAAATTGGCGGCCTCGCCCAGATAGCAAAAGTAGCCATAGAAAATCCACCCCTCTATGATCTATCTCCCAACTTTCACCCTTATCGTCGTTACAGACCTTTCTTTCTCAGCACGCTGCGCCTACATTCGAGTTATCCCCGAAAAACTTCTCTTGTGGTGTATACTTAAGGGATTCCAATCAGTATATCAAATCAAATATATTTATTTCATCAAAACATTGTACAATCGTAATATCAAACAAAGGTTGACCTTCCCTATTAAGTGCTAGTGCACCTGTGTCAGGAAAGGCCACTCTTCCTTAGCACACTCTACATAAATTAGACTGATGAAATATTTAGTTACAAAAAATTTGATTAAAACTAATGAAAAAATATTATATTATCAGCAGAGGATGTGTGTGTGTGTGTGTGTGTGTGTTTGTGAGTGTGTGTGTGTGTGAGTTTGTGTGTGTGTGTGTGTGTGTGTGTGTAAATAAGTATTAAATAATTAAGTATGCTGTAAAATTGTTTGTGAAATAGTGTAAATATTAAATAATATGGTGTAATTTTTAGTAAAATAGTGTAATAAATTAAGCTTTTAAAATAAAAAACTCACACTAGGAAATATTCAGTTTCTTCATAATTTAGGGTCTTAAGCCAGGCTGTTACTTTTATTATCTTATCTTTATTATATAATCGGTAAGTCAGAACTTGACATTCTTATCAGTTTGTTGCATGTTTGTTGCATATTTTGCTTTGCAATCGAAGATAATTAGGAAAGTAAATAACATCAATATTACCTATATCAACCACAATATTTATAGTATTATGTACAATGTTTTAGGTGAATTTATTAATAACAGCTGAACCCCAAGAACAAAATAAATTAACCAACTGATATGTAATTATGTATGGACAAGGAGTTTTGTGTTGATTGGAAAAGAAGATTATATAATAATATATTAACATGCGTTCCAACTTCCAATGAACTCAGTCTCAGGCATGCGTCTGTTGAACAACACTAGTAGGTATCATTATGTTACGGATCGAAAAAACGATGGGTAAGTAATGCATTGTTTTAGTATAGAAATCAAAATTTAATAAATACAATAAAATAATAATAATAATAAATACTTAAAATATATACACATAAAACGCGAGACGTGAGGCGACTGGCGAGACGGTTACTTACAACTATGCGATTTGTTGACGAAATAAAAATCCTTAAATTTGTTTTTAAAATTATAAACGGTTTTCAGATCGCGAAGAGCAGGTGGCAGCAGGTTGTTCCAGATTTTGCTAGCCATATATTTGAAGCAACCTCTGAAGCCAGACGAGTGATGACGTGGAGTAACCATGAGATAGGCGGATCCCCTAGTTGTGATGGTCAGCTGTTTATTGCCAGCCCACTGTAGCTTAACATGGAGGTAGGATGGTGTTTTAAATTTCACCACACCAAACAACAGGGTTGCGAAGTGTAGTTGCCTACGACTATCCATTCTTAGCCACCTCGATTCGTTAATGTATGGCGACACATGGGCGCGTGGAGGCACATTACAGCAAAATCTTGCACACACATTTTGCACTTTTTGTATGTGATGTTTGGAGCGTGCGAGAAGACAGGGACCGATAACAGCAACCGCGTAATTTAAATTAGAGTGTTTCACAAAGAGTAGCTCGTAGATTTTTTGAAATGAAATTTCTTATTTTGTAAAGGATCTTTAGGCGATAGAAGCACCTACTGACGGTTTTTACTACATGCTTCTCAAACTTAAGCCCTTCATCCATCATCACTCCAAGATTTCGTGCTTCCGTTACTCTGTTTATATTTACGTCCGTAATACAAACAGAGGGCATATTGATCTCCGTTTTAAGTATTTGTGATTTGGTTCCCAAGATCATATATTTGGTTTCATTTGGGTTTAGCACCAAAGAATTATTTTTTGACCACAGGCTGATCCGTTTGCGACTTTGGTTTCAAGTGACGAGTTTTTAATGGCAAGAAGAGAAACTATAGTTGTCAGTTTTTGTGTCATGTTCATTATATCGGATTTATTGGCAAAGTTATTGCACCTCGAAACAGTGTCGTTAGCGAATTCGTTAATTTTTCCCAAGTACGAGGACGCTTCGCGGACTAACACGCAGTAATTAAACGAATCATCGACTGCACTGCTAGTGTCTAATAGTGAAATAACCGGGGACTGCGGCTCGTCCCTTATGGGTTGGTGACGTTTTTCGACTGGTGACACGGAAGAAGGCGATAGTTCGGACAGCAAACGTTTGCCGGACGAAGTCGGCGGGGAACGAGGTATGCCGTGCCTTCTTTCAAATGGGTTGGTATTTTTATCTGGCGGCATGTTATTATGACTAGACATTATGTCTTGTTTTTAAAGTTAACAACAACAATAACACTATTTATGACCAGCTGATCGCAAGGCCGGGCGCCCGGCGCAGCGCGCGCGGTACCGACGATACAATATTTTTACCTACCTACAATTCCTTACTGTTAAAAATGAACAAAGGGAATTACTTACCGAGTTAAATCCAATAAAATACGGGCAAATGTGGTCAAAAACTTACAGTAAACGTAGATTACACCGTTACCTAGCTTTTAACACACACTCAGCACGCAATTAACGATTTTAACCACCGAAAATAATTTTTATTCCCGGAGCGCACGTCAGACGATGTTAACCGTACCGAGT
Source organism: Lysandra bellargus (assembly GCA_905333045.1). NCBI lineage: Eukaryota > Metazoa > Arthropoda > Insecta > Lepidoptera > Lycaenidae > Lysandra > Lysandra bellargus. The sequence continues at coordinate 8,843,577 of HG995351.1, read as the reverse complement.
CCGCGGGGGGAGGATCGTAGTTTATATTATGTAAGAATTAGAGACTGAGAATATTAAAGTTGGAAAGGATAAATGAAAAAGGCAATGTTCCAAACAGTTTATTTATTTTCACACCAATTATATCAATAAGAATTAAAATATTTGACCAATGACCATATTTAGATAGGGTTAACTAAATTTTAAAATTATTTGATTGACTGATGTGAATCGGAGTTTTCGCAATAACCTAACCAGCCGCGTCTGAAAAACAAAATGTAAGTAATAAGATAATCAGTAAAAGATAAATAACTAATAGAACTATAACCAAACAGAAGCTTACAATAGTGACCACGAGTTGATTATCAAGTTGAGACAGCAGGAAATTATGATTAAAAAACTACAAGTTGGAGTAAGAACACGTTCTAAACGTATTATTAACATTGAACAGACAATAATGAAGAAAAACCGGCCAAGTGCGTGTCGTGCCACGCGCAGTATAGAGTTCCGTAGTATCGCTAGTTTTTGATCATTCTTGTATGGTCAATGAATGTACATTTATAACGTGTATTACACACAACAGTTACGTTCAAAGGAATTTGAACGAAAGTTCCCGTATACTTCGCCGAATAATTTTTTTTAGTTGATCGACTATAACTCAAAAACTTATAAAGTCTTCGTAGCCGTGATAGTTTTCCTTTTAAATTCAGCATATTTTCAACTCCCGTGATTTTTTTCACATTTCCAAAAGTAACGGTTTAGCTGGTAGAAGGGGTGACACTGGACTCTAATGACTTTTTTCACTTTAAAACTTAATATTTTACAAACGGATCCCTAAATCTAAAAATGATCTATGAAAACTCATAATATTTTTGAAAAACCTATCCAACGACACCCCACACGAAGGGCTGAACGCGAAAAAAAAATAATTTTCATCCCCACTTTATGTGTCACATTGTGTTGACACATTTTGTCGCCATCATTAATATGTGCATTCATGCCAAATTACAGCATTGTAGGTCCTATAGTCTCTGAGCAAGACCGCGGACAGACAGACAGACGGACAGACAGACAGACAGACAGACGGACAGACAGACGGACGGACAGACCGAAACTATAAGGGTTCCTTGTTGACTACGGAACTCTAAAAATAGTCTATACTCTATGTCATCTATATATCTATCTATGATATACGAGTAAATATGTAATATGTTTTTGTGTACCCGTCATTTTATTTGTTTTTGTCGTATGTCTGTTGTTACTGTAACTGTGTGCACAACAAAGTATATTTATTCATTCATCAATTCATGTTGTTCTAATTGTAAATGCGTAAGCTTCCAAACATAATATAGTAACCGGTCTAATCCTTACACCTTTTTGTAAATTGTAGGGAATATAAATAGCACAATCAGCAGGATGATTTCGTATATTGCGACTACAACGCAACAGGAAGAGTAGATAGATCGCAGAACTAAGGAGTACCTTGACTTTAAACAAACTCAACATGTTTCACAATGTTTAGTATCGCATTAGTACGGCGCGCGTCGGTCGATATTACATACTACGTCAAACGTATTTAAATTTCGAGATCACTTTTGAGTCGGCCTACTCGTTAGTTCTGTCACAGAATTTAGTAGTACCAAGTTCTGTTTACTCTGCAACAGGCATTTGATAGCAGCTATTGTATAATATTTACGTCTGTCGAAATATTCCTGACACTCAGCAAAGGTTGTATAATACCTGCTATCAAAATCCTGTTGCATTGCTCTTACGAGATAGCAGTCATCCTGCGGGCTTCAGTGCACTCACCTTTACATCTAGCCGGAGGTAGAGTTGGTGCTACTGGAGTTGGAGCTGCCGGATCCGGAGCCGGACGAGCCGGAGCTGCACAGCGGTCCGGGCTGGAAGGAGCAGCGGCCGTTGTTGCAGTATGGAAGGAACCCGCTGCAGGACTTCACCAGCGCCATGTTGTTGGGGTAGCAGCGGGACGCCGTGTTACAGTCGCGGCATTGTAATCCGGCCTGAAAAACAATTTGGTTTATACGATTCCGGCCTCAAAAACAATTTGGTTAATATACGTTTCCGGCCTCAAAAACAATTTGGTAAATACGTTTCAGGCCTCAAAAACAATTTGGTTAATACGTTTCCGGCTTCAAAAACAATTTGGTTAATACCTTTCCGGTCCCAATAACATTATTTACATATTTTCTTTGCCTAAACTTTTCTTATATATATATATATATATATATATATATATATATATATATATATATATATATATATATATATTAAGAGCGGCATGGGACGGTTATTGGCTGAAGACATAAGTGATTGTAGAGGTATTTATATGCTAAGGAATTTAAAAGATCTCTTGTCAGTACAACGCACGAAACAGCTTCCGAATCCCGTTATAAATGAATGGGGGATTCCCCGCAAAAGTACCCATAAGTAAACATATTCCTCGCACAATCAAGGAGAATCTTCTCACCTGGCTAGAATTGGTGTAGTTGCAGCTGGCGAAGTAAGGTAGGGCCCTCTTGGTTCGGGAGCTGTCACCGATGCTACTGCCGAAGAACATGTTGAAGAAGTCCCCAATGGACATGTTTAAAGACGTGGGCCAAGACCTTACCTCCTCCTCAGCCGTGATAAGGTTTCCCGCTGCCTGAAAGATGATAAAAGGAGGCAATGGGTTTTTAGGAAAAAAGTAAATTGAAATCGGTTCATTCATTCGGGTGCTATGATGTCGCAGACAGACAGACAAACACACAGACAGACAGACACGTCAAACTTATAACACCCCTCTTTTTACGTCGGGGGTTAAAAATAGAACAGCGAATTCTGTTCTACATGACATGGGCTCTTTATGTTGGCCTATTATGGACCATACAATAAGAACATGTAGAGTCGTCACCTCATTGCTTATGATGGGTTTCGACTCTTAATTTTACTGTTTTAATAATAATAATAATATTATTATATCTTTGGACGCTTCACACCACGTCAGTCTGGCTCCGTGCTAAGATTCTAAAGGACTTGTGTTACAGGTACCAGACAACGAAACTACATTTAATACTTTAAGATTAATACTATACATATATTTAAGATTTTTATTATATTATACACATATACACAAATTTAATATACATCCAGACCCGGGAACATTGAAAACTTTTTGTTCCGTCGGCGGGATTCGAACCCGCGACCCCCGGCTTAACCTACCAACGCGCTCACCACTGAGCCATAGAGGTCGTAAACAGCTATAGCTATCATAGTACTGTCCATCAAGGCCCTATAAGGCTTTAGGCTGCGTTTCCATCAGAGATGTGCTGCGAGGAATCTTATATCTTTAAACGAGAAATTCTTGTATATATATAAATATATAATTAGAATCTCAAAATCGGCTCCAACGATTTTCATGAAATTTAGTATATAGGGGGTTTCGGGAGCGATAAATCGATCTAGCTAGGAATCATTTTTAGAAAATGTCATTTTATTCGTGTTTTTATATTATATTATTATTCGATAATACCGAGCAAAGCTCGGTCAAATAGCTAGTATGTTTAAATTAATCTTATATCTTTAAACGAACAATTCTTGTATATGTATAAATATATAATTGGAATCTCGGAATCGGCTCCAACGATTTTAGAATCATTTTTAGAAAATGTCATTTTATTCGTGTTTTATCGAATACCGAGCAAAGCTCGGTCAAATAGCTAGTATGTTTAAATTAATCTTATATCTTTAAACGAACAATTCTTGTATATGTATAAATATATAATTGGAATCTCGGAATCGGCTCCAACGATTTTAGAATCATTTTTAGAAAATGTCATTTTATTCGTGTTTTATCGAATACCGAGCAAAGCTCGGTCAAATAGCTAGTATGTTTAAATTAAGATTTAATAGAATCGCTGCGCTGAGCGAGGTCACGTGAAGCTTATTGGTTCTCAAAAACACATTCCTCGCAGCACATCTCTGGTGGAAACGCAGCCTAAAAGAGAAGCATGCCTGAAAACCATATTTGCTTCAGATACAAAAAGCTATTTTACTAATTCTTCCTAGTTCCTAATGAAACTTACCAAAGCAAGCAGAACGCAGACACAGAAGTTGTGGAAGGCCATTTTGGATCCTCTTTGTTCTTACTGTCATAAGTACTGCAGTGGTTATGTTATTGATTTCCTTCAATCCTCCTCAGTTTATATATTTAACTGGCTGAATGGTGTTTTTCATCACAAGTCATGGCTCTTTTGAAAATAAGTAGGGTTGGTAAAAAGTTAGTCTTAACTCTTAGTAGACAATGGACATAATATAGTGTTAACAACATATTATTATTAGCAAATTCGCCAAAATATTGTAAAATTTTGTTTTGATAAAACCCATTATTCATTCCACTTTGACCGAAACGATTCATTGGTGTGGAATGTTTTAGAGATTCGGAAACCACATTTATCCATTAAACAAGTTTACTTTCATGCTCCAAATGCCAATGGATACTGTAAAGTGTAATTCTTGTAGACTGTAGAGTTATTAAAATGTATTGACCTTTATTAAAGTATACCTTTACCGTACTTAGTATAACCTCAATTTTACATGATAAGTAAAATAAAGGAGTAAGAATATTTTAAAGAAAAATGTAGCAATAAATCACATTTTATTGTAAAAAAAAAAGACGGGTTGCACTCCGGGAGTGGCGGCAGAAGTGAAAACTTGATTATTAACGTTGTGCATTATTTTTTAACCCATTTTTTATGAAAATCGATTTTTAAAAATGGATTTTTAAAAATCTATTTTTTTAATCTATTTTTTAACCCTTTTTTTATGAAAATCGATTTTGAAAAAATCGATTTTTTTAATTTATCGAAACCCTAACAATCGATTAAAAATATCGACAATCGAAAAAAAAAACAATCGATTGTTCGATTAATCGATTTCGATGTTACAACACTACTCTCCAACCGTCTTATGGTTTTTCGATCAGCACGAGAATCTGACGCGAGTGATTCAAAAAACTTTGCCAAATTATGCACAAACTTGGTAATCTCATCCATCTTATATTTACATCAACTTAATCTAAAATTCGTCCTTAACAATTCCTGCTGGGTCTTTTTCTATGATGGGTCAATTTAAGGATATAATATTTATCACTTCAATTACTGTGGAAACATTTTTTGTATTTTGTTTGTTATACAACAAAAGTTGTATTTTGCAATTAGAACAATAATGTAGAGCTAAATATCGTATTCTATAAGTCCATAGACAGTTAAGTAACATAGATATAGATCTATGTTACACATCTGCCTGCCTCGGCTACACCTTAACGCTGAAACGGCTGAGCCGATTTCGATGAAACTTTGATACTTAGATCCGCAGACAGCGGGTATATTTAAAATTTTAATGTTAATTTAAGTCTCCGATAAAAGAACAGTTGCTGCGCGATACTCCAAAGACAATATTTGGTACAAACGAAAATTATGATTTTAAAGGAAACAACATTAATTTTATTATTAACTAGATGACCCGGAGAAATTCGTATCACTTTCCTCCAGACCTTCCCTGGACTTCCATGAATGTTTCAAGACTAATATTAACCAAATCGGTTTAGCCGTTCTCGCCGTTCTCGAGTTTTTCAAATTATTTTTTATTTAAATATAGATTTTCATTTATCGAAAGCCCTGTAAGTGCAAATTCGAGAAACATTTACTTTCACTTCCTTGTTAATACTAGTAAATAATAGCTTGTAAATATCTATTGATATTTTATTGAATAGCGTAACTTTACAATACAACAATATTTAAACATTGTGCTATTGTAACTAGAATATAGCTCGTGGTAGATAGAATAGGATAAACATAGAGACTGGAAAATACGGTCCATTTATTGTTACATTTAACATATTATAAAAAGGGATTTAGAATAATATACAGTAGTTACTACTATTATTAAATGACTAGACCCAGAAGGAGATACGCTACTTCTTATCGTGGAAAATATTTGATTTAAAACTCATGCTAAAAACCTATTTCTATGGTTATAAACATTGGTTGTTAGTCATTACTCATTAGGATTTTTAACGTTTAAAGAGGAGGAAAGTGCCATCTAATACTTGCTGACCACTAACGTTTGATATACCGCGGTATGTCATGTAAAAATTAAAATATTAAATACTAGGTGACGCCCGCAATTGTCTTCCGCCAAAATTGATTCGTGCGTGCCGTGCCGTCCATCCCGGGACTTAAGGCTGCTCTTTCGAAAAAAGCGTGCAGTGCATGCATGGCATGCATGAAACAACTTTTCATCGGCATTAACAGAGAAATTATATCTCAAAAAAGTAATTAGTAATCTACATGATATGATACGTAATTTGGTTTTGGAATATTTTTTCTATCGGTATCACATAATAAAGAAATAAAAAACCAAATCACTTCTAAATCGTTGAATGAAACCACTTTACTCCTTCATTATTTATCAAAAGAATATATAAAAAATATCTATTGCTTTGCAATACATAAGTTAATAATTTGGTTTTTTTACTTTTTTGAAATATGTATTATATTAAGCCTTAAAAAGGTTTTTTCTCCTATTTCGCCCTATCATGGACGCGGCGAGCGTCGTAACCGCCACTGTACAAGGCGCGCTGTTATGAATGTTATTTTAATGTTATTTATGTCGATATTCGCACTGACAGACAATCGACCTGCTAATTTAGGGAGAGAGGGCCTTTAAAGTACCTATCTCTATACCAAATCAGCAAAACCAGTTTAGCGGTTTGGGCATAAAGATATAACAGACAGACACTATCGTATTAACTACAATATTTATAATATAATATTATAATTAATGCGAAACAAAAATTTTTCAAAGTTCGTGGGTCATGGATGTGTATTAAATATGAGTGTAATATAATAAAAATATTAAATATATGTATAGTATAAAAGTATTATACAGGGTGCAATTAAACCTTCCTGCCAAATTTAGATATAATGATTGAGAAAAAGCTTCTGAAAGTTATCCTAAAAACACTACAATAATGGACACGACGCGTCGCCCGCGCGTGACGAGCCCCCGCGCGCATACGGACTCTTAATGGACTCTCCTAATGATACCAAAGCCCTGGAAAAAATTTGGCAGGAAGGTTTAATTGCACCTGTATATATTTCCGTTGTCTGGTACCCGTAACACAATTCCATCGGGTACTTACAATGGGGCCAGACTGACGTGGTGTGAAGCGTCCATAGATATTATTTTTATTATTAAATATATAATATTGGGTCTGACTATTAAGTAAGACCAGCGTTGCTAGATTTTTTTTGTGTCAAGTCGGGAATTTAGAAGTTTTTGAGTGAAAATAGCGGGATTCTTCTGTACATAGAAAAAAAAACGTAGTGTAAAATCAAAAGGTTTCGAATTTTTATCTTTTTACATAACTTAAAATTACGTTTAAGTAACAATAGATAGCAAAAGTAGCCATAGAAAATCCATTCCTCTATCTCCCACACCCTTATCGTCGTTACAGACTTTTCTTTCTCAGCACGCTCTCTGCGTGTACCTTCGGGTTATCCCCGAAAAGCGGAACTGAGCTTTAACTTAATTATTATTTTTAACAAAAAATTAAAACCGACTTCCAAGGTAAAAACAATAATAACATCCTTATAATATGAACTAAAAAGTATTAAATAATTTTTCCTATCTCATGGTGCCTTTTTCCGAATTCGGCTAAACCTCAACTATTTCTGTACTAAATCTTCATAATTTTGAAGTCGGTACCAGATATAGCTGAATCCAGATGCCAGAATATTTGAAACATTTGTAACTGGCACCGACTTCAAAATTATGAAGATTGAGTACAGAAATAGTTGAGTTTTAGCCGAATTCGGAAAAAGGCACCATGAGATAGGAAAAATTATTTAATACTTTTTAGTTCATATTATAAGGATATAATTATTGTTTTTACCTTCGAAGTCGGTTTTAGTTTTTTGTTAAAAATAATAATTTCACTCTTTTTCGTTACCTAGTAAAATCATCGCGTACTATACGTAGATTAGGGCCGATTCACACCGAACGGCAGAGGCGAGGCGAGCAGTTTCAGTGTCATATGATTTTAAACTTTATCTTCATTATTGTAATACATAGTATCGCTTGAGAAATCGACGCTGCCGGCCTCTTGCGGCCGCCGCGGCGGTCGTAGGAGGCCGGCGGCGTCGATCGGCCGGAGAGTCCACGGGCGGCCGTAGATTTCTCAAGCGATACTATCTATTACAACAATGAAGATAAAGTTTAAAATCATATGACACTGAAACTGCTCGCCTCGCCTTCGCCATTCTGGTGTGAATCGGCCCTAATACAACTGTATACTATTCTACGTATCTTATTACAATTTGTTAACAGCTTACACTTACAAATTAAATATAATATCAGCTGCAGATAATTTTAAACAATACATTTAAAAAAAATCGAAGTGGACACGTGCTAGGGCCGCGAAACCGGAATTTTAGCAGCGGCGAGGCTTTCAGTGTCATATGATTTTAAACTTTATCTTTATTACTGTAATACATTACTATGTATTACAGTCGCTTGAGAAGTCTACGGCCGCCCGTGGCCGCGATTGGTAAGTGTGACAACTGTGCACTCTAGCATGTTATTTGTATTATCGAAGCAACTTACTTCTCAGAAGTAATGTCAAATGTGTGCCTTACGCTCTGGAAATAAGGTTGAATATTTTGTTACGTTCAATTTTGGTGATATTGGTGACCCTGACCTGGTAATGATGATAATGATGATGAATGTAATTTGTATAGTAGCATATGCTTTCAGTTCTTAAAACAGCGCCTAAACCCCCAAACTTGTATCTATAAGGAATCCGGAGTTCTCTTAGTATCTTCGGAACCATAGTATACCTTGGTGCAGAATCTTGCGTTTTGGTAGCATATGCTTAGGATGCTTCTCACAAAACCAAAATCACCATATGTTTCCATATAAATTTCGAGGAGTTCCCTCGATTACTCATGGATCCCATCATCAGGTCACCATTTTTGTGAACATGGTACCAAATTGGAGTGAAACCTAATACAACAAAACAAAAATTTCGAAAATCGGTTCACAAACGGCGGAGTAATCGTTAAACATACAAATATATATATATATATTTGTATGTTTAACGATTATATATATATATATATATATATATATATATATATATATATATATATATATATATATATATATATATATATATCCACAGCCGAACATATAACCTCCTCGTTTTTTGGAAATCGGGACGTCTGGCAACGCTGAGTGAGACCCACTTTGGGAACATGTGTATGAGGAGTGTGGGCATCTTGTTACATTAAATCGTCGTTTACATAGCTTTGACGTGTTTGTGAGAACAAAAACTTCTCTTGAATGGTGTATATACTTAAGGGATTCCAAGCAGTACATTGAGCTGACGAGGGTAAATGTCGCCGGAGTAAAGGAGTAAGGAATTTTCATTAATTCCTTACGAATCCCTGTGCTCGAGATCAAAATTGTCTGTCAGTACCTAAACAAAAATGTTGTGTGAATAGTAATGAAAAAGTCAGCTATACTTAGGGTTCTGTACCCAAAGGGTAAAAACGGGACCCAATTACTGAGACCTCGTTATCAGTCTGCCTGTCTGTCTTCAGGCTGTATCTCAAAAACCGCTATACTAGACTTTTGACATTTTCACAGATTGTGTATTTCTGTTACCGCTATAACCTCAAATACTAAAAACAAAATAAAATTAAAAATTAAATCCCATACAACAAATGTGATTTTTTTGGCTTTTTTGCTTTATATCAGTAATGGTAACAAATAGGCACTTGAAATTTTCACAAAATCCTCAATTACGTGTGTCCTTTAATAATTCACATTTTAATATTTTACATTTTTAGCGATTATTTTCATCTGAATATTGTTAATCTTATTGGAATCGTTTAGCAGTCCAAATCCCAAGAAGAAAAAGAGTTAAGAACTTAAATTTCATACATGTGTGAAGTATAAAATCTTAATATTATCATTATTTTATTATTAGTAGTTTATAATATTATGTAAGAATCAGTGACTGAAAATATTAAGCTTAGAAAGGATAAATTAAAAAGGTAATGTTCGAAACAGTTTATTTATTTTCACACCAATTATATCAATAAGAATTACAATAATTGACCAATGACCATATTTAGATAGGGTTAGCTAAATTTGAAAATTATTTGATTGACTGATGTGAATCGGAGTTTTCGCAATAACGTAACCAGCCGCGTCTGAAAAACAAAATGTAAGTAATAAGATAAGATAATCAGTAAAAGAATATTAAATAACTAATAGAACTAGGTATAACAAATTTCAAACAGAAGCTTACAATAGTAACTACAAGTTGATTATCAAGTTGATTATTAGATACAATATTGCTGCAATGAAATAGCGGCACGAAATTATGATTAAAAAAAACTATCAGTTGGAGTAAGAACACGTTCTAAACGTATTATTAACATTGAACAAACAATATTGCAAAAAAATAGTGTATAATATAATATACGAGTAAATATTATGTAATATGTTGTTTTAATTGTAAATGCGTAAGCTTCAAAACATAATATAGTAATCAGTCTAATCTTACACCTTCTTGTAGGGAATATAAATAGCACAATCAGCAGGATGATTTCATATATTGCGACAGCAACGCAACAGGCAGAGTAGACAGATCACAGAACTAAGGAGTACCTTGACTCCAAACAAACGAGCGAATATACGCGAGTTGGGCGCGACTGTCACTCTCAACATGTTTCACAATGTTTAGTAACGCTTTAGTACGGCGCGCGCCGGTAAATTTCAAGATCTCTTCTGAGTCGGCCTACTCGTTAGTTCTGTTTACTCTGCAATAGGCATTTGATAGCAGCTATTGCATGATATTTACGTCTGTAGAAATACATATTTCTGACACTCAACAGAGATTGTATAATACCTTTTTTTTAAGTCGTGAAATGCCATTATACCTGAGCTATCAAAGTCCTGTTTCATTGCTCTCGCGAGATAGCAGTCATCCTGCGGGCTTCAATGCACTCACCTTTACATCTAGCCGGAGGTAGAGTTGGTGCTACTGGAGTTGGAGCTGCCGGATCCGGAGCCAGACGAGCCGGAGCTGCACAGCGGTCCGGGCTGGAAGGAGCAGCGGCCGTTGTTGCAGTATGGAAGGAACCCACTGCAGGACCTCACCAGCGCCATGTTGTTGGGGTAGCAGCGGGACGCCGTGTTACAGTCGCGGCATTGCAATCCGGCCTGAAAAACAATTTGGTTTATACGATTCCGGCCTCAAAAACAATTTGGTTAATACGTTTCTGCGGCCTCAAAAACAATTTGGTTAAAACGTTTCCGGTCTCAAAAATAATTTGGTAAATACGTTTCCGGCTTCTAAAACAATTTGGTTAATACGTTTCCGGCTTTAAAAACAATTTGGTTAATACCTGTCCGGTTCCAAAAACATTATTTACATATTTTCCGCCTAAACTTTTCTTATTAAAATGAAAGCTTAAGCTTTGGTTGCTTGTGTACTTTAACGTAGTATTCGATCCCAGACAATGTTTTCCGAGAAAATTATAGTCGCTTAAGTTAGTATATATAGTATAGTCGCATTGTCAGTACAACGCACCAAACAGCTTTCGAATCCCGTTATAAATAAATGGGGGAATCCCCGTAAAAGTTGCCATAAGTAAACATATTCCTCGCACAATCAAGGAGAATCTTCTCACCTGGCTAGAATTGGTGTAGTTGCAGCTGGCGAAGTAAGGTAGGGCCCTCTTGGTTCGGGAGCTGTTACCGATGCTACTGCCGAAGAACATGTTGAAGAAGTCCCCCATGGACATGTGTAAAGACGTGGGCCAAGACCTCTCCTCCTCCTCAGCCGTGATAAGTTTTCCCGCTGCCTGAAATATGATAAAAAGAGGCAATGGGTTCTTAGGAAAAAACTAAATTGAAATCGGTTTATTCGTTCGGGAGCTATGACGCCACAGACAGACAGATAGACACACAGACAGACAGACAGACGCGTCAAACTATAACACTCCTCTTTTCGCATCGGTGGTCAAAAATAGGAAAGCAAATTATTCTGTTTAAATATGACATGGGCTCTTCACGTTGGTCCATTTTGGATAATATGTAGACTGTAGAGTCGTCACCTCTGATTGCTCATGATCGATTTCGATTCTTAATTTTAGTGTATACGGCTATGCTATCATAGTACTATCCATCAAGGCCCTATAAGGCTTTAGGCTGCGTTTCCACCAGAGATGTGTTGCGAGGAATGTGTTTAAATTAAGATCCAATAGAATCGCTGCGCTGAGCGAGGTCACGTCAATGAAGCTATTCTATTGGTTCTCAAAAACACATTCCTCGCAACACATCTCTGGTGGAAACGCAGTTTAAAAGAGAAGCATGTCTGAATACCATTGCTTCAGATACACTGGTCTCCATTATACAAGTACTTGTATAATGGAGGTCAGTGTTCAGATACAAAAAGGTATCTAATATTATCTATTGTACCCTAGGCATTTTACTAATTATTCTTTTTACTTCTAAAATGAACCAACCAAAACAAAGCTATATTTATTATCATTTCTTTCCAAAGTGATTATTTTACTAATAAATTCTTCTTAATGAAACTTACCAAAGCAACCAGAACGCAGACACAGAAGTTGCGGAAGGCCATTTTGGATCCTCTTTGTTCTTACTGTCGTAAGTACTGCAGTGGTTATGTTATTGATTTCCTTCAATCCTCCTCAGTTTATATATCTCTGGCTGAATGGTGTTTTTCATTACAAGTCATGGCTCTTTTGAAAAGAAGTAGGGTTGATACAAAGTCCTTATAGACAATGGACATAGTGTTGACAAGATATTAGCAAGTTCGACAAAATATTGTAAAAGTGTAAGAGTTGTTTTGATGATACCCATTATACATTCATGGGCGCCGGCAGAAATAATTTCCAAGGGGTGCAGATTTTAGTTTTCTTTCGTTTCTTTTTACTTTTGACGAACAACAGTGACTGTCTATTTACGTCAACAGTTCGTAATGTTCCGGTGCATTTAGTGCCGAAACGTTACGAACTATCTTTGTACGGCATGGTAATAGGGTTACAGACGGCTTTTTATTTCAATAATTCCTGTTGATCCCGAGATTCCCAAGGGGCCCCCTGCCGGTGCCTTCCCCTCCGGTCAGAGTGGAATGAATACATTTCATTCCAATTTGACAGGAAGGGAATGATTTAGAGATTCGGAAACCACATTTATCCACTAAACAAGCTTACTTTCGTACTCTATGCCAATGGATACTGTAAATTGTTATTAGTGTAGAGTATTCAAATGTATTGACCTTCATTTAAGTAAGCCTTTACTATTAGTACTTAGGTATAACCCCAGTGTTACAAGTAAAATACAGGAGTAAGAATATTTATATGAAAAATGTTGTAATAAATCATTTTATTGTAAAAATCTTTGGCAAATTATGCAGAAAGTTGGTTATTACTCACGTAATCTCATCCATCTTATCTTTACATCAACTTAACCTAAAATTCGGGCTTAACAATTATTACTGCTGGGCCTTTCCCTTTGATGGGTCAATTTAAGGATATAATATTTTTATCACTATTACCATCAACCGTGAAACATGTAACATTTTGTTTGTTGTGAGAATACAACAATTAAGTTTGTATTTTGCCTTAAAAAAATGTAGAGCTAAATATCGTAATTCGTATTTTATAAATACATAGACATTCTTAATTCTTATATTAAAAAACAGTAAAAATATATTTTGCTCGGTTACACCTTAACATTTAAATCGCTGAGTCGATTTGGATTAAATTTTTTGTATGACGCAGATACTTAGAGCCGCAACAGCTAGGGTGGTATGATTTTTGTCTCCGATAAGAGAAAAGTTGCTGCGCGATACTCCAAGGACAACACTAGCACAAAACAAAATTATGATTTTGAAAAAAAAAACCCTTTTAATTTTATTATTGTCTTGATGATCGAGTGAACTTCATATTGCTTTCCTCCTACTATGAACCTTCCCTGAACTCCCATGAATGTTTCGAGGCTAATATTAATCAAATCGGTTTAGCCGTTCTCGAGTTTTTAACCGACTTCCAAAAAACGAGGAGGTTATATGTTCGGCTGTGGATATATTTTTTTATTTTTTTTTATTTTTGTATGTTCAACGATTACTCCGCCGTTTGTGAACCGATTTTCGAAATTTTTGTTTTGTTGTATTAGGTTTCACTCCAATTTGGTACCATGTTCACAAAAGTGGTGACCTGATGATGGGATCCAGGAGTAATCGAGGGAACTCCTCGAAATTTATATGGAAACATATGGTGATTTTGGTTTTATGTGAAGTGTACTAAGAATATGCTACCAAAAAGTCAAATATTGGGTTAAGGTATACCATGGTTTCGAAGACGCTGAGAGAACTCCTGACTCTTTATAGATACACGTTTGGGAGTTTCGGCGTTGTTTTAAGAACAGAAAGCATATGCTACAAAGCAATTCAAATTCATCATCATCATCATCATCACCACGTCGTGTTAAGGTCACCAATGTCTCATGGCACAAAATAGATAATAGTACAAGACATAGGTATGGATACAATAATAATAATTATGTACATAACAACACCAATTATTATAGGCTGTTTAATATACACGGCGGTCGGCGCCGCAGAGGCAACGGCGTCGCCGCGCACCGCCGCGCGTATTCAAGTTCTAACCGGAATGTCAGGGCATGCGGCATGCCGCGCTGCGAGCATTTTGCAGCACGTGTTCACTTAGATTTTTTAAAATGTATTGTTTAAATTTATCTGTCTACCTGATATTTGGGCCTTGGGGTATGCCGTATGACTCTTAACAGTCTTAACAAATTGTAATAAGATACGTAGAATATACGCAGTACCACCGACGACCACTTATAAATTCACGGACTATGACGGAGGTCAACTTAATAACAATTATACGAGATCAAGTACCAGTCAATATTATGATTTATGTTGTCAATTCAATGCTCACTGCTCACACCAAGCTCACTGTTGAGTTGTCAGTTGCTTACAAACTTTCAACAGCACAAGTTACAACTGTTACAAGTTACAACTACCTATATAAAACTTCTACGTACAAGCGATAGCGCGACACAGGAGCGCCTCAGTGACATCTAGTGAAGACAATATGAAACTATTTTTTATACAATTTGAATTGGCACTAACAGTTTACCTACTAGGTAACTAAAAAGAGTGAAATTATTATTTTTAACAAAAAATTAAAACCGACTTTCATTTCCAAAAGTTTCAAATTTTCTGTCAAAGAAATAAAGATTCAGCTGTATCTGGTACCGACTTCAAAATGATGAAGATTGAGTACAGAAATAGTTGAGGTTTAGCCGAATTCAGGAAAAGGCACTACATATTAGATAGGAAAAATTATTTAATGCTTTTTAGTTCATATTATAAGGAAGCTATTAATATTGTTTTTACCTTGGAAGTCAGTTTTAATTTTTTGTTAAAAATAATTCAAATTCATTTTTATTTATATAGATTTTCATTTATCGAAAGCCCTGTATGTGTAAATTCGAGAAACATTTACTTTCACTTCGTTGTTGATACTAGTAAATACTAGCTTGTAAATATGCATTGATATTCTATTGAATACTGTAACTTTACAATACAATAATATAACATTGTGCTATTGTAGCTGGAAAATAGCTCGTGGAAACGTGACACACAGTTTTGAAGAATGTAGATAGAATAGGATAAATAGAGACTGGAAAATAAGTACTGTTCATTTATTACATTTAAATATAAGAAGGGATTTGGAATGTACAGTAGTAGTAGCAGACTAGACCCAGAAAGAGATGCCTATACTTCTTATCGCGGAAAATATTTGATTTAAAACTGATGTTACAAATAGGGATTGCAAAAAACGGATTATTAAAAAAATCCGGATTTTCGGATTTTTCCATCCTCAAATCCGGATTATCCGGATAATCCGGATTTTTTGTAAATTTTTAAATATTTTTGATAAACAGCTTTAAATGTGAGTTATTTTCTTATTATTTATTTATATACCATTCATTTTAAAAGTACAAAATAAAACATCTTAAAAAATTATAATTTTTCTTAAGTAAGCAATTTTTACATGGGTGTAAAAAGGAAAAGATTAAAATAACAACTTAAAATTACTTTGAATTTTTTAACTATTTAAAAATGTAAAATTTTAGTTAGGTAACAAGAAAACCCTAAGCAATCTTAGCTTTATCAACGACTTCGTCATTTTTGCGCCTACAGCCGTCAGCCGTACCTCATCAAATTATACACTCAGATCTGCAAGCTTGGTGGAACTTACAAATAATAGGTCAAAGACACCAACAATGACCAACAGTACGAGACGAAGGGTCAAGGTAGACGAGCAACAAACAAACACTGAAAGATTTTTTCAAATCGGGCCAGTTGTTCTTGAGATTAGTGCGTTCAAACAAACAAACTAACCAACAAACTCTTCAGCTTTATTTTCCTCTGTATCTTTGCTCCTATTATTTTTAGCGTAATAAAATATAGGCTATAGCCTTCCTCGATAATTAGGCTATCAAACACTGAAAGATTCTTTCAAATCGGATGAGTAGCTCCTGAGATTAGCGCGTTCAACAAACAAACTCTTCAGCTTTATAATATTACTAGTCGTTCCGCGCTGTTTCGCCCGCGTAAATTGGGTATTTCACAGACAAATTAGTCCACAATAAATAGCCTATGATCCTTCACGTTTCTACTTTTTATCTGTGCCAAATAACAGCAAAATTACTCCAGTACTTCGTGAAATAAGCCCTTTCAAATAATTTCCCCCGTTTTTTCCACATTTTCCTTTATTTCTTCGCTTATATTAGTCTTAGCGTAATAAAATATAGCCTATAGCCTTCCTTGATAAATGGGCTATCTAAGACTGAAAGAATTTTTCAAATCGGACGAGTAATTACTGACTCATGCTAAGATTAGCGCGTTTAAATAATGCTTCTTCTTCTTCTTCTTTTTACGTTGTTTAACATCTTTATCGTGCAAATATATATCGCCTAAAATGAATTAAGCATTCATAAGTCATCCGAATATGGTACCAAACTTGGAATATTACCATAATTAATGTGTCTATAAAGATTGAGACTCTATTTTCCTCCAGAGCAGAAGCTGCTAAAATTAAAAAAAAATTACATCAAAAATCGCGGTGGCTCCACATCTTGAATCCATCCTTGGGCCATAAGGACCAATCCTACCAAAGGAAATCTTTGGTTCAGCAATAGCCGTATAATTTACCGTACACACGCAAACTACTAATGTCTAATGTCTATTTACGTCAACAGAATACATTTAGTGCCGAAACATTACGGACGGCATAATAATAGGGTTACAAAATGCTGTTTATTTCAATAATTCCTGTTGATCCCGAGATTCCCAAGGGGTGCAAGTGCACCCCCTGGCACCCCTGGCACCCCCCTGCCGGCGCCCATGTGTCATTTAAAACTTGATGACTACTAACATTTGATACCGCGGCATGTTTGAAACATAATTTTTAATCAATATTTTACTAAATGACGCCCGCAACTCCTTTCCGACAAAATTATTCGTGCGGGAACTGTACATTTTTCCGGAATAAAAAGTATCCTATGTCCTTTCCCGAAGTATCTCCATACCTAATTTCTGTACACCATGGAACCCACATCAAAAATCTATGCTGGAGGAATGTGGGCATCTTGTTACATAAAATCGTCGTTTACATAACTTTCACGTGTTTGTGAGAACAAAAACTTCCCTTGAATGGGATTCCAAGCAGTACATTGAGCTGACGAGGGTAAATGTCGCCGGAGTAAAGGAGTAAGGAATTTTCATTAATTCCTCACGAATCCTTGTGCTCGAGATTAAAATTGTATGTCAGTCACATAAACAAAAATGTTGTGTGAATCGTAATGAAAAAGTCTGCTATTTTATAGCAAGGAATAAAGATTGAGAACTGAGATTGAAGATTTTTTTGTATATTATGTTTTAAGTTAAATTTATTAAAATGCAAACAAAACAGTGATGTTTAATTAAATTTAATATTCAGACGTGTATCTTAATAGTGCGTTAAAAACGTATCCTGCTCGCGATCGACTTTGGTTTCTAATATATGCGAAGTTGTCTGTCTGCCTGTTACCTCTTCACGCCCAAACCGCTGAACCGATTTTGCTGGGCATGGAGATACTTTGAGTCCCGAGAAAGGACATAGAATACTTTTTGTCAGGGGAAAATGTACGGTTCCCGCGCGATAAACGAGTTTTGGTGCAACGGAGTTGCGGGCGTCCATCTAGATTTTTTGTAAAAACTTATAATACAGAAAATAGTATAATACAGAAACCTCATTAAAATAATATAGAATAATTTACGAGCTGCAATTTTTTAACGTAAAGGTATAGCCCGCTATTTAGTGTCGAAAGTAAATACTAAATACACAAAACTTTAATCGCTAGTAAATAGCAATTTAGCTCCCTGCATGTTTATTTACATGTAGATCAAAATTTATTGAAACAGAGTACTTATATGGATATGGAACTAAGAAGGCGTATTCAGAAGAATCAAACATGTATTTTGGCAAAATTATATTGTTAAAAGATAAAAAAATAAACAATTTACATGAAAAACTTTTAAAAAAACACTAAAATTTTAAACAATTTAGAATGACTTTCCATTCCTATACTGTACTCGGCGAAACATGGCGGTAGTGGTCATTGACTCATTGTCAAAAACTTGTCATTTTCTATATCAACCGCGATTGACAATGAAGTGTCAGATACACAGATAGGGCTTCACGCGAGAGCGAGATTTTTCTCGTCTTGTCTCGTTCTCGTCTCGCTTTTACGAGACGAGAACGAGACGAGACGTTTTGGAAAATATTATCGGCAATATCGAGACCACATACAGGGCAACCCGAGAGTCTCATTTTGGGTATCGTTAATTTTTTTAATGGGGTTTTTATTCGAAAAATCAGAAAAGGTCTACATAGAAAACAATATAATATGCCATCCAAACTGCATTTTATCATATAAATACGTTAGTTATAATATATTCCTTATTCTATTTATTATATTATAGAAATAAATAATTATTTACAACTAAGCGAGACGAGACGAGATAACTGGTAACGAGACGAGACCGAGATTTGAACGAGACTAAATTTTTTGAGGATTGACGAGACCGAGACGAGATTTTTGATACTCTCACTTACTCTCGTCTCGTGTGAAGCCCTAGTGTCAGATGTTGTCAATCGCGGCTTTGTATAGAAAAAGACAAGTTTTTGACAGGGAGTCAACGATCGCTACCACCATGTTTCGCCGAGTACAGTATAGACTTTAAAATTCTTCAATTCACTGACAATATTTCCTACACAGCGCAGTCAGGGCTAGGTACAGCAGAACAGATGCCATTATTGCAGTGTGGTCTGTAGGGGTTGTTGCAGGGTTTGAGCAGGCCACCTACTGGCTTGCAGATCAGCCTGGTGTGGCAGTCCTGGCAGGATATCTTCGGCCCCAATATGTTACAGGTGGTCCATTCTGGTGGCGCGGCGTCTTGAGGCGTTTGCGCCCAGGTGGCCGCTAGCAGCGCCAGCTGAAAGTCATTGCTTGTGTAAATGGATAATTATTGCAAAAAAGTTTGATATTCAACTTTTTTTTATATATTTTGGAACAATCAGATGTTTCCCAAAACTTCGCTGTTTGTTGATCGTTCTGAAAACGTGCATCTTTTCGGGAGAAAAACTATTTTGTAATTTTCCGGGACACAATTTCTATGGAGATACTATATAAAATTTCAACAAAATCAGTTGTGCGGTTTCAGCGTAAAGTTTAAGAAGATTTAAAGACTTTTGGTAGATAGACTTTGGTAATAAATACAAAACATAATAATAATAATAATAATAATAATATCCATGGACGCTTCACACCTCGTCAGTCTGGCCCCGTGCTAAGTACCTAAAGGACTTGTGTTACAGGTACCAGACAACGGAAATATATTTAATACTTTTATACTATACATATATTTAAGATTTTTATTATATGATACACATATTTAATACACATCCATGACCCAGGAACTTCATAAACTTTTTGTTCCGTCGGCGGGACTTGAACCCGCAGCCTCCGGCTTGAGCTAGCCACGCGCTCACCACTGCGCCACGGAGGTCGTCATAATAGAAACAGAAGGGAATAATTGAATTAATTGTTTAGTATATTTTAAAGAATAAGATAACTTAATTTGAATTTGAAAGGCATCGAGTAAAAAAACAGTTCTTACTATAGTTTAAAGTTGCAATATGTTGAAAAATATTTCAGATAGTCGTCAGACCCTTATACATTAAAATATCGAGAAATAAAATCGACTCACCAGCACGAAGACAGTAGCTGCTTTATTAAAACGAGCCATTATGAATTCTGCTTACTTGTTCACAGCATTGTGCATTTATAGCGTTAGATATCAAATAATCATAGATAAAACAAATAAAGGAAATAGAAAACACACGGGTTTTCCTGCGCAGAGTCAACAGTATTGTTTTTGTTTGTTGTTTCTACGGAAATTACGTCTACGTTCACGAGTTCAGTTAATTAATATTGTATTGGAAACTCACAACTCACGAAATCGAGACAGTTGAAATTATATTACAGGTAAGTGTAATAAGATTCATTTGTTTTGGATTATTTACAAAGGCTTTTCTACAATAAGTAACATTGTGATTGATAATAATATGAACTATTAGTTCCCACGCTGATTTTGGTGTCGGTGGGCGGTTTAATTGAATCCATTACAATATTATGTCCAATGGTCATGGTGTTCTGTTTATGTGTGTAAATCCTTTATATAAAAAAAGACGGGTTGCACTCCGGGAGTGCCGGCAGAAGTGAAAACTTGATTATTAACGTTGTGCATTATTTTTTTAACCCTTTTTTATGAAAATCGATTTTTATAAAATCATTCTTTTTAATTAATCGAAACCCTTACAATCGATTAAATTTTTAACCCATTTTTATGAAAAGTGATTTTAAAAAAAAACAATTTTTTTAAGTATTAATTCGAAACCCTTACAATTTTTTAACCCATTTTTTATGAAAATCGATTTTTAAAAAGACGATTTTTTATTTAATCGAAACCCTTACAATCGATTAAATTTTTAACCCATTTTTAATGAAAATCGATCTTTAAAAAATCGATTTTTTAAATTATTAATCGAAACCCTTACAATTTTCTTAACCCATTTTTTATGAAAATCGATTTTTAAAAAGACGATTTTTTTAATTAATCGAAACCCTAACAATCGATTTAATTTTTAACCCATTTTTTATGAAAATCGACTTTTAAAAAAATCGATTTTTTAAATTATTAATCGAAACCCTTACAATTTTTTTAACCCATTTTTATGAAAATCGATTTTTAAAAAGACGATTTTTTTAATTAATCAAAACCCTTACAATCAATTCAATTTTTAACCCATTTTTTATGAAAATCGATTTTTAAAAAATCGATTTTAAAATTATTAATTGAAACCCTTACAATTTTTTAGCCCATTTTTTATGAAAAACGATTTTTAAAACGACGATTTTTTAATTAATCGAAACCCTTACAATCGATTAAATTTTTAACCCATTTTTTATGAAAATCGGTTTTTAAAAAAACGTTTTTTTAAATTAATCGAAACCCTTACAATCGATTAAATTTTTAACCCATTTTTTATCGATTTTTAAAAAATTGATTTTTTTAATTAATCGAAACCCTTACTATCGATTAAAAATATCGACAATCGAAAAAAACAATCGACACATCGTTACAACACTACTCTCCAACCGTCTTACGGTTTTTCGATCAGCACGAGAATCTGACGCGAGTTTCACAGTTTTTACCTATCCCACAAAAGTGCTCAACGCCGCTAAAGAAGTTTTCACTTCAAAAACCTGGCGTTGCAACAAAACATGGCATGGGAGCACTGTCAGAACTCAGAAGTAAAAATTTGAACACATACAATAGAAATAGATGAGGATATTATACTCCCTTATCTGTGTTACAAAAAATCGGTCAGATTAGTTAACTTGTTTATCATTTTGTGCCCAGCCATCCCAAAAGGGAGTACAATATACAAGAGCTATAATCTTTTTAAATCCATACTTATATAATATTATAAGTGCGAAAGTGTGTCTGTCTGTCTGTCTGTTACCTCTTCACGCTCAAACCGCTGAACCGATTTTGCTGAAATTTGGCATGAGTATACTTTGTATCCCGGGAAAGGACATAGGATAGTTTTTATTCCGGAAAAAATGTACGGTTTCCGCGCGATAAACGAGTTTTGGCGCAACGGAGTTGCGGGCCTCATCTAGTTTTATATGATTTTATGACACTGCTGCACTGTAATCAAAAAAATATACAAAAACTACGAACCTACAATGTTTTCAAACGAAAACCACAGTTTTTACCAGTACCATCACCATACTATTTTACTAAATCCTCTACACGTGCCGGAATATTTTGTGACCTTGACTCCATGGCAGTGCAAACAAAATCTCGTCCAAAGTTCAAAGCACCCCGTTCACCCCTCACTAAATATGTAGGTAAACGTTTCAAGTGCTAATCTATACCTTTTTGGTATTACGAGAAGAATAATTACTATTATCCATGAAAAATTTTCTGTTTATCCAAAGCTAAGCTGACGATATCCGTTAACTCTTGTCATCTTATTCTTGCGGGAAATTCACTGCTCACAAAAATCCATAATATTCAGGGTATCTATAAATTAAATCAAATCATTTATTTCGGGCATCGTAAGAAAACAAAATGACAACACTTTATAAGGGTGTGTATGAACCCCCTTGTACAGAGCTCTCTGTCAAAAATTACCGTGAGTAATTTTTTTTAAACTTTATAAGGGCAAATTCACGATGCTGGGTGCTAATCTAATAATAATAATATCTATGGACGCTTCACACCACGTCAGTCTGGCCCCGTGGTAAGTACCTGAAGGACTTGTGTTACAGGTACCAGACAACGGAAATATATTTAATACTTTTATACTATACATATATTTAAGATTTTTATTATATGATACACATATTTAATACACATCCATGACCCAGGAACTTTATAAACTTTTAGTTCCGTCGGCGGGACTCGAACCCGCGACCTCCGGCTTGAGCTACCAACGCGCAAACCACTGCGCCGCGGAGGTCGTCTATAATACATAATATAATTATAAATTATAATACAATATGGTTGTACAATATGGTTTATAATTTTTATCACTTGTTCGTAATTAGTGTTTAATGCACTATCAGAGAAATTGATTCATTAATGGCCTGTTTCACCACTTCCTGATAAGTGCCGGATAGGCTACCCACAACTTAACCTGACACTATAGAGCAGGGGTCACCAATTAGTTTCGCTCGGGGTCCGTTTTAAGACATGAAATGACCTTCGCAGTCTACACATTTCATAAAAAAATGTATTAAACAAAGGTAATTACGGAAATTACAAAGGTATTTATTTAGATATCAACGAGAAAAGTAACCACTTTTGTAGCTAAATATTATCTCTCTGAAGTTTGGAGTGAAATTGGTGCAAGCTATATTGACATTAAATCCTGGAGATGTTGAAGTCCTAAGATGAACGAAGATCATCTTCGAACATGCTTGGTCCGCACACAATGGGTTGGCGGTCCGGATGCGGACCGCGGTCCGCCATTTGGTGACCCCTGCTATAGAGTACGGAGCACCTGTCAATAGCTATGTCCACATTATGGCCCGTATTCACTTTCATTAGTAATAAGTGCAAGTGATTAGGGCAAGTGATTGGTTATTAGGAAAAAGTAAGTGTGGACAGCGACTGTTTAGTGCAAGTGATTAGCCGGCTGCGTAGTAACGTGATTAGTTCCGTATTCACTTTGATTAGTGATTAAGTGCAGGTGACTAGTACATGTGATGAGTGATTAGTAGAAAGTAATGTGGACAGCGACTGATTAGTGCAAGTGACTAGTCGGCTGCGTAGTAACGTGATTAGTTCTGTATTCACTTTGATTAGTGATTAAGTGCAGGTGACTAGTACATGTGATGAGTGATTAGTAGAAAGTAATGTGGACAGCGACTGATTAGTGCAAGTGACTAGTCGGCTGCGTAGTAACGTGATTAAAAGCGTGTTCTATTTTTTGCGAGTGCAAGTGCGTGACAGATGAAAACCAATTTTGGTTTCGTTTGACAGTTCGAGATTGTTACTATTATTCCGCTAGGTATATTAACTTTATGGGCCAGACTGACGTGGTGTGCCGTGTGAAGCGTCCATAGATATAGTATATCATTATTAAATAATATACCTACTAAAAGTACAAAAGGACACCCTTTCAATTACTTCCATACTAATCCATACTTATTACTTACTTATATACTAATAATATTATAAATGCGAATGTGTGTCTGTCTGTCTGTTACCTCTTCACGTTTATACCTCAGAAGTCAGAACCGATTTTGCTGAAATTTGGCATGGAGATACTTTGAGTCCTGGGAAAGGACATATAAAAATACTTCGTGGTCTTTATATATAAAACTCAAAGGTGACTGACAGACATGTTTATCTATCAACGCACAGCCCAAGCCACTGGACCGATCGGGCTGAAATTTGGCATGCAGGTTTTTGATCATGAGGCAGAAAGGATTTTGATCAATTCTACCTCCAAGGGGTGAAAATAGGGGATCAAAGTTTGTATATAACAATACTTCTTAACGCGAGCGAAGCCGCGGGCAAAAGCTCGTTTTTAATAAAACCAATATTAAAAATGAAGGACATGTCAAAATGGCAGTTTTATTTTTGAAACTTGGACGCTCGTGTTGACAGCTACTACTGAATTTACTAAATTAAATTACTAAAGAGCCACTAAACAACAATTGGACACTACTTGCACTACACACCTGCACTCCACTGCCTCAATTACTAGTCACTTGCACTTGCACTAATCAAAGTGAATACAGGCCTTTAGGCGCTTTCGTCTTCAATTTTCGTCATCTTCTTTCATTCAACTATCATTTTGGCGCATTCAATAATTAAATGCGTCAACAAACGCAACGCCAACATTGTCATTTTTGAAGTTTTGGATACGGTCAGAGGGCATGCGGCGCGGGCATACCTCACGTTCGCTGTTGGCTGCGCTATAACGGATGCCCTTGACGAAAAGAAAAAGGCACAGTGTGAAAAAAGCTAATTAAGTTGTGGATAGCCTATCCGGCACCTTATCAGGAAGTGGAAACCAAGGCCCTAAATTTATTTATTAATTTCAGCTACTACTAAAAAAATATTAGAATTTTGCTTCTGTAACTCTACTAAGTAGGTGTTTTATAGTATGAATTTTTAGTCTTTTTTGCGAATAATAATCATTGGCAAACATTTATTATTTGTCTTTTACATTAGAAGATTAGACAAGGTGTTGTTGTGTTAATCATAGAGATAAGAATTTAAAATGCCTATCTATAGAATTTTTGTAGCGCACATTTTATATAAAGTGCGAATGTTACAGAGTTAGGCGAATGTTACAGAAGGTGAGACTAGCTATTTAAAAAAACAAAAAAAACAAAAGGAATATTAATAATATTATATAATAGCAGCAACAGCAATATTACATAATTTGAAGTAACGATTTATTATTAAAATATTAATGTAGACTAGGTAAAAAGTAAAGAAAGATTAATCGCAACAACTTTATTAAATAGTGACTTGACTGTACAGATTCCCGAATGAACTTGGTAGGAATTGAAATTACATTTTATGAGTATTCCATTCTTGAAAAATTAAATTAAGAACTCATGAGTATTCCATTTTTGAAAATTAGGCAGTGGTAGCGGGAACTGGTGCACACTCGGCGGAGGGGGTAGCGGAGCACTGGCCCAGGTTGCAGTAGGGGAGGGCGGGGTCGTCGCAGAACTTCTGAAGACCGCCGACATTGGTACAGACCATGCGCGTGTTGCAGTCTACGCAGGTCTCTCCGATGGTGGTGCAAGTAGTCCACTTCGGGTACCAGGGCTGCAGGAAGAGCCAGGAGGTCCAGGGGTTCATGGCGCCTGCGCCGGGCCACGCGCCACCTGGACCACCTGGGCCGAATGGGCCGGGCTGCGCGAACGCGGCTGAGGTTAAGGCCTGGAATGAGAAATGTTCTATTAGTGGCAGTGGGGTAGGCAGGCTGCAAAGGGATGTAGGTAGATATTTTAATAACGGTAGCTCTTTCAAAATATATAAGAGGCACAATAAGCATTATGGAACAAGTAGGTAGTAAATGATAGGGGCTCCACAGCTTGTGATGCGTATTTTAACAGCAAAAATAAGTCCTTTTTGCAAACTATGTGCTAGCCTATAATATTTTAAGTAGTTTTAATGGGATTTGATAAATTTTTAAGTTTTAAAATACAAAAGCTTCGTGGAGCTACTATTTAAATTTCGAAAATAACAAAAAACAAAAACCATACTCACAACAACAAACAACGCGGCGAATAGTTTAGACATGTTGATTTATTTTTTATATTGCTATACAAGTAATTCCAAACTTCTTAGAATGATGTGAAAAATGCTTTACCTCTTCTTATATACCTATGTGGTTTTATTTGCGGAGATAGCGCTGAGAAACCTAGATAGATACCACACGGTTTTTCCATTAGAAACAGAAAAACAGATAATTAACACTAATATTTGCCGAACAAATATTGTTCACGGGGGATATATTGTATCATCGTGTTACACACAAGTTTTATTGCTTTATTAGCTGCATGAGGTAAATGCTCCATTAATCATCATCAGCTTGCTCTAATCAGTAGTTCAGTACAAGAATTTCACAGGCTTTACTAGGAAAATACTATAACCAATGTTATTTATTTCAGTTAAATGTTAAGACATCTAGGGGCACGGTAGTGATCCCGCCAAGACGAGTAAGGGCGAAACCAAACGAGCGTATTTGTGAGTCGCAAAATTTCGGTTAGGCTGAATTCGGCTGCATTCAGTGTCATACAAAAGTTGTGTTTGATTCACACGAGTGCAATTATTTTGTGAGTCATGATTTGTATGAAAAGATATTTACGCAGCAGAAATTCTGCGACTAACAATTCACAAATTACGCTCGTTTGGCTTCACCCTAAAGGTTTTTTTCTAACATAATGCCTTCTATAAAAAAGTTAACAATAAACATCATTACTTAATAAACAAACAAAGCAATACAAATTATATTTAACTAGCGACCCGCCCCGGCGTCGCACGGGTATAAAATATAATAAAGCCACTGAAAAAAATATTAAAATCGATAGCCTATGATCCTTCTCGTGGTCTACTTCTTATCTGTGCCAAATAACATAAAAATTGCTCCAGTAGTTCGCGAGATAAACCCTTTCAAATAATTTCCCCCGTTTTTTCCCCATTCTCCTATTAGTCTTAGCGTGATAAAATAAAGCCTATAGCCTTCCTCAATAAATGGGCTATCTAAAACTGAAAGAATTTTTCAAACCGGACCAGTAGTTCCTGAGATTAGCGCGTTCAAGTTGGCCCTTTTTAATAATTTTCCCCGTTTTTTCCACATTTTCCTCTATTTCTTCGCTCCTATTAGTCTTGACGTGATAAAATATAGCCTATAACCATCCTCGATAAACGGGCTATCTAACACTGAAAGAATCATCAAAATCTGTTGCGTAGTTTTAAAGATTAAAGGGAACAAAGGGACACGAGGGAAAAAAAGCGACTTTGTTTTATAATAAGTATAGAATAAACTGTAAATACTTTAAATCAAATTAAATAATATGTACTTAGATAGTGACGTAAAAACTAAAAAGTCGCCGACCGCCCAAAGCGAAAAGGAACCCGCCGAGTTTGTCGCTAGGGTCTGCGAACATTTTTCATGTGGTTTCATGGTTACGAATGGGTGGGGTGGGTTTTCAAACACATAACCACATAACCACATAACCACACAGGTTTTGATGTGCTTATGTTCCTCCTAAATGTTGACGTAAGTCTGTCAGTAAGGATTTACTGGGTAACTACTAATTTGAAAATTTTGGATTTTTTCTACAAGTAGAGGCCTTATAACCGGGAAAGTGAGTTAAAATTAAAAGAATATGCGAATTTTATGTCAAACCATCTGGCTAATGTATCTACATTAGCCAGATGATTGCCTACTTAGTACTTAGGTTAGTTAAAATGTTTGTACAAATTATGGGGAAAAATTAACTGCCCTTATGTTCGATAAAGTTTTAGCTGTCTACTTCACCACGGACGCCCAGAGTCAAGACACGGTGTAAAAAGGTCACTTAATTTTTAATTCGTATTTCGCTTGACACTCATCATAAACTTTTTTTTACCCTTTGATATACTGTTTAAGTGGTTAATTGTTAATTAATTAATTGATAAGATTTAGTTACTTTAGGGTTTATGTAATGGTAGTACAGAGTGGGTAATGGTGTGATTTAAAAATGTAGAGAAAAGGATGAAGAGGTTGTTTTCCTTGTACAGCTTTGCTAAATATTTGCTACTAAGCTGTTGAGCTAACGTAAGCCTTTCGTATACTTACATTGTGATTGTGATTCCCATACTCGGTTGTGCGAATATTATTTTTACACAGCCTATGCTCGAGTTTTGGATTTATATTTCTATTTTCAGGTAACAGAAAAATATAAGCAGGTTCCAGGTTTAGGTACCTACTTATCTTTTATCTCTTAAAAACTTTAAAATTTAAATATAATTATTTAATTAAACCTCTTTTAATCTTTAAAACCAATTGTTGTGTTGTGACATCAAAGAAATTGATTCATAGAAGGATGACGAACCTACGTAATTAGGAAGGGTTATGTCTGAGGACCGGGACACAAAAACACGAAACGACGTCGTGTCGTATCGCGACGCGGCGTCGCGATACGACACGACGCTACTATACAAATTACATTCATCATCATCATCATCATCATTACCACGTCAGGGTCACCAATGTCACCAAAATTGAACATAACAAAATATTCAACCTTATCTCCAGAGCGTAAGGCACACATTTTACATTACTTATGAGAAGTAAGTTGCTTCGATAATACAAGTAACATGCTAGTGCACTGTCACACTTACCAATCGCGGCCACGGGCGGCCGTAACCTTCTCAAGCGATACTATGTATTACAATAATAAAAATAAAGTTTAAAATCATATGACACTGAAAGCCTCGCCGCTGCTAAAATTCCGGTTTGGCGCGGCCCTAGCACGTGTCCACTTCGATTTTTTAAAAATGTATTGTTTAAAATTATCTGCAGCTGATATTATATTATTTTGTAAGTGTGACTGTTAACAAATTGTAATAAGATACGTAGAATAATATACAGGTGTATTAGGGCCGATTCACACCGGAATGGCGGAGGCGAGGCGAGCAGTTTCAGTGTCATATGATTTTAAACTTTATCTTCATTGTTGTAATACATAATATTACATAGTATCGCTTGAGAAATCTACGGCCGCCCGTGGACGCTCGTGGCCTCTTGCGGCCGCCGCGCCGGCGGCGTCGATTTCTCAAGCGATACTATGTATTACAATAATGAAGATAAAGTTTAAAATTAAATGACACTGAAACTGCTCGCCTCGCCTCTGCCATTCCGGTGTGAATCGGCCCTAATCTACGTATAGTACGCGATGATTTTACTAGGTAACTAAAAAGAGTGAAATTATTATTTTTAACAAAAAATTAAAACCGACTTCCAAGGTAAAAACAATAATAACATCCTTATATGACTTCAAAATTATGAAGATTGAGTACAAAAATAGTTGAGTTTTAGCCGAATTCGGAAAAAGACACCATGAGATAGGAAAAATTATTTAATACTTTTTAGTTCATACAAGGATGTTATTATTGTTTTTACCTTGGAAGTCGGTTTTAATTTTTTGTTAAAATCTATGATAAAACTTACATCCTTTAAAACAAACCAACACTGAAACCTTCTTCACTGTTTCGTTGCCTAAAACATGCGATTAGGATTTTTTATCGTACCTTTTTCGCTTATTACATATAAATATATAAGTTAAATAAAAAAGGATAAAAATAAAGGTATGAATACAAACTAAAGGATTTTAAGTCAAATAATAACATTATTGTCACAAACTTTACTGTAAAACCTATGTAGGTTGTGTGTGACACAAATGAAAACTATGATAGTCGACAAAGGAAATACTAACAAAAGCTAGACTTTCTCGGAAAATACCATTGAAATCCTGAAAATAAAAAAACAGGTTCAACAAGAATACAGTATTGAAGAATGGAATATCTATTTCAGGCCCCTGATTGAAATATAGAGCAATACTCTTTGTATGGTCTCTCTCTATATCAGTAAACTATAGGCGTTATTACCTTTAAAATTGCAATAGAAATTAGGTATTGAAGTAGCAACATATCGGATTACAAAGCCTCCTTCTTAGAAGGAGGAAGCCATCTTTTTGAAGAGATATAATAAGGATAAATTGAGAACCAAATTATTAATAGTGTTAGGTACGTAGGCGGCCTTTAATAATAATAGTTGTACTCACTAGGGTACTCGTTATAATAATTAACAAAACTTAATTCAGTAATATGTTTTTTGACAACCTCTGTGGCTCAATGGGTAGTGTGTGACAGCTCAAGCCGGGGGTCGCGGGTTCGAATCCCGCCAACGGAACCTACGGAACAAAGATTTTCAATATTCCTTGGTCATGGATGTGTATTAAATATGTGTATGATATAATTAAAAATTTTAAATATATGTATAGTATAAAAGTATTAAGTAAGTACATATATTTCTTTGGGACCAGATTGACGTGGTGTAAAGCGTCCATAGATATTATTATTATTATTTATAGGAGTTTAGCTATTCACTACCAATTTTGATCAGTTACGTCAAAAAGTAGACCAATGCAATTAAAAATATAAACTTCAGTCAAAAACGTTTTAATTTTTATGTCCTTTTCAAATATTCTGACGTCATACTAACCTACTGGTAACATACCGCCACACTCAGAGATCAATATTAATAATAATAATAATAATAATAATAATAATAATAATAATAATAATAATAATAATATCTATGGATGCTTCACACCACGTCAGTCTGGCCCCGTGCTAAGTACCTAAAGGACTTGTGTTACAGGTACCAGACAACGGAAATATATTTAATACTTTTATACTATACATATATTTAAGATTTTTATTATATTATACACATATTTAATACACATCCAGACCCGGGAACATTGAAAAACTTTTTGTTCCGTCGGCGGGATTCGAACCCGCGACCCCCGGCTTGAGCTACCAACGCGCTCACCACTAAGCCACAGAGGTCGTCAATTAATTAATTAATAATATTTAATTTACTAAACTATTATAATTAAATGAAGATTTTGATTAGTCAAAATGTTCATTGAATTCTACGACTAATAAAAACTAAGGAAACTTAACTCCCATACCGTACATAATTCCGTTTTTTTGTACCTTTCGAACTGTCATGTAACGTCAGCCTGATATCGCTCAAGTCCACCTCTCAAGTCACGCTCAAGACCAGTCAAAATTGCAAATGTAAGTATTGAAATGTGTACCTGGTACCTACACATTTTTGACAAGTATTGTAGAACAGGTTTTTTGACGGAGTTACTTTTCCTTGGTTTTTATTATTCGTAGATTTAATTAAGTACATAAGCCCCATACATTACATATCTGTCAAATTCTTCATTAAATCTAAGTTTAGTCATCATCAAAATATGTGTCTGAGGGCTGCTTTTAGATTTATAAATTAAAGAATAAATCTACAAAGTCGCATGCATCCTGACCGCTGGGCAAAGATCACCACAGAATGGGTACCAGATGATGGACGACGCCGCCGTGGCCGGCCTCGAAAAAGATGGCGCGATGAGCTAGACAAATACGAGCCAGGTTGGCCCACGGCTGCGTTGGATCGAGAGAACTGGAAGACTTTGGGGGAGGCCTTTGCCCAGCAGTAGGACAGCAAAGGGTCTTTAAAAAGATCTATAAGTCAAATATTATGACCTATTCTGTAAATTCTACCCTTGTATTACTTGTGTAGTAACAATATTATTTTCATTTTAAAAACACTATCGTATTGTGTAAATCAATTTTAAATCAATTTCGCGTTGTTTTTATGCAAAGGTCACTGCTTCTGTTAGTTTGCACACTATTCACAATTATAGAGCCTCTGTCAGAATCTTCGTGCTTACAAAATAAGGTTCAATCTCATAGAAACAGGGGTAAATAATCCCGAACCGATGGTAGCCGGCGAGAATGCAATTCGCTCTAACAAAATAAACATACACAAAGCCCTGTCCACGATCAAGTACACTGAATATACTGTATAACATTTTGTTCGATACTGATACTTTTGTTAGGTAGGTACGTGAAAGAAATAAATATAAAACAAATATTGCAAATATATTTTTACTTCGGTTAATAATACATTTTACAATTTATACAGGGTCTCAATTCTCACACCTTGAATGTCACTTCTCAGGCTATCTCACTCACGAGTCACGCCTTATAAGTAATACCATGTAGTATGTACCACCCTGCGATAATTATTGATTTGAGGTATGAGCATAAATATTGTACAGCATAAGGAGAGACAAATAAAAGTAGTGTAGTACAAAGAAGAAAATCCACCCCTCACCTCCCACACTCTTATCTTCATTACGCATTACGCACCTTCCTTTCTTAGCACGCTGCACGTACGTTCGGGCTTTTCCCGAAAAGCGGGACTGAGTCTGTCCCGCGCGGGACATTTAATTTTGAGGAAAAAATCGGGACGTCCCGCCAAAATCGGGACGTCTGGCAACGCTGAGTAGGATATACATGAAATATCACCAATAATAGTTTACTTTCCCCCTTTTTTTACAGTATCCAATTACACCCAGTATCTTCAAATACCAACCACCTACCATAACATTTTAAAGATTAAGAGCCTATAGCCAAGACATTTTCTTTATCGCTTCCTTATAGAATCGACCAAAATGTATGGAATTGAAATTAGACGAGTCGAAGGTGAACGCCATATTAACGAACGCTTATGTCAATTTCACACATTTTGATCGATAATAAATTCTATATAGAAGCGATAAAGAAAAGGTCTTGGCTAAAGGTCCAGGTAGCCTAGAGAAGACTTTAATCAAATCGTGAAGTTCAACTGCAATCTCATGATACCTTTTATTGAATCAATAAAAGGTATCATGAGATTGCAACGTAGCATGCATCAGGTATCTCGTAGATCGCACTATTCAATAATCGGCCAAGTGCGAGTAGGACTCGCGCACGAAGGGTTCCGTACCGCTGTAGAGCGAAAGTAACCAAAAAAAATTTTTGTATGGGAGCCCCCCTTAAATTTTTATTTTATTTAAATTTTAAATATAATTAAAAAATTCCTGAATATTTCAAGCGCCTACCTGTTGGAATTATTGATTACGAGCAAAAAAGGCCAAAAATAACATTTGTTGTATGGGAGCCCCCCTTGAATATTTATTTTATTTTACTTTTAGTATTTGTTGTTATAGCAGCAACAGAAATACACATGTGAAAATTTCAACTCTCTAGCTATAACGGTTTTTGAGATACAGCCTAGTGACAGACAGACGGACAGACGGACAGACATCGAAGTCTCAGTAATAGGGTCCCGTTTTTACCCTTTGGGTACGGATTTACCCTAAAAAACGTCGTCTTCTACAACCATGAACCAGCTTGTACTCATAAAGTTTCATGAATTAAGATATTACACAATAATCTAAACAAAGAATAACTTGAACGTATTTTGTTCTTTTATTAGAATATTCTTCAAGACTTTTTACGATAATTGTTATAGCAGTTTTATCTCATATTTATTGCGAAGATTAATTCTGAAGGCTTCGCTTGCTGGATTACGGGGGAGCTACGCTTAATATATTTACGAATAACAGGTCAAAGCTCTGTGATTATGTTATCTATACATATAATAAAATTGTAGAAATTAAAATTCTGTACATTAAAGATATTCAAAAAATAATAAGTGGAGGGTGTCACTACATCGTTATGGCAGCTAAAAATGTGGTTAGTTTTTTGTCTGTCTGTCTGCATGTTTGTTCCACTATCACACGAAAACTACTGATCCGATTTGAATGCGGTTTTCGCAGATATATTTGTCTTCTTCGAACTTAACATCTATAGCCCTAGCACGGCGACCAGTAGAAATGCGAAAGTATAGACAAACTGTGGACATAAACTTAAGGTGCCGTTCCGATCTTTACCGCAGCTTATCGCGACCGACAAAAATTCAATTAAAATGCCACTTTATGACAGACTATAGTATATGTCATAAAGTAGGATATTATTTGAATTCTTAGGACTATAGTCTGTCATAAAGTGGCATTTTAATTGAATTTTTCGAAACGAAAAAAGATCGGAACGTCACCTTAAGTTTATCTCCACAGTTTGTCTATACTTTCGCATTTCCACTGGTCGCCGTGCTAGGGCTACTGGTGTATAAAAATCCCCCCCAGAGGGGGGGCAGATTTTGTATCAAACTTTTTTCTTTATTGGACTTACTTATTATTATCTGTGTTTTCCAACTTAACATCTGGTCTATAAAATCATTCCCCCCACCCCTCTAATAGGGGACAAAAGAGAAGATTTTGTATCAACTGATGAAGTAGAAATACTTTAAATGGCAAAACAACGTTGCCGGGACAGCTAGTAATTTAATATAGCTCTATTGTGCAGATTAGTAGAAAACTCTGCTCTACTCTAGGACCCACGTTACTTGGTAGTTGGACGGGTATTATTGTTATTTGTGATTTGTCGGCTGGGTTTCACATAATCCAACCAAATCAATACTTATACCACAATCATTGTAACATACAGTAAGAGCGACCGCAGACTTACAATTTTAAGTTAGTCAACTAAGTCGCACAGTATACCAATTATAGCTATAGCGACTTATGAGAGCTCGCACATTTTTGCAACTAAATTCTATTCCTTTCCGATTACCTACAATTTAAAAGCTGTCCGATTAAATCGCGATATTACGTAAGTAATTCAGTTTAAATACAATAGTCGGCCAACTTGAAATTGTATATCTGCGGTGACCCTTGTGTTATTTGTGATTTGTAGGCTGGGTTTGACATCACATAACCTAACCAAATCAATACTTTCTTATACCACAATCATAGTAACATACAGTAAGAGCCCAACACAACAACGTGTAGAAAATTACTATTTCAGAATTGTATTTAGGTAGTGGTTAACTTGTAGTTGAAAGCTGTCCACAACGCAGGACTTTTTTTTTCGGGTCGGGAAATGCTATTGCGCATCCCCTGCAGCATTGGGGACGGACCACCGGGGTATGTGGGACTTGCTACGGCCGAAGAGATGGGAAGTGGCCGCAGCTGTACCCACTAAAACCCGACCGTGTGCCTACTTCCGCGCAGGACGGAGACGCGAGAGTCTATTACACGTCTTCCGTGGCTTCCGTCCGCGCTCGCCTGCTCACCCAAAGCAGGCCCACGCTGTTGGGGTTTCTTGTCCCCCTAGGCCGAACAGAGGCCCCATACGGTAGGCTTGCACAGGCCGGTCGTCTTCTTTGTGTCGCGTTGCGCAGGAACACAACGACATCGCGACTCTTTCGGGGACTCGGTGCAATGAGTGGCGGCATCCCCATACCGTTACCCCGAGTTCCCTGGCTGGCGGAATGTCGTGCCCGTTGCGACGTCTTCGCCTTGGCCGTCTTCGCCGGTGGTCGTGCGCCTCTCGCTCCCTTATGCGCTCGGCCCCCTCTTTGGTCGAGATGACGCTATGTGCGAACGTCTCGACCGCAGACCACTTTTCTCCGCTCTCGACCAAGGCCCTGCAGAGGGCTGGGAGAGTCGCGTCCTCGCCGATAGCGGCAGTTAGCGCCGCGCGTTGTGTCGCCCAGGCGGGACAGGCCGTGATGGTGTGCACGGGCGTGTCCCGTTCCCTGTCCACAGTACAACGCAGGACTTGGTAGTTGAATAGTTAACTAGCTTAATCTATACTTATTATAAAACAAAGTCGCTTTTTTTTCCCTCATGTCCCTTTGTTCCTTTTAATCTTTAAAACTACGCAACAGATTTTGAATCATCTTTCAGTATTAGATAGCCCATTTATCGAGGATGGTTATAGGCTATATTTTATCACGCTAAGACTAAATAGCAGCGAAGAAATAGAGGAAAATGTGGAAAAAACGGGGAAAATTATTTGAAAGGGCTAACTTGAACGCGCTAATCTTATAAAAAATTTTATAGTGTTAAATAGCTCATTTATTGAGTAAGGCTATAGGCTATATTTTATCACGCTAAGACTAATAGGAGAATGTGGGAAAAAACGGGGGAAACTATTTGAAAGGGCTTATCTCGCGAACTACTGGAGCAATTTTTATGTTATTTGGCACAGATAAGAAGTAGACCACGTGAAGTTTAGTGGCTATATATTTTATACCCGTGCGACGCCGGGGCGGGTCGCTAGTAACTAATAATATTACTTGGAAATATTAATAGTATGACTTGGAAGTTGAATTGTTAACTAGCTTAGTAACTGAAAGTATATATTATTATATACCTATATATTAAAAGACCTTGTAACAAATTTCTTGGAAATTAATAAATTATATTCTATTCTAGTAGGTACTTACCGTACTTAACTATACTTATTGTAGTTATTATAGTACTAAACTATAAGTTATGGCATAGAGTAAATGTGTTATGGCGAAAAATGTTAGTCTTTTTCTTAAGAAAATGAAGGTAAATGTTCGCTGTAAGTGTAACCCGTTTATCTTTTTGTAAATATTGAGTTTATCCAGTATCCACGTTTGTTTTCATTCAGCTGTTAATATAACAACCAGGAATTCTGTAATATTAGAATTAAATTTAGAAATATGAAAATATATGTCTGTATGTTCACGCTTAAACCGCTAAATTTTTAATGAAATTTAAAAACTCATAGGACAGTTTCCATCGCTACAAAATGTAGAGTAGCTAAAAAAGAGTTTTTGTGCCAACGAAATTGTAGGCAATAATATGTAGATAATAATATTTTCTTTTAATTTCCTTTTTTCTTTTCTTTCTATATCCAAAAAAAAATAATGTTGGCTCAATCACTAGAGGTACCACAAGGTGCGAAGTCAAGAAAAAATATTATTAAATATTATCTATATACAGTCTATTCGAACTTATTCATCCGACAGAAACTTGACTAATCTAACGGCTTAAAAATCATTTCATCCTCTATCCAAAAAAATACCAATCAACTATAGAAGGAATAGCAAGATCTTATCCATTACATAATATAAATAACTAAAGGCCATGAAGTGGTGAGGATTCAGCTAGTTTATAAAGAATTAGAACGCCATTCTTATGATGGCAGGTTTGTTTGTTTGTTCCCAACTAATATGATGTAAAGATAACAACAGAATCAACAACAGTTGTACATCTCGTGACATTTGTAAACAGTTTTCACTTCGAGCGTATTCATTCATACAAGATATTCCGCAGAGCCTTAGCACGAAAAAATTTAACGACGTATTTGCAACGTTACCTCTTACCACTTGGAATGTTGTTTACAGACTTAGAGCCCTCGCAGACTGCAGACTTTCTATCTATATAGTTTGGTTCTTGATCAGTATGAAGCTGTTTGGGAGTGCGCACAAGTTATAGAGCTACTTATGAGGCTATTTAGGATAAGACGTCATATTGTAGAATGGCACTTGAGGAACAGCAGTTTCAGACACCATTCTTTAAATATAATCTAAGAATTAATTCACCTACATGCCGAAATGTGAACCAACGCTTGTATCAGATTTTACGGCCGTTCCCAATATTCGATCTATCTCTGGTTTTGACATACTAGGATAGAAAATGCTATACTATCTTTAATTTTTTTGTCCCAATATGTCTATCCAAGATATGCAATCCTGTCTTCGGTGCCTGTCTATCGATGGGAGGACCAATAGCTTACTGTAGTTAGATATTTGTATGAAACTGACAGTTGGCGCGTCCCAATAATAATATTATATGTCAGTGTCATTGAGGTTGGCTATCTTCAGTAACCTAAAATTTGATCCTACGATTTTCTGAGATCAGCCAAAGGTTACACGTAATATTTTTTATAAAATAAGTTACTTTCGCGAATTACACAATGTCAGACTATTGCGAAACATATATGTATGTATCTCAGGCTATTGCGAGACTATGTCTAAAATATAATTATATACACAACAATTCTGCCGTAGCCGAAGATTTTTATGAAATTACAGGGTTTCCTCGTGTGTTAGGTGCAGTTTTTTTTATGAAATAAGGGGACAAACGAGCAAACGGGTCACCTGATGGAAAGGAACTTCCGTTGCCCATGGACACTCGCAGCATCAGAACAGCTGCAGGTGCGTTGCCGGCCTTTTAAGAGGGAATAGGGTAATAAGGGAGGGTAGGGATGAGAAGGGAAGGGAATAGGGCAGGGGATTAGGCCTCCGGTAAACTCACTCAATCGGCGAAACACAGCGCAAGCGCTGTTTCACGCCGGTTTTCAGTTGATGGCACACATACCTATTCTAAAGCAATCACCAAGTAAGTATCATAATATTATATGTGAGTAAATATGTAAAAGTTGGGATAAGTATCTAATTAAAAATTCATTCCCATTTTACTGCGGGAGAAACTGTTTGCAAGAAAGCTAGTTCCCTCTTATAAAACCTCATGCATTTCCTGCCATTGCTTATACTTAATGTAAAATTTATTATTTACAGATTCAAATATAAGAGAAGAATTAATAAATGGAAAATCAGTGAATGTGCAAGGTATCTGTGATGTAAATATATATTTTATGAATGTTGTAACTTGTAGCCCGATGGCCTGGATCAAGTCATGATGATACTATCTTTAATAAGGTATATGTTAAATATATTTCACAAGTATTTAAACCAGCATCTAATCACTGTCTTTGTTATGTATAGTAAAGAAATTCAATCAATTCCTTTGAAAAAAACTTTTGTGTATTCGGTAAAATCAATTAAACAGTATATTAACTTTCTAGTTCAATATGATAATGGTGTTTATGGCAATCGATGGCTACTTGGCACTGGTGTATACCCTTGCAAATCCTACCTGCTAACACCATTACTCAACCCAGAATCGGAGAATGAAATAAAGTACAACAGAGCACACATCAAAACTAGAAACACTATAGAAATAAATAATCAAAAGTCTTTATAAATTCTATTAAAATATTAGGTGCCATTTGGTACAATAGATATTGTAATAAATAAAAGGAGATAACATTTGCAAAAATTTTTTTACAGATGTTTTGGAGTCTGAAAAAGGTGACTGTCCTTGAAAATAAGGCTTTGCTTATAAAGCACTCAGGCTGTAGTCATTGCAACAGCAAGTGCTACACAATATTTGTAGAAAAATGAGTTTGGATGATTGGAGCCTGAAATTGACATACCAAGCCATAATGAAAATATAACGTACGAGAATTAAGAATATCCCGGAATCTCATTCCATAGTTTGCATACATGAGATCCAGGAAAGACAATCGTTAATTGAGAATTATTTTAATGTAAATAGGCTACAGGTTTAAGTGAGATAGTTATGTACCTACTAACATAGTTTGTAAGGTCAAATATACTAACAAAATTATGGAGAAATCTGAAATAAATGAATTACTAATAATAATAATGTGAATTAAAATAAACAGAATTTTTGTTAATTATTTTTATTTAAACTAGCATCTTCACATAGAACTTATCAACCTATCAATTATCATTATAATTATTTACTATTATCTTCGTCCCATATATAATTAGGACAATTTTAACTTAAACTTAAAATTGAAAAAAATAACGGACGTTTCTTTTTTTCTTCTAAGTCCGACCTCTTGTTGCGTAGCTTATATCCTTTTTGGTATATGTTTATTCTTCTCTAAGGAAAATGAACTTGTCAAATGACATTTGTCAACAAAATGTCGCTTCGCGTAGGTCTAGACGTTCCGTTCCATCATAGCCCTATTCATAAATTTAACGTTTTTATGTATTAATTTCAACATTAAAATGAATTTTAAAATGCAGATGATCTTAATAAATGTTATTTAACATTTATTTAATATTCTTTAATTAATTCAGAAGAAAATTTACATTTTGACTTCACTGGAACTGCTTGTAATACGCCGTATGTTGGAACGCAGGGAGGGTTCGGATAGGCCGCTTATCTACTGTCAACTGAATATAGCAAACACCTATCTGTAATATTGGGACAGTTTCAAAAGACAGATAGATTCTTATCCGGGCTCGAGGATACCTATCTGTCTTTAACCATAGATCGAATATTGGGAACGGCCGTAAGAGATAGCCTGAGGAGATAGCTCTGCTTTGCATAATGTACCACCTAGTAGGTTTTTTTTTTTATATCAGCATTCATAAGTTAGCCGAATGAATATTGTATAGGTGACGTGACATGAATGACGATTTTCATTCGACAACGCAACGTAGTTATCAATTGTTTATGTTAAGCCTCGTTATCCGATGTTGTATTCTGCTGTTTTCTCTGGGTTTTTCCTGAGTTTTCCCCCTATTTGTTGATGCGTTCTCTTAAATAAACAACACGAAAATACTGTATTTTTAATTTATCTTGTTCTTTGAGCTTGAAATTTGAATACAGGGTGTAATAAAATAAAGTGATAATATACTTTAGGATGTGTACGTATCGCCTGCGCTGAGTGAGCATTCTTTTTGTCACTTTATCATTTATCATATGGAAAATCGCCGCAGCGTTATAAATTTGCCCATACAAGAGTTTAAAAAAAAATACTCGTTCAGCGCTGCTACTGTCACAGTTATCTCAGTATAGAGATCCCCTGTATAGGGGATTAATACACACAAGTAAGTATTATCATTTTGTTTTGCGACATACTGTATAATTTGGAAGTGAACAAGAGCTGTGGGATTGCCACATTCTATGTAATATTGAAAAAAATTAGAAGTGTTGGCATATTGGATAGGTTGGTAGGAAGTAAAAGGTGGAAAAATATTTAACGTTAGGTTAGGTTAGAGTTATCCATTTAGAGTTTGTATTTGCAACAACAGTGTTGATTATTTGTTTTGTTGCTAACCAATTAAATTCGTCCGTGAATAGATAAACTCCTGACAATAAACCTCACAACAGCAACAAAAAATATGTTTTACCAACTCGAGAAAGAATCATCTTATGTGCCAAACGTAAAATATTACTTTCTGACATTTACATACTAACGCAAAAAATCAAACATCGTCCTTTTCTCTACACACTCACGCCCGTCTTTCATATGCCAGGTGAAAAAGGACGACGCGGATTCATCGCCAAATTAGTTTTTTCTCAATAACTCGATAAATATACAACATTTTAAAAATCCGCTAGGTCGATCTCTCAATGATAGAATTTTATACAATGTGTTTAAATATTAACTTAGTTCAATGCACGGTTATGGCAATAAATGAAAAATTCGTGAAAATTAGATGAATATTTGTGATTTTTTTCTATCGAGAAAATTTTAAGATATCGTGCTTTGGCTCAGATTGAACTCTCGGAATTATAATGTAGTATCTAATTTTAGAAAATGAAACAATTTGGGGCTTAGTTTCAAGTATAAAAATGAATTATAAAATCGACGATTTTGGGTTAGTCGCCTACTATTACGCCCAAGATAAACTCAGAGGTAGTTTTTCCAAACCTTCGATATGTTATTGCTCTCAAGTTTTAACTACCAATAATACAGAATCAATATTATGTGGGAGCGGCAAGTTATTGCATAACAAGTAAGAATTATTTACATCAAAATATAAAAAATGCGATAAGCAATTATTGAATAATTTCTTATACAAAGATAGGAAAATAACAATGTAAAATACACAAAGGTTTCATACCAAAACAGTAGACAAAAATGTTAGCTCTGTTATCACGGAGATAAGGCTTAACATCCGTCACTACTCTATTGCGTAATATGGATGGCCGCAATCAGACCTTTAAAATTTTAGGGAACATTAACGATAAAGGTTCTGTCTTTCAGCTAACTTCGTAGATTATAAATAGTAAAATATTTGACTAGAGTTATTGCAAAACATAACGCAAAAAATGCATATGTATAATTTACTA
Source organism: Lysandra bellargus (assembly GCA_905333045.1). Lineage (NCBI taxonomy): Eukaryota > Metazoa > Arthropoda > Insecta > Lepidoptera > Lycaenidae > Lysandra > Lysandra bellargus. The sequence goes on along the minus strand of HG995351.1, from coordinate 8,801,373 downwards.
ATAGTTTCTCAACAGTGACTCATGCATCTTCAGCCCTTTGTGACCTTGTAAAAGCTTTAGTAGGTTGGTCAAACGATATAATACATATATTATTATTTTAATACCTGATGGCTACCATGTCTCCGTTGTGTCACGATTCGTTTATCGTGCGGGAATCGTAAATTTTTCCGGCATAAAAGTATCCTTTGTCCTTTCCCGGGACTCAAAGTATATCCATACTCAGCAAAATCGGTTCAGCGGTTAATGCGGAAGGTAAGAGACAAACAGACAGATTTTCCTATTTATAATATTAAATCTATTTTCGATTTTGAAGTTACCTGGACTTCTTAGGAGGATTGAATAAAAAAAGGAAACTTTTTCAATGATGATTAGATTGTACTGCTCGCGTAGATTGGTATACTTCTGTGTACCGAACCAAAACATATGATGTAGTGTTTCTATTTTATTTGACTCGCAGAAGTTGTCGCGTTCTGGTTGCATATCAATCAAATCAATGGGTTCACAACAATCACCATTTCCATAGATTGATTTCAATTTTAATCCCTGTCCATAGAGCATTAGGATTATTCACTCGCGTGATTAGTTTTGATCGTTTGCTAATTGCTACATATAGTTGGATACATTGTCCTAGTGAAGTCACCGGGTAAATGTATACTCTAAAGCAGCGGTTTTTAAACTTTTTGGTGGCGGAAACTCTTCTGAAAAGCAACATTTTTGACGGAAATCCACAATAAAGAAAAATTTTCAAGTTTAAGCCAAAAAGTGGAAATAATTTGGATGGATTTTGCACCGAAAAACATTTACTGGCATATTTTGTAAAGTGAGTCCATTTCTAAAAAATATTTATGTATCTCTTGCGCGTCTATCAGAACACAGCGGAGCCCCGAGGCTCCGCAGAGCAGACATTGAGAATGGCTGCTCTACAGAAAGATCCACCAGTACCCTTTTGTTGCTCTCTATCTATATAGGTTTACATTATGTACCGTATTGTACCGTATTGTGAAAATATGTGTGTACTGTGTAGTAATATTATATTATAAACTAGCTGTTCCCGCAAACGTTGTTTTGTCATATAAAGTATTACGCCCATATTATTTTATTAAAGGGACTAAATAAGTATGTCATCATGGCAACGTCCATCGCTATCCCGTCGTACAAACAATGGTCGCCGTCAGTCTCGAGTTGTAATAATTTACTATTATTTATTCAACAAATGCACTCATCAATATAAAAAGTAGATGTTGTCCGATTCTCAACCCTAGCCGATATGCTCGCTAAGATTCACGAAAATCGGTTGAGCCGTTTCAGAGGAGTTCAATCACGCACACCGTGACACGAGAATTTTATATACTAGATTATTTAATTTGTATCCGAGCAAACATATAGCCGGATGGCAAGCAACCATTGCTTTAGCAGTAGTTGCTTGCCATCAGGCTGATAAGTGTATGTAACTTTAAGCATAAAAATATCGCCAGCAATAATATATCCCATTGAGATTTTTTATTTATTAAATAGATCTATTATAAAGTCAAAGTGACAATATAAGATAAGTTGATCGATGCGTCCATTTAATATACATTAATGCAAATGAATAGGTACATTATAAATACAGCTAGAAGTGACACGACATTAACTCTTAAACAACCATTAGTCTTGGACAACCACTAGACCACGTCAGGTTTGAGTAGTTTTGTAGTTATAGAGGATAAGCAAAGAGTACAAAAAATATATGCAAATATTGAAGTAAAAATTCGTTTCATATGAGATTTTATCATTTTTTTTTCACCACAGTTTCAAGCGCTAAATTCATTTACACATTTATTCAATTATTGAAAAAATGTATCAATGAATTGACGACCATGTAAAAAGTTGGTCCTGCGCCTGATCTCTCGCCAGTCGTGTCGGTCATCCGTCCCACTGGGTTATGAGAGTAAAGGTATAGAGAGTGCTCTTGTGTACTGCGCACACACTTAGGTATTATAAAATTACTCCTGCGTAACTGGCCTGCTTTCAATGAAACCGGCCACCGTCACCGAAACCAGTGTGGGAGTTATTATTATTAAAAATAGTTTTATATTTGGTAGGTCGCCCATGTTCTAAAATATTATGCACTCTAGACTATTGTCAGGTGATTGGGGAAAGTATCTAATCACTTCGGATTAGTCGTTTCCGACGCTTTGTTTGAACTATTTGTCCGCACATCCGGTTGTTTGTGAAAGATCTTCATTATGCAGTACTATTAATAATTGTCATCGATGTAAAATATCTAGATTAAATTGAAGACATGACGTCATGAAGTATGAAGATTGTCTTGTTGGAGCACGGTGGGGCAGCAGTCAACCTAACCCCCCCCCCCCCCCCCCCCTAATCTTTTAGACCTCTGCGCCTATGCCAATTTGTAGATCTGTTTCAGACAGAAAATAAACAATTATACTCAGGATAGGTATTAAAGTTTAATTTATGAATTATAGTCGGTGTTATGAATTACGCATTTACATAATATTCAGTTATTCTACGGTAATACGGCTCGCTTTCAAAAGACCGCTGCGATGCGCACTTTTTTTCAAGCCCAGGGTGGGGCAAGCGCCCCAGCAGTGTGGCTACGCGTGTACCACAAAATGTAAAGGTTGTGGGATATATGAGGTCTCGCTTCGCTCGCCCTGATAATATTTTGTTCTCAATATTTTTATTTGGGCAGTTCCAAAACGTGCATCTAGTAGTCACAGGTCAATGGTGCATAACAAAAGTTGTGAGTCAGTTTAGCGAAAACATTCTGTTTGCTCTCCTCCCGCCAGTTATCATTTAAGAACATTATCAGCGTTATCAGTACTAATGGCCCCTGAGGTATATAAAGGTAGTTAGTTCTGTCTCCGCATACACTTTTACGAACGAATGACCGCGTAACGAACGAATTCAAAATGAAGATATCACTATTGTTACTAATTGTAAGTACATTTATATTATTATCAATCACTAGTGTTATAGTTTTGTTATTACTTTTATACAGGTGCAATATTAAACCTTCCGTCCAAACGATATTATATTGATCCTTGTTAAAAATAAAAATACACGTATTTTTTCTTTTATAACTACTCAGAACTAAAATGTTGAGAAATAGCTTCAGAAAGTTTTCTTATAAAATCCCATAAATAATGGACACTTGTCTACGCGTCACCGGCGCGGCCGCGGCCGGGCCCCCGCGCCACCCCCCGCGTCAACTCCGCTCTACCCACCACCGCGAAGTGACCGTTCTGCAACAATTTTTAGTGGGATAAAATATATTATTGTAAAAAAATTTAGACCCTGTTTTTAGTGCAGTAAAATTCCGCCATATAAATTATAAAGTGGCTTACCAAGTTTAATCAATTTTCACCTGATGATGATTTTAAAGAAACCGGTCGTGTGAAACATAATTGTAATAAAATAAATTAATAAAAATGGAATAATATCGTGAAAAGTGTATAATTATTATTACTTGTATATTATTATTTATTCCTGTGAAATATGAATTTCCACCAAGAAGTCACAATACATTCAATATCATTAATCTCTATGTCGGGTGTTACAATTTTGATATTATGGAAACTCTTGGGCTGAATGAGTAACTTCTTAAATAATTATAATAATATTATTTGTGTTTTCAAAATTGCAACTTAATGATTTCAACATTAATTCAAATTGTTACTCTATGTAGTTAACGTTTATGTATCAACAAACTTATTGTTTATTTAGTACCTTTTTTTTTTGATGCGCAGGGGAAACCCTTTATGGGTGCCCCGGTTTGGGGATGTGCCCCGGTTAAGATGAAGCACCCCGGGGGTATGTGGGACTCCCGACTTCGGGTTTACCCACTAAAACTACCTGCGGTTTGCCTTCAGCCGTATACGGAGGGATATCCTGGATCTATCTAACACAGGACTCACTCCACGACCGGCAGGTCTACCACAAAAGGGACCGGACTTCCACCAAAGTTAGGGAACGCTTCGGCAAATTGAAGCGTTCCCCTCGGTGCCGGGACTAGCTAAACAGGTTCCCATCCTGACCCGGAGCCCCGTGAGACGGAAGTTATTGGAGGTTCGCAATAGCGACCGACGCCTCCCCACTCCCGTCTTACGCCGGCGGTTTATTTAGTACCTACGTTACGTAACTTATACTATATACTATACATTATACACTTATAATTTATTTAACTTTTAAGTCTTAAGTTAAATGTTTCAGATTTAAAAATGTTGAAAGACATTAATAATCCAAGTAATATTTGGATATACTTTACGCGTTTGTAATTGATCGCTCAAATTAATTTTAACTAAGATCTTTTACTTTCGAAGTTCATTTATTAAAAATGACATATTATGTTGAAACTAGTATTTTAAAAAAAAATACAGAAATATATTTTATTACATAATAATATTATAAATAATATTTAGCGGCATTATATTTTAATGATGTTTATTTCTTTGTTTTTGACAAAAACTATATTTCATTGTTAACATTTTTATTAAATGCGGAATTCTGTTTATTAATTTGCCTCTTTTTATTTGCACAGGAGATTTCATTCAAACCATTACTTTAAATTTTAAAACTTAACTATTTCAGGTCGGCATCGGCATAGCCTGCGCCAAGTACATCCCCCACGACGGAAGTGACCACAGGTTGCTATCGAGAACACGAAGATGGGAGTCGAATGAGTCCACCCCATCAGAGGAACGCAATAATTCTAACGACGATGACAACAACAGTGACGACGGTGACTCCACGGAGGAGAAGCTACGTAAAAAGTTATTAGAACAACAAGAAAAAGAGAGAGTCCGCCAAGAAGAGAGGCAGAGAAAACTAGAAGAAAAGCGTCTCAAAGAGGAGCGTAAAGAACAGGAAAAGAGAGAAAAAGAGGAACGAAAGCGTTTGGAACGCTTAGAAAAGGAGCATCAGAAGCAGGAGAAAGCTCAACGAAAAGCCGAGGAAAAATTAAGGAAAGCAGAAAGAAAACGTCAGGAAGAGCTGAATGAACTAAAGAACGACGCAGTACAGGAGTCGGCTGAAGATTTCTTGGATACGGAGGAAGAGAGTTCAGTGGAAGCTGCTGATGTATGGAGAAATCATATTTACGTCAAATATGGATTAACTCACGCAAGCACTAGACTAGAGAAGCACGCAGCGATAAGGAAATATATGCAAGAAGAATTAGGACTAACACCTAACAGCACGAACAGTGAGCGCCGACAAGCTATTATAAACTTAATTAAAAACAAATTGTCTTCCGATCCAGTTGTACGGAAAGCTATTGGCGAACAATTAGTTAGCCATTTAAGTCCTGCAGGTGTACAAAAAATGCAGACAGGCTTAGTTGAAGATATTGAAGAACTCGATTACAAAACAAGGCTACTCAACAATATTAACTTACCATGGGCAGAGCAAGCGAAGGTCCAAATCCAAGATAAGAGAAGGTTCTTATTCGCAATTTCTGAATTCTTATCGAATGTATTGCAATCTCAAAATACAAATAACGTAGCCAATAATGGTCCAAATGACGTTAACTCAGCTGCAGCTGAAACCAACAGTCCATCCAATGACAAAGTTTCAGCAATTGTTCCTTGTGGAAATTCTAATAATTCACCCAGCACCAACGGTGCAACGGATAATGTCAATAGTGTAAGCTCAGGCCAAGTTTCTAATATGGCGTCTACTAGTAATGCTGGAAGTCAAACACAAACAACAGTAAACGAGGCATCGCAAGGTCAAGGTGAAAACCCAGCACAGGCAGGAGTAAATGACTTATCGCAAACACAGGGAAATACCATCAACCAAGGTGCGGATCCAGTTAATAATGCTGCAGCACAAGTGATAGATAACGCAAACAACCAACAAGTTGCTTCAGCAAACAATGCTGGAAATCCAACACAAGCTGGTGTAAGTGAGACATCACAAATTCAAGGCAACACTGTAAATCAAGATACTTCTTCAGTCGATAATGTAGGACAGTCAGGACAAGGAGTTCAAAGTGGAACATCATCTGCTCAAAACGATGCCGTAAACAATCAAGTTACCGCATCAGATATTTCAGGCGGTGCAGCTCAAACTGCAGAAAGTGAGACATCTCAAACTTCTGGCAGCGCAATTAATCAAGATTCCTCTGCAACCATTAACGCAAACCAACCTGGACAAGCAGCTGCAAGTGATGCATCATCTGTTCAAAATGATGCCGTAAACAATCAAGTTACCGCTTCAGAAATTTCAGGTGGTGCAGCTCAAACTGCAGGAAGTGAGACATCTCAAACTTCTGGCAGCGCAATTAATCAAGATTCCTCTGCAACCATTACCGTAAACCAAGCGGGGCAAGCATCTGCAAGTGATGCATCATCTGTTCAAAATGTTGTCGTAAGCAATCAAGGTACTGCATCAGATATTTCAGGGGGTGCAGCTCAATCTGTAGGAACTGAGAGCTCACAAACTTCGGGTAGCACAATTAATCAAGATGCCTCCGCAACCATTAACGCAAACCAACCTGGACAAGCAGCTGCAAGTGATGCATCATCTGTTCAAAATGATGCCATAAGCAATCAAGTCACCGCTTCGGAAATTTCAGGTGGTGCAGCTCAAATTGCAGGAAGTGAGACATCTCAAACTTCTGGCAGCGCAATTAATCAAGATTCCTCTGCAACCATAATCACAAACCAAGCGGGACAAGCATCTGCAAGTGATGCATCTTCTGTTCAAAACGATGCCGTAAACAATAAAGTTACCGCTTCAGACATTTCAGGTGGTGCAGCTCAAACTGAAGGAAGTGAGACATCCCAAACTTCTGGCAGTACAATTAATCAAGATGTCTCTGCAACCAATAACGCAAACCAACCTGGACAAGCACATGCCAGTGATGCATCATCTATTCAAAACGATGCCGTGAACAATGAAGTTACCGCTTCAGACATTTCAGGTGGTGCGCCCCAAATTGCAGGAAGTGAAACATCTCAAGCTTCTGACAGCACAATTAATAAAGATTCCTCTGCAACCATTAACGCAAACCAACCTGGACAAGTTGCAAGTGATGCATCATCTGTTCAAAATGATGCCGTAAACAATCAAGTTACCGCTTCAGACATTTCAGGTGGTGCAGCTCAAACTGCAGTTAGTGAGACATCTCAAACTTCTGGCAGTACAAATAATCAAGATGTCTCTGCAACTAATAACGCAAACCAACTTGGACAAGCACCTGCTAGTGACACATCTTCTGTTCAAAACGATGCCGTAAACAATGAAGTTACCGCTTCAGACATTTCAGGTGGTGCAGCTCAAACTGCAGGAAGTGAGACATCTCAAACTTCTAGTAGTATAATTAATCAAGATGTCTCTGCAACCAATAACGCAAACCAACCTGGACAATCACCTGCCAGTGATGCATCTTCTGTTCAAAACGATGCCGTAAACAATGAAGTTACCGCTTCAGACATTTCAGGTGGTGCAGCTCAAACTGAAGGAAGTGAGACATCCCAAACTTCTGGCAGTACAATTAATCAAGATGTCTCTGCAACCAATAACGCAAACCAACCTGGACAAGCACCTGCCAGTGATGCATCATCTATTCAAAACGATGCTGTGAACAATGAAGTTACCGCTTCAGACATTTCAGGTGGTGCGCCCCAAATTGCAGGAAGTGAAACATCTCAAGCTTCTGACAGCACAATTAATCAAGATTCTTCTGCAACCATTAACGCAAACCAACCGGGACAAGCAGCTCCAAGTGATGCATCATCTGTTCAAAATGATGCCATAAGCAATCAAGTCACCGCTTCAGACATTGCAGGAGGTGAAGCTCAAACTATTGCAAGTCAGGCATCGCAAACTGAAGATAGCGCAATTAATCAAGAAACTTCTGTAACTGATAGTATAAGCCAGTCGAATCCAGCTGTTGCAACTGAAACGTCATCGTTACAAAATAATGATCAAGTTGCTTCAGTAGATAATGTAAACAGTGAAATACAAACTGGAAATAATGTAGATCAGTCAACGCAATCGGTCGCAGGTGAAACATTACCTACTCAAAACCAAGACGCTACATCAGTAGATACTGCTGTGAACAAGCCATCGCAAGTCCAAGGTACTGGTGTCAATCAAGATGCTGTTATTGATAGCATAACTCAACTGGGAGGTGAGGAAGCTCAACCTCAGCAATCTCAAAGCACAACAAACAATGTTCCTTCAACAGATAACACTGTCCTAACAGATGAAACTTCGGTAAGTGAAACATCACCAGCAGTAAATCAAGAAATTGCCTCCACAAATAATGTTGATGTTGTCACCACTCAGTCCAATATTGTAAATGAACCCGTAGATACACAAACAGGTTCAGGCGATGGCCCTACTGCAAATTATGTAAATGATGGCGTTTCACCAGTTGTCGTTAATACTGATTCCGAACTTACAACATCGCAAGCGCTTCCTGTAGATAACGCTAATGTCAATTCAGAAGCTACAGATAATACAATAACAGAAAGTTCTCTACCAGTTGAACCTCAAACAATATCTAACATCGATCAAACAGCAAAAGATAATGTAGAAAGTGTACCTCCTGGTGACGCAGTTTTGGTAGATACCAATACGTTGGAAGCAGCAACAGAGAACACTCAGTTAAATAAAGCAGAAAATAACACAAGTGTCACATCTGAAGCACCGAACACTGGAGATACTATTAATCCTCTTGAGAACGTTATTGTAAATCAAGATAATACCGAGAGCAGCAACTCAATCGCAGCTGATGGACCTTGGGAGACGCAGACTAAAGCCACATCTGAAGTTTTACCAGCTGAGAATGTGACAGAAAATATTGAAAACAGTACGGATGTCGTAGTCGAAGCTACTGAAGCACAGGCAATTGAAATCGCTACCGAAGCAGTTCAAGAAACCGTCACAGACGGTATTACCATACCAGTCGAGCCTGGTGCGTCCATTGTAGAAATTACTCAACAATAATAATCGATCTTAAAGAAGAAGAAAGTAATTACTTAATTTTAAATACTAGACACTGTACATAATAAATATTTGTTGTTAAAAATTTATGTTAGCATTAGAATACTTAAAAGTGGATCGTAACACTATTTATTTTGCTCCAAATAAAACAAGTGCATTTAATTCTCAACTAATATTTTATTACTCCTTACGTCTTAAATACATAATAAACATATTTACATTATTATTTTAAGCATACAAAACTAAATTATTTGATATTTTATACTAATTTGAATATTCCCTAATGACTTCTAAAGAAATTAAATAAAAATTTGGTTTATAATAAGGTAATACTACTAGTAATAATGGAATGCACTCCGACTCTAATACATGTACGATAGAAAATTGCAGAGATCTTTTAATGAAACACCCAAAATCGTTATCTATTTTAACCCAAAACATAAGAAGTATTAAAGCTAATTTTGATAATTTACAAATCGTCCTCTCAAAATCAAATATCTTATGGGATTTTGTGGTCCTTACGGAATGTCGATTGTCACAATGTGCGTTTATACCTTCGCTTGAGGGATATAGATGTGTAACCACCTCGAATAATTACTTACAAAATGATGGTGTTACAATATACTATAGCAAAACTCTGACTGTTGCCATTCAAGAGCCTATTTTAGCAAATGCGAACTGTCTCGTTCTAACGACAAACGAAACAGCTATCGTGGCAGTATATCGCTCCCCGTCAGTACATAATATTCAAGGATTTCTGAATTCTTTAAATGAAACTCTACAAAATTTGAAGTCATACAGAACGCTCATGCTGGTAGGCGACATAAATATAAATATTTCTGAATCATCTTCAGATCCTCGTATGGATGATTATCTTGATTTGCTTTCAAGCTATGGAATGCTTCCAGCTCACACCCTACCTACACGAGGTGGCACTTCATGTCTTGACCATATAATCTTGAAAACGACGAGAACCGCTGCCTGTTATGTTGCCGATACTTCAATAACGGACCATGATAGTGTCATTATGTTCATTCAAAATCCAGCACACAGTACTAAAACCCGTAAAAAGATATCAATCACAGATTTCGATAATTTAGAATCCGACCTCAAAATCCAAAACTTTGAGCCTGTTTATGAAGCACAAGACGTCAACCAGGCCGTATCAATTTTTGAGAATATTATTAAAACTTTAATTACTTCCAACACAACATTTAAAACAATTACTAACCGTCGCAACCTCCTTAAGCCCTGGATGACACCGGGGCTTTTAAGGTGCATTAAAACCAGAGATAACCTACATAAGAAACTCAAAAAAGATCCAAATAATGAAATCATAAAATTATCATACACTAGATATAGAAATTTTTGTAATCGAATTTTGAAAAAAGTTAAAATTGAATACGATAAAGGACAGATTCACAAGGCAGGGAAAAATAGTAGATTAGTATGGAACGCAATAAGAAAGGCTACTTTTACTGAAAGAGACAAGAGTGTTCCCATTGAACTTTTAAAAAATGTTAATAAGAAGGAAGATGTAAATAAAGTAAATTACTACTTTTCTCAAGTTGGTATCACCCTCGCACAAAAAATTAAACCACAATCTCAAGCCATAAATTATGAGAGTACCCAGACCATCAATTCTCTTGTTCTGCTTCCAACTTCTGAGCAAGAAGTTACAACGATTTTGTCAAACCTACGCTCTGATTGTGCTATAGGACATGATGGAATCTCAAGTTTTTTTCTCAAGAAATTCGCATGTTTCCTTGCGTCCCCACTGGCTCATATTTTTAATTTATCCCTGTCAACTGGTGTTTTCCCCGATTCTTTTAAATTAGCACAAATCATCCCAATTCATAAAAATGGGTCTAGGGACCGTGTCGAGAACTACAGGCCGATTGCCATCCTTCCCGCACTATCTAAAATTTTAGAAAGAATTTTAAATAATAGACTTATAGGATTCATTAACAAAAATAACATCTTATCTAATTCACAATATGGTTTTAGGTCAGGTATATCAACTTCGGATGCTGTACATGACCTAACAGACTATATAGTGCGGGGATTAGACAAGAAGGCTAAAGTAATTGGCATTTTTTTGGATCTGGCTAAGGCTTTTGACACGGTCTCTATACCCATACTGATTTCCAAATTAGAAAATATTGGCGTAAGAGGGCTCCAGCTCGCATTGTTTCAGAGCTATTTGACCAACAGACGTCAACTAGTAAAAATCGGCGAAACAATAAGCGACGAGCTCCCTATAGAATACGGCGTCCCACAGGGTAGTATCTTGGGCCCCACGCTGTTTCTTATATATATAAACAGTTTGTGCGAGTTAGACTTACCCTATGGCAAAATATTCATGTATGCCGACGATACAGCCCTCGTCTTCCAATCCAATTCCTGGGAAGAAACTTTTCGTTCCGCTCAGCTAGGTCTTGACAAAGTTTTTAAATGGTTGACCAATAATTACCTCACCCTTAATATTGACAAAACCAGCTACATCAGTTTTTCTCTAACAGGAGCATCGCAACCCACGCCTCACCTAAATTTAAAAGCGCATTCATGTCTTAATCACACATCTAGCAACTGTGCATGTATCCCTTTATCTCAGACCGGGTGTGTTAAATATTTGGGAATTCTAATCGATAGCAGAATGTCATTTGATCACCATATTGCCATAACCATGAAAAAAGTACGTAAACTCACCTTTCTATTTTACAGACTAAGACACATCTGCGACACAAATCTCATTAAGAAAACTTACCTTGCTCTAGTACAATCACTCCTCTCGTACTGTATTCTCATATGGGGAGGTGCTCCAAAAACTAGAATGTTGCGGCTGGAAAGATCGCAGAGGTGCCTTTTAAAAGTTGGCTGGAAATTACCAAACCTCTATCCCACTACTGATTTGTATGCCAAATGCGAAGTTTTAAGCGTACGCCAATTGTTCATTTTAGCTTGCATCATTAAAAAACACACTTCCTTAGACTATGATAGACAATTAAAACATAATCTTCACCGTAGATTAAAGATATGCTCTAACGAAGATTGTATTGTATTTAAGACTACTTTTGCCCAAAGATTTTTCTGTTTCTTAGGTAGTTTCATGTATAATAAAGTAAATGAAATTTTGTCAATTTACCACGAGAACAAAACTAAGTGCAAACAAAAAGTTACTCGCTGGTTGGTTACCCTTAGTTATCAAGACACTGAAAATCTTTTTCTGCGACGAATATAATTAGTTACGTTTAAAAGATTAAAATATAACATTTAATTTTAAGTTCAAAAGTAATATAGATTTTTAAGTTAAATAAAATACATTGTTTAAATAAGTTAAAATAGTCTGTGAGGGGGGGCCTGGGGCACCAATATACAGGCTTAGGCTTAGTTTGGGCTCCAAGTCTCCCACAAATTACTACATTGTAATTTTGGGAGAAACAAATAAATATTATTATATTATTATTATTATTATTATTAATGCAAAGAGAGGTACTTTAATTACATGTGAGAAAAAATAGATGCATGAATTAATCAAATTAAAAACGATATTGTGAATTATAGAATGCACCAAGTGACAATCAATTGCTCCTAAAAACCAAGATCCTTGCTTAAAGTCTTTAATGACATTCCCAAAATGATTGGCAGTATCATTTTGCAGTTTTAAACTTTAATTATTATTATTTACTAGATAATAAGACACATAATATTTTAAAATCAAATAACATATTATTTTTATTGTACCTTGAGTGCCTCTTAGTAGAAGCCATGATAGTTTAACCGTAATATATTTGAAACAATTTCGATAATTTCTTTTACATAATACAAAATCGCTTTTTCTAATCAGAAACATCACTATATCATTGGGTCAAATCCAGTATTTGTTAGCAGGATTTGCTGCATTGTTGTAACTGTGCTGGTTCAAAGGATCGGCAACTATATTTGGAAACGTATATGGGTCGTTCATATATTTATAATCATTCGACAAGCTTGTTAGACCCATGTTTAAAGAACTTTGAGAGGGACTCCAATTGGAAGATGACGGTTCGGCTACAGGCAGCTTAGTATAATCTGGAAGAACTTTGGGATATTCAGTATTTGGTAACTCTTTGTAGTCAGTACTCGTTTTTACAAACGCGTCGTCTCTCGGCTCTAAGACGTCTTCACCTACAACTTTATCATCAGTCTCAGATTCTTTGGGCATGTATCCGAGTGCTTTGTTGTAGATATCATTGCTGGGATATCTATAATCATTTCTAGGTGCACTCTCCAATAATTGGCTATGACTTGACGCAGCAGCCGTAGATACTAATTGGCTGAAGGATGAGCCTGAGGTACTCGGAAATGCGGCGCTTTGGAAGGCTTGATTTAAGTGCTGAGATTGGGCCATCAGTTGGTTGTAATTGGCATACTTCTGGTGGTGCCAAGCATCAGGGTGTTGAGGGTGGTGCTGCGAGAGTGATGGTATGTCACTGGGTGGGTACGGGCACGGAATCTGCGGCATCGGTAGCGATGAGTAGCTTGAGAGCGTCGGTGTTGTGCTCGATCCTGTATGCTTCCTGAGTCTTGCTCTACGATTTGAGAACCAAACCTGGAAATTATAGAGTAGGTAATTAATATTAGGAAACTAACGCTACGTTACGTATACGTACGTACTACTTCATAATATTATTTAGTTTAAATAGCTTACAGGTGGGCATTAGGCAGTTATACTTTAAAAGTATTTCATTATTTGTATCATACATAAACATAAGCTTAAAAAAACTATCAAAGGTACTAAAGTAAAAAGTTATTGTATTTGTGACTCTCCGTTTAGTGATAATAAGAAGATTTTTTTTTATTATGTATAGAGTATGATATTTTTTGGTGTTTTTATCCAAAATTGATTTTACCATACCCTAAGGGTCTGTTTCACCAGTTCCTTACGAGTGCCGGATAGGCTATCCACCACTTAACTAGTTAATGGAATCAGGCGTTACTTTGCGGAAATCCATAGCTTAAAATTTAGTTTGTTATTATTTTTAGCAATATTCCGCGAAATAAACTTTCACGTATAAGTAAATGAGTGAGTGTACGCATAGGCATGTGTACAGCATCTCCCTCCTCCCACACTGCCTATGTGTACACTCTCATGCAAGAACTTGCAAACACCACCACCACACAAGCAATAACACTTAACGGACGTTGTTCGTAGAGTCCACATCCTGAGGATGCTCCGGTGTTGGGGCGAAACGCGCGTCGAGGTTTTTAACCTACATGGTGGTGAGGAGCCTTGCACGGATTTGCCAACATTATTGCTTGTGTGGTGGTGGTGTTTGCAAGTTCTTGCATGCGAGTGTACGCATAGGCAGTGTGGGAGGAGGGAGGTGCTGTACGCATGTCTATGCGTACACTCACTCATTTACTTAAAGGTGGAAGTTTATTTCGCGGAATATTGCTAAAAATAATAACAAACTAAATTTTTTTATACCACTTAACTTGAAAGATATAGTATGGAGAATCTGTCAAATAAGTTGTGGATAGCCTATCCGGCACTTTATAAGGAAATGCTGAAACAAGCCCTCTAACTCCAAAATCCAGATCCGGTTTTACTTATAGAATATATTATATCAGTCGCGCGCGGACATTGACCCCGCATAGTCGCATTTTCTGTTCGACCGATATTAAAAACTGTACTATATTTACCTAAATAACACTAATAACAATCTATTATGTAATAGCGACTCGCTGGAGCTCAGATAAACCCTGCGTGGTTTCCGTGGTACGGCCAAAGACTTCTATTTAATCAGTTTAAATAAGTCTTAATAATCCTAATAAACGATAATAAAAGATACCTGTATCCTCGCCTCTGTGAGTCCAGTTTGTAGCGCAAGCTCCTCTCTAGTGTATACGTCTGGGTACTGGGTCCTGTGGAAGGCTCTCTCCAGGGCATCCAGCTGTTCCCCCGTGAAGGTAGTTCGGGACCTTCGCTGCTTCCTCTTAAGCGTCAGCCCTGGCTCCGACTCTATGTCTGATGAGTCTGAACCCCTACCTGAAAAAATATTAGCGAATAACGTTAAACCATACAATTAATGTAGTGCCTAAATATAATAAGTAATGGCTGGTTTACACGTATTAAGTTGATAAGTAGTTAACTAAATTTTATTTTAAGATATTAATTGCATGTAAACACAAATTTTAGTAGCAAGTAGTGAGTTAAAAAATAGTTAAGTACTAACAATTTTGAGTTTACATGCAATTAACGGCCGAATACTGGAGTCACTCAAATGCATCAATCAGTCGAAGGGCATTTAAATGTAAGCGTTTCCCATATTTAAGTGATATACACAAACGCCACTCAGACAATTTCTTATGGTACTCACATAAGTAGCCCTGTGAGTAGCCGTCAAATATTTACATCATGGCAACATTTACAGTGTTACATTTTACGCTAGATCTAACTTGATTGTACAAATAAAAAGTTCACTAAGAATCATTTAATGCCGTTTACTATTTGTTTTCAATAAATATATTGAAATTAATTAAAGTCATGACAATTTTTAACATTATTTTCTGATTAATTACAATAGAAAATCCGAAATCGACTTTAAATTTTACAACAATGCAACCATACGTAGAATGGAACGGTCTTTTGAGTGACAATTGACAATTGACATGTTTGAAGACCGACCGATTGACATTATCAAAAAGAAGAAGACCGACCGTAGTGATTAAAATATTCTCTTTGTGGAAAACATTTTGTCCAAGAAAATACATTTCTGTAATAATACATAATTATAATATTAAATTATGGAGACAAAAAAGAAACGCGGTTGTAATTATACTACCTCGGAAAAGTATATGCTCTAATTATTATTATTAGTTTAAAAGTGAGTTACAAATAACATTAATATCAATATACTATTTTCATGAAAATGTAGTTGTATATTGTAAACTTGTAAAACGTAAATGCATCGTTGTATTTTTCAAACGCATTGAGTATTTGATTATTTCGGCGGCGACTCACGGTCGGCCTTTCATGGTCAGAAAGACTAGATAGCGACGATAAAGACATTAATTTAACTTTATACACACGCTTTTTACCGTAATTATAGATTTAAGATACCTCTTGACCACTCTTAAACGCAAGCGACGCTTAAATCAGTTTGACAGATCATTTGACAGCTAAAAAAAGTTGAGTAACCATCGAGTATACGAATTTTTTGCTAAGTGGTGCTCACGTGGAGCCTGAGTACAACTTATTTGGAGGTCCACTTAAAACTAACTGGAAGTTAAAATTTGCGTTGCAGAATACGAAATTTTCGTATAAGTTGTACTCAAATTATTATTTTTAACAAAAAATTAAAACCGACTTCCAAGGTAAAAACAATATTAATAGCATCCTTATAATATGAACTAAAAAGTATTAAATAATTTTTCCTATCTAATATGTAGTGCCTTTTCCCGAATTCGGCTAAACTTCAACTATTTCTGTACTCAATCTTCATCATTTTGAAGTCGGTACCAGATATAGCTGAATCTTTATTTCTTTGACAGAAAATTTGAAACTTTTGGAACTGGCACCGACTTCAAAATTATGAAGATTGAGTACAGAAATAGTTGAAGTTTAGCCGAATTCGGGAAAAGGCACTACATATTCATAGTCCGCGAATTTATAAGTGGTCGTCGGTGGTACTGCGTATATTCTACGTATCTTATTACAATTTGTTAAGACTGATATGAGTCATACGGCATACCCCAAGGCCCAAATATCAGGTAGATAGATAAATTTAAACAATACATTTAAAAAGATCTAAGTGAACACGTGCTGCAAAATGCTCGCAGCGCGGCATCACAATAGACATAACTACCAGTACTTCGACTGCTAAGAGACTGACGAGTATTAATATCTGTCGTTTCTTTCGGGTTTCGCCAGGATAAGTTAAAGGCTGGCGCGCTGGCTGGTATAATTTAATTTTAAAAATAAGATTTTGAAATTGAATTCTGACAGTTTTCTTTGCATGTGCCAAAATATAAACAACTAAATTTGTAGGTTACGACCCTAGCGACGACTTTTGTCATAATACGTCAAACTTAAAAAAATTACATCAGTTCTAAGTCGGCATACTCTATCATTCTGTCTACTCTGGCGGCATGCCGCATGCCCTGACATTCCAGTTAGAACTTGAATACGATGTTTACGTACGCGTCGCCGACCGCCGTGTATATTAAACAGCCTATAATAATTGGTGTTGTTATGTACATAATTATTATTATTGTATCCTTACCTATGCCTTGTACTATTATCTATTTTGTGCCATGAGACATTGGTGACCTTAACACGACGTGGTAATGATGATGATGACGATGATGATGATGATGAATTTGAATTGCATGGTAGCATATGCTTTCTGTTCTTAAAACAACGCCGAAACTCCCAAACGTGTATCTATAAAGAGTCAGGAGTTCTCTCAGCATCTTCGAAACCATGGTATACCTTGACCCAATATTTGACTTTTTGGTAGCATATTCTTAGTACACTTCACATAAAACCAAAATCACCATATGTTTCCATATAAATTTCGAGGAGTTCCCTCGATTACTCCTGGATCCCATCATCAGGTCACCACTTTTGTGAACATGGTACCAAATTGGAGTGAAACCTAATACAACAAAACAAAAATTTCGAAAATCGGTTCACAAACGGCGGAGTAATCGTTGAACATACAAAAAAAAAAAAAATAAAAAAAAAAATATCCACAGCCGAACATATAACCTCCTCGTTTTTGGAAGTCGGTTAAAAATTAAGCAGCGTTTAAATATTTGAGAGACGTTCCAGTATTCGGGCCTAGTCACTTAAAATTACTTATCAACTCAATACGTGTAAATCAGCCATTATTAAATGAGCGATTATGTTACTTTTGACAGCGAAAACTAATAAAATATTAAAATTATTTATTATTATTGTAGAGATTAACAATAATTTAGTTTCTACTAAAAACAAAACAAAAAGCAAAACATGATAGTCCCAAAATGAAAAGAGTTTTTATTCACATATCAAACATCAACTCGTACATATTAGAAATTAATTAATTCGGATTTACTATGCGGTAATCAGTAACACTAGACACAATGTAGCACAATATAGTAATTTGTCTTATCCTTTTTACCTGCCACGCGTAGTTTTTTTAGATTTGATTCATCTAAATCAAAGTCAGATGGCGTGGTCTCATTTATATCGGTAGCGGGATCCTACGGAAACAGATTAAAAAACCCCAACAATACCCGGCTTTGCCGTTAAGATTTTAAAAAATGTGACTTATATTAATAGCCTTTTGAGAGAAGTCAAAATTGAATGAAATGAAAAAATAGAGGGCGGTAGAACACCCAGCTTGGCGGTCCCTTTGTCGGCGTCTTTGCGTTCGGTTGACATTTTGGCACCATTCAATATTTAGGTGTCGCGATCTGGATTTATGACATGTAAAACGACAACGCCACTTTTAATACGCTCGCTCGTTTAACTTTCTTTTTGTGGGGTTTAATCTGCCGGCTCCAGAAATATTATAACAGCAACCTGACACGATTCGGTTGACTTAGGTTTAGAATTTAGTTTAGACTGTGGTTTAAAGGTTAAACTTTAATCAATTTTATAAATATTTAACGTCTAGGTTATAGGTATTATAACTCTATTTTATTATAGTTAGAACTTAGAACTGTCTTAGCATCGTTGCTGTCAACGAGGTGTTAACTTTATTATAGTAAGTTTGACTGAACTTAATTTCAGGTCAAAGATTTTCTGAGCTTCAACTTTAACCAAACTTAGGGTCTTAGTTTCAGCTCCACGCTCAAGCTCAAGATAAGTTAATCTATAACGAAAACTACTAAGTATAGCAAAAGCTCTTAATATAAATTATTTAAGCAATTTTAGCGCTATTGTTTTAAACGGGTTCAAAATCATAAGATAAGTGGAAAGTATAATATATGCACTTCATAAGATTTAAATAACTTCATTGACACCTTGTATTACTCTGGTGCATTGTGTTTCAGTATTAATTCCATTCATATTATGATTGCAAATGCATATTATGACTGCGTTCATCAAGTCGAAGGCCGTACATTAACGACTAAGTATATTCGGTGAAAAGTTGTATAACTTTATGGGCCCACTCGTAACTTTTTTGTAATCAAAATTCAACGCAAATGTAACCTTAGCCGATGTTTTATGTGTCGGAACGGGACGGAGGCATGTAATCGTGCGGGCGTACGAGCGGGACGTCCGCCGAAATATGACGCGTGAAGTCGCCGAATCCAGTCATAATCTGCGAGTGGAGGAGTCGGTTTAACACCTTCATAATCTGACTTCATTAGCGGCGCGGGTTTTGTCTCAGCGGTGCTGTGTGATGTGGGCTCGGGACCGGCAGATGGCGGGATTAGCGCGGGATTGCACCAGATGCGTCGCCTTAAGACTTTTACTTAATAACGTGTAAAATTGCATTGGTTTGGCTCATTAGAAATTACAGCCCTTTTTGTACGACACATATTTTGTTTGAAGAATATAATTAGTTGACTTTTTTGTAGAGATCTTGCGGTATTTATTTAAATTTCAAATATTTAGCAATATAATAAATAGTATATTATAATGTATTTGGCAAATACATATTAAGAATTTCTTATGTACTGTATCATCTATTACCGTTTAGTATTAATTCTTATGGTTATTAAAGATTTATGGTTCCCTTAATAAAACGTAGTCGTAAAGTAGATTTATTGATTAAGTAATAAATTTATTTTATGATTTTTGGAAGTCTTTTTACGCTGTAAAATTTGATTCTTAATAACTTTATTTCGAGAGTCCTGACTTGAGATCGGAGAAATACAAGACATAAAGTTATTTGTTTTAAAAGATGCTTTTTCGTAGGCCACAGACTTGTATAATAGAAATAGCACAATGTATAAACTATGGTCAAATGAATTGACTAACTTGGGAGTCCTTTTGAGGCAACTTTTTTATTCGTGAAGATATTCTGAGTTTCGTTTTAGAACTTCTGAGTTTTTATATGTTTGGGCGCCATGCCATTGCTTAACAATCTTATGAAACTAATAACTATCCAAGTATGTACGGCATCACTCAGATACATTTAATGATTAATTTAATGTAGAGTTTGACAGAAATTTTATAAACTTTTTGCCAAAATCTTCTTTCAATTATTAAATAATTTCCTATTAATGATAAGTGGTAGTTATTACTTGTTGCTTAAGCCATCCAAAACAACTTCAAATCTTATTTCTCCATTATGATTAGCACCGTGACACGAGCGTACTGTTCTAACGACGCGCAACACAAATGTTAGATTTTATCACATTTGGTTACATTGTTCGAATGAGAAAGTCGCTCGCAATTTGTTGTTTGGACTAAATTACATCTCAAATTAGTATAGAATTTGTCACTGTCATCAGATAGCGTTACAGAGATTTTAGCAGTTGAGAAAAATGAGCAGTTCTTTTTAGCAGTAAAATCCATAATAATGCTGAAAATGCGCAAGTGTGTCTGTCTGCTACCTATTCATGCCCAAACCACTAAACCGATTTTGCTGAAATTAGTTATGGAGATACTCTGAGTCCCAGGAAAGGACATAGAATACTTTTCATTCCGGAAAATGTACGGTTCATGCGCGATGAACGAATTTTTGGCGCAAAAGAGTTGCAAGCGTCATCTAGCATTTTCTACAAGTTCTTATCTTGGATAAAGGCGACTTGCCAACATAATTTACTTATATCTAAAGGCAGATAAGGAGACTTTGAAAATGTTGAGTAATTTTAAATAATTATATTTTATACTTTAAGTTTAAATACTCTAGGCTGCAAGTCGGTAATAAAAATACGCAATTTGTCACTCATGAGGTTCGGTAACTTTGAGCCCGCATGTTGTGTGTTGGACTGTCGGTACAGAGGCGGTGTGTTGTTAATAACCGCACAATAGCACAACAGCGCAACAGGTTGCAATTGTCAACGTTTTCAGCGCTATCGAACGCACGGCGAGCGTCACTTTGTCGGCCAAATGGCGACTTTGTCGGTCAAAGCCAAACAATCGCCGACAAACGGCGACAATGCGGCGATTCGGACGCCAACAATGACGCGGTGTTTGTGTGCGGAAATGATTTTTTGAACGTGAGAATCGATTGTGCAATATCGATTTTTGACTTTTTACGGGATTAGATGGCGACGTTAATGGTTTTTTGGATTAAACAGGAAATGGAATGTCCGCAAAACCTTTGTGTTTTAATGCGACTTTTTTATTTGACGATAAGCTTATACCATAAGTCTGTTGATTAGCAAAGAAACCGAAACGGTAGCTCAAAATGTTAAGAGTTGGTATCTTAAATACAAATAGCAAGGCAATTTATTACCTACAGCTTTTAGCAGCTCATAAGTTTTCTAACTCAAAAGAAAAAAAAAATTCGATAAATTTTGTTTATTTTGCCTCTGTTTTTATACAATTAAAAACCTATGTTAATTTCTATTTTGCAACCACCAACATCGTACTAAACATCATGATCGGTTTATTTTACACCACAATTAAATTTAATAATGTCTTGAGTCTTGACAATATAATGAACAAGGTTAAAATAGACTAAAGAGTAAAGACAGCGATAACTCCTAATTTATAAAGAGCGACAATTTCGCTATAAATTACCTAAACACAATAGACTCCTGATGCTTTCATCCCTTAATCATCCTTTGTTGACTTTACTCCGGATTAAACATTATAAACATAATTAGGCCCTATGCGCCAGTCTTAGTTAAAGGTAATTGTTTACCAACCCTCTTTCATATTATTTAGTAGAAAAAGAAATACATATTGTGATATCAAGGATGAGCGCTCTCAGTACGTCAGTCTTAAGGCGATGCCTTGATATAATTTAGCTATAGCGATATCGATTTTTCTCAGCAATGACTAAAGCTAAGAAATTAAAGTTCATTGTCAGTATTCATCATGTCTTTGTCTTTCAATTACCCATAGCATAACACGATTGATCAACTTTTATAACACAGAATAATCAATCAAAAAGACCTCTGTAAAAAAAGGGATTCCTATTTTGCCAACAGAGAGGAGTGATTTAAGCTTCCAAAATTTGTACATAGATTGGTTCAAGCATACAGTTTAATTTGCCCATGTCACCTTAACTGTTATGATGTGTATTGATGGAATGTCCATCCATCCATTTATAACATTTCAATCTGTCATCATCGAAATATTAATTGTTGTACTAGTGGTATCCATCGTAAAATTAGTATTTAGATTTAGATAGATTGAAATAAAAGACAGATTTTTGCAATACAAAATACGTGATTATACCGCAAAGCTATACAAATAAAATAATAATTTGCGTTATTACAAAAACTGTTCAGTAATTTACCCTTAATCTTAACGATTTAACAAATTCCACGTTTTAAAGTTGATATTTATTATTTAGGGTAAATATAATATTTTAGTGAGATACAAATAATTTTATTAGAGAAAAGTTAATTAAAACTTATCGTCAATTAAAATATAATAAAACTGCGTTGATTAATCATCGTCAACCAAGCGTTAACTGCTTTAAACACTGTTCTTTTGCAATGCAATGCAATGAAAGTAAGTTGATTACAGCTGATTTGTATATTTTTGCATGATCAATAGATTAGGCAACACAGAAAATGGCTCAACCCTACGAATAATAAAAACTATTATTATTCGTAGGCTCTACCATAAAGATTTTTGTACAAAATGCTAGAAATTAAAAAAATACTGCTAATAAGAAACTTACCTCCTAATATTCCATCGATGCTATAGTCCTTCTTCCCGTCAGGATCCCTCGTACCTCCTCGAAGTAGGCGAGAAATTGATGATATACTCGGCGGATCTGACACGCCTTCCTGAAATTAAGACATCATTTTCAGTACAAATACAGAATATTCTAGAAGATATGCCCGGATTACAACAGGCTAGTTTTTCAAGCTAGGGTAGCAAGCTAGTTTTTTACCAAACTGTCCTGGCTTGCTGACCTAGCTTGGACCATGCTAGTTCTGTTTGCATGAGGCTATATTATTTTAAGCTAGTATTATTGCTGTGACCGGGTTGACCACACGTCCAAAATGATCTGGACGCGAAAAAATACACAATTCCACTGAAAAACGGTTACTTCAAAAACTGTGCCAATTCGCACTAGACGAACTAGAAGATGAATTACAAGAACGGGTATGGACACGAAAGTGAATTTTAAGAAGAGATGAACGTGGACCATCTGCTTTACTTTGGAAGAATTTCGCTTTGGGGTTTAGGCAAATATAAAAGTATTTTGCGAATGACGTTCGTTGTATGGGAGCCCCCCTTAAATATTTATTTTATTTTGTTTTTAGTATTTGTTGTTATAGCGGCAACAGATATACACAATCTGTGAAATTTTCAACTCTCTAGCTATTACCGTTCTCGAGTTACAGCCTGGTGACAGACAGACGGACAGACGGACAGACAACGAAGTCTTAGTAATAGGGTCCCGTTTTTACCCTTTGGGTACGGAACCCTAAAAAGTGACTTTTTCAACGCTGCTATTTTCACAGTGAACTCTGTATAGAGACCCATGCACACCCTTAAGTATTAAAACTTAGTTTTATGATACCCTGTACTGTATATAAATATTTACCATAACTTTATATGCTATGTTATAATAATACATGAAAATACTTAAACAATTTGTACTCTCTTAGCGGTACTGAGTTATTTAAAAAGTTTAATTCGAAATAACCGTGGCATGTTGGAAAATCACTTGCAATTTATGTATGCTTGAGAAAAATATACACTTTCATATTTTATATACTTTATGAGCAGTTTCATAATCTTTTCACTTAAAAAATAAAACAGAAAAAACAGAAAAGTTCAATGAAACCGAATAAAAGTGCCGATTCTATTTATTTTCAAACATTGATTCAAAAATAGAAAACTTTTTTGTCGATGGCTAATTAATCAAGTTTGCAAAATAAAACAAGAAACTAATTCCATTTTTTCAACACTTTTCTTTTACAATGTAATGTAATGAACTGAGAAGGAACTGAGTTAGTGTATTTTTATCTTATTTAGGGTTTTGTGTACCATTTTAAGAAGTAGGTACTTTAATGTTATAAACAAAATGTGTTCGAAACAGAAAATGTTGTACTAACATTTTTTTAACTAAATTTGCGCCAAAATTAGTTTAGTTTGGCAGTCATAAACACTTTAAAATATTATTGACTAGATGACGTCCGCAACTCCGTTGCGTCAAAATTCGTTTATCGCGCGGGAATCGTGGATTTTCCAGAATAAAAATTATCCTATGTCCTTTTCAGGGACTCAAAGTACCTCCATACCAAATTTTAGCTAAATCGGTTCGGCGTTGTGGGCGTGAAGAGGTAATAGACAGACACACATTGACATTGTGAAACAATTGAATAATCTACATACTATGTATTTAAAACTCAAACTCAAACTCAACGCACAGCCCAAACCACTGGACGGATCGGGCTGAAATTTGGCATGCAGGTAGATGTTATGACGCAGGCATCCGCTAGGAAAGGATTTTCATAAATTCCAACCCCAAGGAGTTAAAATAGGGGATGAAAGTTTGTATATAATAATACTTCTTAACGCGAGCAAAGCCGGGGGCACAAACTCGTATTGAATAATATTATATTATGCTTACATTGAATAATAATTTAAATGAATACTTAAAAAATATAATATTAGTATGGATGGTAGTTACAAACCTTGATCAGCTTCTCCCGTATCTCCCAGGAGAAGATACCTGGGTTCTGTCTCTTCAGCTCCTCTATCCTGGCCTCCACCTCCGGAGTGGCGACCCTGGGCTTGGACCCGCCGATCACGCCCGGCCTGATGGACCCTGTCTCCTGCGCCAGATGACGATAATGATGATGATGAAGCAATTAATGCTTTATGGTATTGTATTAGTAGTGCAAAAATCAAAATTATTTAAATGCACTATATAATAATAATATTATTGCAATAAATAAAAAATGGTTCTACTCTAATATGATAGCTAGTAATCAGTACTTAAGTAGTTACTATTCTGGTTTTTTTGGAAAGGCCTTTACCAATCTAATATTAATATAGCTTTATTAAATTTCCGATTCAGTTCTGACATAAAATACGCCTAAACTCTAACCAACGTAAACCATATTGTGATTTGACAAAACTCCAAAAACCACTTGTTTCACTTATAGTACAGTCATTGAAAGCAAAAATCAGGTACAACCTCTGATTTCGTTGAACCTCCATCGATTTGGATGAAAATTTGGGATTAAGTAAGTTAAACCCTCTACTTTAAAATTGACATACGCTCGTATTGCTCTTTTTGTATTTTAGGGATGAAATCCACCCCTTTTGTTAGAAATGGAAAAATGCAGATTTAACCATTCTGGTTTAACTAATTGTGTTTAATTTCATAAAGTGAAATATGTTTTAATGATTTTATTCATGATTTATGATAATTAATTTAATTTTTCAACCCTATTAGCAACCATCCCTTTAATCGTGAAAATAACATTTTTTGTATTCCTGAGCTTTAAAGTCGCATATTTACATTGCATGAACAGTTTGTTTAATATATTTTATGATATAATTTTTGGATAAGAGTGAAATATAAGTCCCTAAAAGTACACCTTAATTACAGATTGACTGTAAAAATTGGGTTCAAAAGCTTATTATATTTACTTAGTATTAATTTATGATAAATTATTAGTTTATTTTGCGAATTTTTTTCACCCCTGTAAACTACCCATCAATGTCTGAATAATAAGCTTTAAGTTTTTATTTTAAGTTTTTTATCAGCTTTAATGAGTTCGAATATTTTCTCATACTTAATATAAATTTTATTAATATATTTCAAACATTGATATTATTTTGTCCAAAATATTCAAAAAACTATTTCAAACTACCATCTGTGCAAAAAAATTACGCAAAGGCTGAATTTGCTAGTTTGAAATATATTTAATAGACGCACATCATTATAAAAAGCCCCTCTCTTATGGAGTAGACGTTTCCCGTTTCGTTTACTTTCTGAATATTGTAAGACTTGAAAAGATTAACGTGTATTTAGTATGGACTGGATGACGCCTGCAATCGAGCTGAAACCTTACATTTTTTCGGGATTAAAAGTATCCTATGTCCATTCCCGAGACTCAAAGTATTTTCTTACTAAATTTCAGCAAAATCGGTTGAACCTTTGGGTGATACGAGGTATACGATGGACAAAAAACACTTTAGCAATTATAATATCAGAATAGATGTACCCATTGACAGGTTTTCCTACAATATTTGCATCCCAAATATCTGCTTCAAATTCGTTTTCAAAAAAAATATTTTCGTTTTATCACAATAGCTCTGTTAATTTTTAAGTTATCCAGTTCATTTATGGACCATTTTAAAGGTAATTTAAAGAGCCTTAAGATCAACTCAAAAACACATTTTAAAGTTCTTGGTTTTAAATAAATAAGGGTTAAAGTGTTCCGATTTCATGGTTCTCGCAGTAAAAGTTAGCCTTTAAACGTCTCTATCTTGGTTATTTTTGATCCCATGAAAATAAAAAAGAACCCAAAAGATTTCTTAGAAAATGGATACAATTTTCTTACCTTATAATTTTTTACGAAGGTTTAATATTTTCGAAGTTATGTTCAAAACAAAATGATATTTACGAAAATTTGAATAATTTCGATTTTACGAAATCATTCTTTTTTTCCAAACTAAGCATTCGAAACCAGTAAAAATTTTTGAGGTCATCACTTATGCTAAACTAAAGAAAAGCCTTTGGGGATAACCATAAATTTGAATTAGTGTAGAAATGGTGAACGTTTTAATTTTGGTTTTTTCCAAAAAAAATTTAAAGTGTTATCTTGTTTTTATAATAACTTGCTCAAATTTTATGCTATTAACTTTCTACAATACTCATTAGAAAGGTATTTATAAGCACTTTACAAAGTCTTAAAGAAGCACATGTCATAAAATGCATCGGTTTACCGTTATTTAACTTTGAATGCTTAGATTTAGGTACTCACCGAAAGAAAATATACATACAATCACCTATAGCTCACTATGGATCACAAGAAGGTATTTCAGAGTAGAAATTGATTTGTTTTTTTATTGGCTTTAATTTTAATTATTACACACTTTTCGAAAAAACCTATAGTTTCTTAGACAATTATAAAAAACCGCTTTAAGACATGTATTTTTCTCACGCAAAAACATAATCTTTGATCTTTAATAACTCAGAAAGTGTTGATTTCATCGAAGAACTTTACATAACATTTTGCTTAGAATTTGTTTGTCTATCGATTTCTAAGGTTATTTTTATTTAAAAAAATTGGACCCCCGAGAAGGGTTGGCATCCACCCCCAGGGCAAAAGCGCAAGTTGGCACTATGTCACTTTTGTTTCTTAGGGTATCCCCCACCTACTCACCAATTTTCACGAAAATCGATCGAGGTTCAACGAAATCGGAAAACCTTCACTGACTCCACTATTATAAGAGATTTTTCTCTTGTAAAAGAGTGGACCAAAGCTGTATTAAAAATTACAATTATAAAAAACGAACACAAATGTATTAATTTAAACAAAATAATTAATAAAGGATCATGGGCATTTTGATATAAGTCTCAACAGAGATAAAATATATATCATTAGATAGCTCTTAGTGAGTGGGTAAAAAAGTTATACGGCGCCCAGCCCCTAGCAACTGTACTTTTTGAAATAATGTACAGTCAACGTACAAGGCCGGCGTTACCGACGTAGTTTTTGTCGTCTATGTGGTAAGATTTATTTGCGCTTAGAAAGGTTACGAATGTCTTGTCTTAGACAGTACACCTTACATTTACGCTCACAGTAGTAGTTTAACCCCTCCCTCATACTGCTTACCCTTGGACGGCGGAGCAGGTAACGATGGCAGAACAGAAAATATAAATAGAAGATATTAAGTGTGTAGACATAAGACTATATAAGTGTGAACATAAATCCCTCAACTTAAGGGGAAGACAGCTGCCAATTCGACATCTTTGTGCAGTTTTCTAGACGTATGTATTTCATTGATTGGCACAAAAAAAAAATGTGATTTTTGATTATATTTGGAAAAGCTTGTCGAATTGAAATAATAAAATAACGTTCTCTTACTGGATGAAAAAAATACCAATCTTTCAGGAACTTTAAACAGTTCTAACTAAAATAATAATACAATCTATGCTTTAAAAATTTGTTTATTTGATACCTTTTACAACAATCCAAAGATTGCCGGATTTAATTTTCGGTTCTGACATCTAGATTTCCCATAATATTTATTTTTTCCTCTAACAAACGAAAAATGTATCCACGCTACCGAGTGAACACTTCACATCTCTGTCTCTCTGGCATGAAAATCGACACAGGTGCGAGAGTGATGCGAGATCAAGGTCATTGGCAGTTGTCAGCGTCTTAAAATCAGGGACAAGAGCATTATAAAATAAATAAATAAATAAAAAAAAAAAAACAATGCGCGGGCGATTCCCGTTCTTTTTTTGAATCAGTCAACTGATTCAAAAAGAGAATGGCAGCGGCAACCGCGCGACTTCTATACTAAAACAAGCCACGCGGCTCGTTTTAGTAGGTATAGAAGTCGCGGCTTGCGACTTAATGTGAAGGCAGCCTAAAACTTCATATTTCACAAATGGTTCCCTAAATTTGAAAATGATTTATAAATAACTATCTATACTCATAATATTTTTTTAAAAACCTATCTAACGACAATCCACACGGTGGGGTGGACGCGAGACAAAAAAGTCATCCCCGTTTGATGCGTAGGGGAGGTACCTTAAAAAATAAATATATTTTAAAGGATCTTATACACCATATTGTCGGCATCATTAATATGTGCATTCGTGCCGAATTACAGCTTTGTAGCTCCTATAGTCTCTGAGAAAAACCGCGGACAGACAGACGCACGAATGGACGGATAGACGGACGGACGGATAGACGGACAGACGGACAGACGGATGGACGGACAGACAGACCGAAGCCATAATATAAGGGTTCCTTATTGACTACGGAACGCTAAAAATAATCCTGCTATAATGTAACGTGATGTTATCAGCATGAAATGTATGAGCCCTGATGTCACTTTTAACATGGCTGTATCCAAAAAGTACAACGAATCTTGACAAGCGCCCTATTGGTCATTAATGTACATGGGTGTACCTTCCTAAAAATATACAATCCATTCCTGTTGAGCCCTATACCAGAGCCTATACATTTTTGCCCATCATCATTTGTCTCTTCTATTCGGAAGGGGAACAAGAGGTCCCATGGCAGGGGCCGCAAAAAATGTTGGATTAAAACAAAAATATCCTGGTACAGAATGAACTTTAAATTCCATTACTGAAGTTACAATGTCTTCGAAAAACTGTCGACATGAAGCGAATTTGACGAAAGTGATTTGTAGAAGGATCTCAAATGTTCTGAAAGGGTTTCAGTATAATGTTTTAAACTTTTAATTGGAAGAACTACCGCTATTAACAGAAACATCTGAACATCCTTTGACGTTACACAACTCTTCATACAAACATTTGAGTACGTAACTGAAATTGTATTAGTTTCCTAAGGTTTATATGTTAAGTACCCCGCAAAAGATCAAATTTGTTTGACAAACATGTTTGATGTAATTTACGTTTTCATCAAACAGCAGCGCAGACGATCAAACGTGCATCAAACAAGTTTGTCAAACAATTAGCTAGAATCGGTTTGAGATCATGAGATCTTGTTTGACAAATACAGCGGAACACGTTCAAGCACGTTTGTCAAACGCTACGCAAATCCAAATTTTCTTCAAACAGGTCAAACACATAGTTCGTTTGACAAACGCTTCAAACAAAGCTATACACTATCAAACTGTTTGACAAACACGTAAATTTGACAAACAATTTGATCGTTTGCGGGGTACTTTAGCCTGTATGACAAATATTCCTAATTACATAATATTGTATCAATAGAAAATTATTATGAATGTTGTGAAAATTTAAGCAGACTATTTAATGATGTAAAAGTGTCGTGATTTAGATCATTAAGGGCCAGGTCACAACAACGCAAGTGCGTTGCGGCGTCGCATCGTATAAATCTACGACGCCGCAGAACGCATCGTGAAAATTTCCGATGAAAAGAGTGCTATGCTATATGAAATTTTAGCGTTGCGACATTGCATCTCATTTATGTGCGATGTTGTTTTTGCGATGCGAAGCGGTCGCCGCAACGCAGTGTTGTGGCCTGGCCCTTAGCGATTTTAATGCACTTACTAATATTTACACAGAAATCACTTATTTATTATTCTCACGTAAAATCGTCCAGTCGAACTTTATAGAGTACCTACTAGAGAGATTGTATTATGTACAAAATCGAATGTAGATTGTAGCGCAGGCTCTATATTAATGTAAGACTAAAATGATATAGAGACAAAAATTTAATATATCTACAGTACATATATCATAATATGTAATTAACTGTACTCTCTGTTTTTGGTAGAAATTCATTTTTAACACAAATATATATTTTTTTAAACTTAAAACTAGGTACACCTGATGATGAATTGTATCAAAGCAGGTCGTGTATTTCGTGAAAAAATTATAATAATAATAAATTATAGTGGAATAACCGAATAAGTGCACGTAAAATTGTGTTTTATTTGTGTATATCTACAGTAGTACACAGTGTATATATTTCTAATATTTAAAAACGTGACGTTGTTCACACAGGGCGTGAATAAACGTTTCCTGAGTGAACAATAAGTATTGTGTCGGGAGTGTTAGTGAGTGGTGAAAACGGACCTTCAAGCTCGGGTGCACCGGAAGCTCGTGAAGGCTGTTGTTCGATAAATAGGACAGTATTGGTAGAAGGAAAGAGTTGGGTTATAATTTTGGTAAATAATTTCCAAATTTTTTATAACCCCTGCAGGGTTAAATGACGATATTGTAATTCGCACTGTTAGAAGAAAAGTAAGTTATTATGTGTAGCGCGTTTTTTACATGTAAGGATAAATTCAGACCGCAACGCGACACGTAGATGCATTTCTTAATTACTGAATTGAGATACTTCATGAGCGTGAGACGTCTGGCAAATCTGTCAAACCCGTACAAATTTAGAAATGCATCTACGCGCCGCGTTGCGGTCTGAATACATGAACATACGAGTAGTTATTTAACTATAGAAGCCTTATACTGCATTTACACATTCGCGTTCGCCATTTGCCTCGTCATCGACGAAACATTCGACGAAGCATTCGTGTACGAATGCTGTCGCGAACTACCGTTCACACATTCGTGGGGTGATTCATTTTGACATTCGCACACGAACATGGAGGACGTGTTCATATGATATAATATAGCGACGTTGAATGAAAAATATTATGAAATTTATGGTAGCGATATTTTGGGTTCCAAATGAGCTCTTCATTTTCGTAAAATTCTAGAAATTCTAAAATTCGCCCTTCACTCCACTCCATTTTTGTTACATAATAATAATAATACTAAATACTAATAATTAATCTGTGTTGGAGCACCAAAATGATAGCGTAGAGGCTATCATGCCGTAGAGAAAATCAAACTTATCTCTGTAAATAATACACAATGTCGTTTGTATTATAGCCCCAAACATGGCCCTTTTGACTCACATGATGCATTGATAGTTTTATGTGAAACAGTAATACTTACATTTGTATCACAAAAAAACTTCCTTTGAAAAAACACACACACACAAACTGTGTACACACAGCCCGACTGAGGTTCAAATGTCGAGAAATGGCGAATATTACGAGATTTTCCATAGAATACGTAAAAACTCAGCGTTGCCACTTCCCGATTTTACCTTCCCTAACACCCAACGATAACAATAAATCGGTATTATTGATGACGTTTAAAATGTGGGGTAGAATTGATGTTTCTAACGATTCATTTGATTTGAAAAAGTCTATAAAGAAACTTATCTTAAAATACTATAATAATTAGATGAGGTAATAGCCATTTATATAAGTATTCATAACATATCAGATTTATCTTCAAATCTGTCATACTTGCTGCTACAGCGACAGTTAAAATGCACCTCTTCCACGGCGGATTGTATATTTTAAGCTATTTTCTTACCTTTTTTTATGTTTGATTGTAAATATATTTTTAGACTATTATTGGAACTCAAATAATTCTAATGCATGCTTGAGTACTTTGTTTTCTTCGTTAGAATCAGTTTTCGAGCATAAGATAAACACAATACTTTTTAAAATACAAAGGGCGGAGAAATATAATTGCAAAATCAGCAAAGATTGGCGGCCTCGCCCATATCTTTAAGTTTACACAATAGTACACTTATGTGGCATTGGTAAGAAAAGAAACGACTGTAAAAACTAATAACATTGTACTAATTTTATTATAATAATAACATGATAACATTATAAAATACAGTTATACACTGTACTAAAAAAATAGGCTAATTGAAAGTACAGTGTACTTAAATCAAATATGTATGTTCAGCTTTGTACACGTCCTGTAGGGTCGGACGCTAGCTGTCAACTGAATGCAGGCGAATGTGTTAACAGAAAGTTCGTATTCGCTATTCGTGTCCTTTGATTCGCGTCCGAAAAACCGCTCTCAACGCGAATGCCGCGAATCGCGAGGCGAAGTGCGAGGCGAATAGCGAGCGCCTGTTTACACATTCGTGTTCGTTATTCGCCTCGTGATTCGCCTCGCTATTCGTGCGAATGTATAAATGCGGTATTATATGGTTACAAGTTGTCATGCTATTAAGTTTCCAAACATCAGGAGACTGGACAAATATATTACAGATGAAATTCATTACATTTGTATATGTAATTTAGAAATTAAAAAAAATATAATATACAAATAACTTAAATACACATCTATGATCTAAAATAACTACTTCAGCAATTTCAACAACTTGATGTAACTAATTTGACTTTTTCAACGCAGATGTTTTGAGGTAAATCCAAGGCGGTTGAAATTTTATAATTAAACCCATCTATTCAGTACTCCAGGCAATCAGGCGTAGGCATCTGATGCTAAGAAATAGTGCCAATTAAAGGTACAAGTTGGAACCGAGCGACACGTGACAACTGCTGCAGCAGCTGCAGACGATGTGTTGTCGCGACACTACTGGTTTCTATGTATTTCTATGAATGAAACGTCGTCTGCAGTTGTCGCTTGGTTCCAACTTGTACCTTAATGTTGCCAATTACAGCTTATATTTTCGCTATTACAGCTGGTCTTTGGTAGTTTTTTAAAAGAC
Source organism: Lysandra bellargus (assembly GCA_905333045.1). NCBI lineage: Eukaryota > Metazoa > Arthropoda > Insecta > Lepidoptera > Lycaenidae > Lysandra > Lysandra bellargus. The sequence goes on along the minus strand of HG995351.1, from coordinate 8,768,100 downwards.
AAAATGAGGATTTTCGATACATCAATTACCACCAGAGGGACGGTAGGATCTTTCGTGTCAAATGCCGTGTCTGACAGACATATCGCTGGCCCCGGACAATAAAGGCGTAATATCAAAAATCGTTTTGTTCAGGAGAGACAAAATAAGCTAATTTGTTTATAGTGCAGCGTACAGTGGTCCAAAACAAGCATTTGAAGTATCATATGAAAGCAAATTCTTTTACCTATTTAACCATATCAAAATAATTGTAATAGTGTAAAAAATTATTGAAATAATTGAAAAAATGTATAATACAACTAATAAGCAATATTGTTTTAATTGCAAGATTGTTTATTGACTTTATAAAAACACCAAACCGCTTGAGATTTATGACTGTAAGAACAAAATACGACGTATTTTTTTGCTTTAGCTTTCGAGCGTACTAGCCGATTACTCCCTTCTTCTGCGGAATCTTACAGCGAAAGCTTAGCTGTATCGTATCTTCACTGGTTTTTTTTAGTTATGTTTCGTAGAGTAATGCAAGAATACAGTTTTAGTCGTAAGAGAATTTTCCATTCCATAAAGCTGTTGTCATTTATTATACCTAAAACGTTATTAAAAAAAATGAAAAAAATAGTGGTGATAGACTAATACTCAGAGAAGCCAAAAATCAAATAACATAAAAAAGGGCGTAACCGGCGTTTACCACTTTATTGCCCGGGGCTAGCGATATGACACCTAGTTATATCGTGACATGTGGAAGCTGTTTGACTTGTCTTCTTCGCCTATCGTCTACGTTTTGATTTTGACCCAAGTCTGACGTAAAGTTAAAATGTGGTTACCATCGTCGGAGACTATTTGGGGGGATGTTCCTAAGTCTAGGTTTAATACCTGGTATCTGTTGAGTATCTTGGAGACGCAGCCGTGCGAGACTCTGAGCTGGCGCGAGATGACGCAGGGCCGCACTCCCGCCGCTGCCATCTCCACTATCTTCAGCCTGATGTGGTTCGGCAGCGGTCGGCCGTTGATGAACAGTCCTCCTAGCTGGTTCACGCGTCCCTGTCCTAGAAAAGGAGCATTTAAGGGGTATCTACAATGTTATGTACCATCGAAGAAATTGATTCCTAGGCAGTTGACAGATCAATGTCATTTGGCCGGATCATGTCAATTTGTTAATTGTGATCTGTCGGCTGGGTTTGACGTAACGCGACCAAATGAAGTAGATCCGTCAACTGCAGCTGAATCAATTTCTTCGATGGTACAATAGAGGTCTTCGTATGATATCAGTGAATGTCGTCGCAAATTGCATATTATGCTGCAAGACAATATGTCCGCTATAATTGAGACCATAAAATTATAACATAATTATAGTTAACCCCAAAAGTGGCCTTAGAGTAGGTTCACACGGCACAATCATGCACTTTTTTTGCAGTATACGGCAACAAATCGTGCAGTATAATCGAAGCGTGAATGGTTCTATATACATTGCATGCGCCACTATTTATTCGTACAGGAAACGTGCAGGATTGTGCCGAGTGAACCTGGCCTTATTATTTAGGTAAATTCTCATAAACAATGTTATTGAACACTAAAAAGTTATGACAAAATACTGTAGTGTTTCACGCAATAGCATGTTTAAATATTATTAATTTCTGATTTTTAAAAATTTGGTCTAGTATTCTAGAAGTAGAATTAAAATTACGCGCCTTTAATTAGCTGTTCTGATAAAAGTTATTTTGATAAACAAATGATTTGTACAGTGTTATCATATTGGCCGCTATTTTTCCAAAATTTAAAGTAGCCTTCCCAGAATTTATTCGATTATTTAGACATCTTTCCGTAATGAGGGACCTTACTAGATAGACTAAAATTAAATTGAACTTATTGACTTATTTTGATTGATTGATAATAATAATAATAACTCTTTATTGCAAATCAATTATCATTTTACCAAAATACAGTACATAAACGAAAGATACAATAATAAATATTTAATATTACTAGTAGTAGGTACTAATTGATATACAAAAGACGAATTTATTGCTATTAAGCAACTCTACTAGTAGGTATAGTTAACATTTTGTAGATACGATTGAAAATTGGAATAAGGTAAAAATCGTGTAGGTGCGCAAACTGAACTAATCCTAGTGCTTAAAGTATTACTAATACTAAAATTAAGACAAATTCTGAAACTTACTAACTGTTACTAAAACAGAACTATTTATGCTGGTAGTTAACTATTTGATGACAAAGCAAAGATGTGATAAGATTAAGGAATGAGCTAGTGCATATTAAGGAAATGAGATTTAAGTTTATGTTAAAAAATTGAGCTTTTCTTAATTTCGAGGTACGGAACCCTAAAAGCTAAGATTACAGCCTAAATACCATAATATTATATTATGTATTGTAGTCGCGTCAGATACAGTGCTTTACTTTTTGATCTAATATTTGGAAATAAGGTTCAGAATTAATCGGATCTTTCAGTACATTCAAATTTTTTATAAATTTTAAACAGCGCCATCCATTATTAATATAGGCATAACGTTTTACTAAGCTATGAGGTCTGTTAGTAAAGTTGGCATAACAATTTATTGTTATGCCAATTTATTATTATCAAAAACTTTAGCAATCTTACATGTTAAAACATGTTAGATTGCTAAAGTTTTTGATAACACATAACTGCGTTGTTTTTTCATTTAGGTATTGTGCAAAACTGTAAGTACTTAATAAGTACTTAGTAAAATTGCAGAATAATAATATGAAATAATAACAAGTCTAAATTCTAATTACGATTTTACAAAAAGATATTGTATAAAAACAAAATTATTACAATTACCCACAATCGTAGACTTAGGTCGTAAAGCTACTAACAAATTATTAATATCAAAATACCTTATTACTAATATGAATATCATAGTTGAGGCTAATAATAATTATAGCTTGTATAGCCTCATAAAATATTATATGCAACGGGACCATAACAAAAGAAAGTCATGCTTTTGACTCAGGAATGCAGGCCTAGAGCCTTCAAGCAATGTGCTCTATTTTGAGCAAAATTATATACAGGACGCCCCAATTCTGGCACTCAGAAATTAATTATAACATAAATAATATCATAATAGTTGACCCTTAGCATTTTCTTAGATTCTAGAGTAAGTTATGTCAGAGTGAAGAAAATTTAAGTGGAAAATCTTCGTCGAAAGCTTCAAGCGATATTTCCAACACAGCATTTCTTTTAAATTTTTCTTTATCTCATACGATAATAATTCTGGGATGATATAACATTGCTTATATATTTTTGATTCTTATGTGGCATGAGCTCTTAAAATAAAATCTATGAAAGCTCCTAAAAGTTTTACTTTTTATGCTTATCTACGATTTATGGTATTGCTTTTTAAAATTTTTATCAAGGCAACGTCGCGTCGGTGCTTTTTTAAGTTTAATTAATTGTTCACATTGTTATTATTATAATTTAATGTGTGCAGTGGCATAACTAAAAGAGATTTAATCCTAAAAGCTTAATATATTAATATATACCCTTACCTACCCACACATCCATACCATTCTGGTGTCGTTCCATCATGATATGTTATACACAACACTTGTCACAGTAATCATTACCACAGTCACATATTCAAGCGGTCTAAAGTGCGGGCTCAACCCGACTGTACCTAGTCTAGGCGGCGACTAAAAAAAAAAAAGATAGAGGTATCTTTTTTTCTGCGCGTGAGTGTGGCTGAGGAGGTAGTAGTGGACTGAGTTGTGAGCCTGTGTGAGGCACCGGCGAGAGGCCGGTCTTAGTGTGAGTACACCCACCACGGATTATCTCACTCGATATTAAGATCGACTTAACTAATTCGACTTCTTGTTTGAGGTTATTTATTTGGACAATTATGTGTCGTAAATTTTGTGTTTGTAAATGTTTAGTCATGTTTATAACGATGAAACTATTTATTTTTGTTTTTCTTAATCAATAATTAATTAATAAATTTTTTATTAATACACGCTTTAGCTTTACAAAATAACAAATTATTATTAATGTAGTACCGATATTTTAATTTCATTAAAGTTCTTAGAATTAAAACATTAAAATTACAAGAAAAAAAGAAAAGATTAAAGTGCGTAACAAAAAAAAAAAATATATTTGAAAACGGAACAGGATGAATGAAAATGGTGGTGAACGCATATGGTACGTATTGTAGAGTTTTTGTCACCCGAGTTGCGCTCGCGCATGGAAGGGGCGGGCTGCCGATGAAAGTGGATCGATAGAACTATATTCATCTCTGTCTAACACAATAAATGCTAAGAAAATGTTTAGGTATAAAAAATAAGCGAAATTTCATGTCAATGATAATTTACTTTAATATCATTGTTATTCAAAATACAGAAAGTAATACGACGAAATAAAACAATTATTCTGTATACTTTAGTTCTATTAAATAATTTGCAAAGTATTTGTGACATTATTTAATAATATTAATAATAAAGCTTAATTAATTGAAAGGAAACACGCTTAGCTTCAAACACGTGCAAGAATTTTCTGACTCACTATACAATGAAAATTGTAGGGTAAAGCGTCTCTAGAAACAGGATAATTTAAATTTAAAATGGGTTAGAGTAATGGGGAAAATATTTAGAGAGTATACTTTGACCAATGTTTATAGAGAGAGTCTTTGCAAGCTTTTCTTGCTCCATATTACAATATATTATAATAATATTGCTAGTCGATAATACTTCGGACACAATATGATCTTCATTATGAAGCTTTAGTATCAGCACAGAATACTGTATAATAACAAACACTTACACTGGACTCGGCGAAACATGGCGGTAACGGTCATTGACTTCCCTGTCAAAAACTTGTCATTTTCTATACAAAAGCTAAAAATAAACTATCGGACGCATCCATAAGTCGCGGCTGATGGATGGGGCTTAACAATGTGCACGGTTCATCCGTGGATGCAAAGACCTAACCTTATGTCAATGACAGACGTCCGCGGATGCAAAAACATCCGGCCAGCCAGATTCTGTTCGGACGTCCGAACGCTCAAGATCATAGTTAGTATTTAGTATTTGTAGTGAATTGACAGATTTCAATTGCGTGAGACGTCTTGCAAATCTGTCAAAATCCATACCTACTTTAGAAATGCATCTACGCGTAGCGTTGCGGTCTGAATTGCCCCTAGTACCTACTCATTAGTTAACAAAAATATATTTTACTAAAAGGCAATTAGGTAGCTGGATTAATTATTGATCCATACTAGTACTATAAAAGCGTCTCTGCCTGTCTGTCCCGGGATAGGGCAGAGATATTTCTTTTCACCCAGAAATATGTACGGTTCCCGCGATAAGCGAATTTTAACGCAACGGATTTGCGGTCATTGTCTAGTGATATTACATATATTATACCACATAAAATTGTTGTCAAGTAAAGAAAATATAAAAGTACCTATCTACTACCTGCGTCCTACACTTTACCTCTACAGTTATTTTTTTGTCCTTCACGTAGGTATAGCTTCTAATTTCTAGATCATGATTCATGACTTATCTAAAGTACCTAACCAAACTTTAAAATATGTTCATATAGTATCAGCAGCATAACTTTCGTTACTAATTAAATTACCGGTAAGCTCACAAAACAACGGATTTATACGTCATTAATTCTTACGACCTCAATCCGCAAATATGCCACAATTCACTGAAAATCAATGAAAATGCACGTAGAGAATACGTGAAATCGAGTTAAACAGATTTAATTAATTTATTCCAAATAGAATCGACCGCTGAAGCCTCTTTTGCATCAAATTGCTCATTTTCACGGCACAATAATTCGTAACTGTAGTCTTTACTGTTTTTTTTTCTGTTGTTAAATAGTAGAATAAAAAACTTCTTCCCACGGTATCAGTAAACAAACCTTTCTACTTGGTATATGGCTAGTAGTTTGACGCTTCATTTACTTTAATAACATTTACGAGAAATTTTAATATTCACAAAAAGTGCAAATAAAAAATGTCAGAGAAAGTTATTAAAAGCTTCTCACCAAAAGCGAAACATGGATTAAAAACTGCTCTGTTGCATTATTATTTTTTGTGCAGCTACAATTATGTTTTAAGGTTTTTTTGGCTACGCAATAAATACATATAACAGTAATTAAAACTTTCCGTTCAACTACTTGTTTTACTATTCGTAGCTAAAAAAATTACAGAGGCTATATTTCTACTGACTAGTACCAGGGCTACCTTTCTGACATAACAAAGACCGAGCATTCGTTTTGGGGGTTCCAAAGCAGTTTTATCATGATTCGCTTAACACTCTAAAGTTAAATAAATGCTACTTCAAGTTCTTAAGACTTAGAGATTATTAAAACTGTTGAATATTAAAACTGGAGTAGTGTCATTTTGAATTAACTTTTATTTTCAACTGGAATGCGACGTTATTTATATAGTAATTGAGTTTCTTGGGTCGTGAGACTGTAACACTGGTAGCTACTTATCAATGGATTCCATGGAATGAAAAGCTATTGTAAGAGATACGAGGTGACCGTGACCCTTATACCCTCGCAATAGAGCCTATAATCTCGCTATGATCGATGATGTTTTTATAGTTTGGTATCAATGAAACACTTTGTGTGGAGTCATCGTATTTTAATGAACCCCCGATGACATGCCGGCCAGTAATAGACTATTTTTTAGTATTTTTTATCCGAAGGATGCAGGAAGGTATCAAAATTAAACGCTTTGTATGTACCTACCCAAAACCTTGGGTAATTTATAAATTTTTAAGGGTAGGTTTTTTCGCACTGACCGGTTCACTTTTTAATGAGCTACGAAGGATAGGCCCAACGTCAACTTAATAGAACAACTTTTTAATTAACACTTCAGTAAAAAGGTTTTTTTCATCCATACTAATATTATATACGCGAAAGTGTGTCCGTCTGTCAGTCTATCTGTCTGTTACCTCTTCACGCCCAAACCGCTAAATCGATTACGCTAAAAGTTGGTATATAGATACTTTGAGTCCTGGAAACAATGCAAGGTTTCCGCGCGATAAGCATGTAGGTATATGTTACGCTCAAAGATCGAAATCGTTCAGTGAGCGAAAAAATAGCTCACAACGCGTTGTGGTCACAATGAAACAGCCACGACGCGAATTTCGCGTCGTGGCTCTAATGAAAACGGCCACAAATCACAATCACAATCACAATCACAAAAAGGCCATAACGTGAAATTCGTGTCGTGGCTGATATGCTATTTGTTCTTCTTGATTTGTTCTTGATTGATTAATCATCCATAGGTATGGAATATTATATTTGAACTACCACGCGTACTACAAAATATTTTTTTTACTAAATCACTGCATAACGTGTTTATCATTATTATTTATAAAATATCCACAGTTTTATACTATCAGTACTAATAATTATTATTAATGTCTGTCTCTCTGTCTGTCTGGCGCAACGTAGTAGCGGACATCAACTAATAGTATTATATTTAAATTATATTAATCAAAATAAAACTATATTTGTATTATTTATTGAGATCAGATTACTAAATACTTATACACAAAACAACAACACGTTGCGCCAGAGAGACAGACAGATAATATTAGTACGGATAGTATGGAACTATGAATATTTTATAAAAAATATAATGACAAGCACGGCATTGATTTAGTAAAAGAAAAAATATTTTGTAGTACGCGTGGTAGTTGAAATATAATCTTCCATACCTATGGATGATTAATCAATCAAGAACAAATCAAGAAAAATGAATAGCATATCAGCGACGACATGAATTTCGCGTTATGGTTTTCTTGTGGTTGCCAGAACGCGTCCTGGCCGTTTTCATTATAGCCACGACGTGAAATTCGCGTCGTGGCTGGTCACTGTGACCACAACGCGTTGTGAGCTATTTTTTCGCTCATTATTACGGTCTTTGAGCGTAACATATGTATAAAATAAATTAGAGCAGTATATTTTGTGTCTTAATCAGGACAAAAATTAGGTTTTCCAAGAAAACTGCGAACACGCAATATCATCGCAAAAAAGAATATATCTTAAGAGATTCGCTCTATTCATCAAAAGAAGACAAATTAATGAAATAAGGAAAAAAAGAAATACCAAAGAATTTTTAAAGTTAATTTTCTACGTAAATAAGCTTTAATCTTTCCCTACGTATTTACTTTCGACGTTTTTCTAAGAATTTGATTTATTTTATTTGGCTTAGTTTAGAATTTAATCGGTATAAAGATCTAAAGAAATAATAAATGAAAGACTTTGCTATCCGTATTTCAAAATACTAGAGATCGCCCAATGGTCGAAATTCGACCTCAGATAAAATAAAACCGGGCCACGCGCGATATGGGTTTCCGTAGTACCGCTAGTTTATTGGAAATTTTTGTATGGTCAATGAATGTACATTTGTAACATGTTTTACACTACTAACAACATCATCTCAGTTACTTTCAAAGGAATTTGAATGAAAAGTTCCTTTATGCTTCGCCGAATACATTTTTTTAGTTGATACTATCACTCAATAACTTATGAAGTCTTCTTAGCCGTGACAGTTTTCCTTTTAAATTCAGCATATTTCCTACTTCCGTGAATTTTTTCACATTGGAATTTTTTCACATTTCAAATGGATCCCTAAATCGGAAAATGATTTGTGAATACTCATAATGTTTTTAAAAAACCTATCCAACGACACCCCACAAGTTGGGGTGGACGCCAAAAAAAAATTCATCCCCTTGATGTGTAGGGGTGGTACCATAAAAAATTTTTTTTTAAAGATTTTATGTACCATTTTGTCGGCATCATTAATAATAAATGTGAATTCATGCCAAATTACAGCTTTGTAGGTTCTATAGTATCTGAGAAAAACCGTGGACAGACAGACGGACAGACGGACGGACAGACCAAAACTATAAGAGTTCCTTGTTGACGACGGAACCCTAAAAATAAATTTTAAGTTTAAAATTTCAACGCTTTTCTTTCTTTTCTTATTATGGCACTTCGGCTATATAACCATGGCCAGTGTCTAGTATATTATTATGGCAGGAAAACAATATTCTTCTGTTTTTATTGTTCTGTGATTATGGTAATTGGTATACAATTTTCAGCATCGTTTTTCTATATCGTCAGGTCCAAAGTCTAGTTAAAGTCTTAAGTAAAAATTAATACAGTCAAGTCAAGTCAAGTCGGTTGATTCAGTAAACTGGTAGACGCCTTACTGAAACTTTCGATGGAGTTTTGGAGGGAACACAAAATACGAGTAGCACGTTTCTGGATATTGCATCACTTTCCTACACTTGTGCACGATAACGAATATCTAATGGTTAATATCCTACCAATATTCTTTAATATAATATCTTACCATTAAAAATCCAGTTTGCACAATTTTAGGAAAATAATACAAAACCACAACATCACTCTTTCACATTCCCGACAAAACTTCCAACGCTTTTCTCTTCTATTGATCTAATATTGTCAAAAATTGAATAATTCCTGCGACAGTCTCAGATAAAGTCAAATGATGGCCGTGTTATAATTGTCTAAGGACCTGTTTCACCACTTTCTGATCAAGTACCGAATAGGCTATTCACAACTTTTTTGACAGATTCTTCATACTAGATCTGTCAAGTTAATTGGTAGATAGCCTATTCGTCACTTATCAGGAAGTGGTGAAACAGGCCCTAATAGTATTTAGGATTCAATAAAAAAAAACTTAGGGTCTGTTTCACCACTTCCTGATAAGGTTATCCACCACTTAACTTGACAGATAGAGTATGGAGAATCTGTCAAATAAGCCTACCCGGCACCTTATCAGGAAGTGGTGAAATAGGCCCTTAGTCTATTTTCAATTTGACAACAGACTTCAATCATAAAAGAAACTCCCTGTCAAAAACTTGTCATTTTCTATATAAACCGCGATTGACAATGAAGTGTCAGATGATGTCAATCGCGGCTTTGTATAGAAAATGACAAGTTTAAAATTAGATGCATCTTTGTGATTTTTTTCTATAGAGACAATTTTAAGATATCGCGTTTTTGCTCAGATCTGATTCTTGGAAATATAATGTAGTATCTAATTTTAGAAAATTAAATAATTCGGGGCTTATTTTCAGGTATAAAAATGAATTAGGGGTTTGTCGCCCCCTTAAGTAAGCCACGAGTAAACTTCACAAATCGTACAAATCTATTTAGGAGGTAAAACGTAAGCCTCAATATACAAAGGGGGATAAGACGGTAAAGGAAAAATTTCTGAATATAATTTTATTCAAACGGAAAACTCATAAGTAAATCAGATATTGTGTAGTCTATTGTTTCTTAAGCCTCAATACCTATGTCAATACGAGTACACGTGCAAGAGCTGGGAATCTGGGAGACAACGACAAAAAATTGGATTAAGTATAATTTTTAAAGATTTGCTTATAACTTAATTTTCGTCTTTTTAATAGCAATTTCCAAATGAAAAGCCCGTTTTGAATAAAGTCAATCAGAATTATCGTGAAATAGCGATGTTTAGAAACTGTAATCGGTTACAAAGTTGCATTAACCAACATGGTGTTTAGCTTAGTTCACTCTTTCTCTCTACAAATATTCAGAAATCATATAATAATATGGAAACCTTCATTAGAATTATATAAGTAACACACATGTAGTTTTTATTATTCGTAGCACACGTGTTTATAGTTAAAGAGGTTTGAAAATTATGACTTTCCGTAATTTAGTGTTCTATTGTTTATTTCTTACACAAGACTTAAAGCCAAAGAGATAATATAATAACTAAGAAAATCCATAATATTTGTATTTTTAATAGCAATTTTTAGCTGAATAGCCCTTAATAAATAGTAAGTCAAAATTGTGAAATTAGCGAAGCTTAGAAACTAAGCCCTGCCTAAAGATGCAGTTTTCAAGGTGTTGTAGCTTAGTTTCCAAAGAGCTTTCTTTGTAAAATATTCTGGAGTATTACAATATAATCTGGAAACATTTGGTGTATTATAACTTTTACGTCTTTAATACTAAATACACGTCTTGTAAGTCTTATAGTCAAAGGGAAAATGCCTGAAAAGTTAATAACTTTCATAATATTTGTCTCTCCAACTGAAAAGCCTTTACTAATATTAATAATTGTCAATTTTTATACAGATAAACATTAGGTGTACAAGAATTGTCAAATAATAATTCACAAACACCTTGTTTTGCAACTCTTCAATACTAAACACCCGTAGTCAAAGAGAATTCCTGAAAATTTGCTTATAACTTTTCATAATATTTATATTTTTAATAGCAATTTCCAAGTGGAAAGCCGGTAATGAATAGTAAATCAGGTATTGTGTGGGGTCGGCGGAAACGTCCACTGGAGCGAGTCCAGCTCGTTACAAGCCTCTTTCATCACTCGGTCATTTCCTGACACTTTTTTTCACGGATTCCTGTGGATATAGCTCTGTTTCTCACAAGAACCACTCAAATGACTTGCGTTTGCTTCATTGATAAATAGAAATGGAAATTGTAGAAACCTTACCAACTGTGGTGAGAAAGGAAATTATATTTTGGCAGTCTATGTGGATATTATTATTCCTTCGATCGCGAATTCTTGGAAATCTATAATTGCTCTCGCGGCCACAATATGTGGCCACTTGGGAGTTGAAGGATTATTATAGGTCTACCAGAATCTGATGGCAAAAAGTGAGGAAAGTAAAGCAATACCGGGGTAATTGGAATAAAATATTTTGATCCTTTTTTTTTTTTCAATGATGAAGGATATTTTTGAAAATCTGCCATCAAAATTTGCCATCAGATTCTGGTAGACCTATATATTTAAATGTAAGGTGATGTAGACTGGCTAGATAGAACGAAGTTCCATCGTAGCACTTCAGCTATTCGAATCCACTTAATCTTAATAAAGCATTAAGTAAGAATACAATTCTAAGGCTACCTTATAAATCTACTAGATGATGCCCGCAACTCCGTTGCGTCAAAACTCGTTTATCACGCGGGAACCGTACATTTTCCGGGATAAAAAGTAGCCTATGTCCTTTCCCGGGACTCAAAGTATTTCCATACCAATTTTCAGCAAAATCGGTTCAGCGGTTTGGACGTGAAGAGGTAACAGACAGACAGACACACTTTCGCATTTATAATATTAGTATGGATATGGATTAGTATGGATTAGGTCACGAAAAGTTCCACGAATGTCCAGACTTATTAGTAGCTGTCTGTCTATCTGTCTGTCTGTCTGTCTGTTACCTCTTCACGCCCGAACCGCTGAACCGATTTTGCTGAAATTTGGTATGGAGATACATACTTTAATAAAATTATAATCTAGTTTTTAATATAATTGATTAGACGAAATTAAATGGAGATTCATGATTGACTGGATGAAAAAAGCACGTAAGATTGTTTTGGTTACATTAAGAGTATCTATAATTACGTGCGCGACTCTGTAAATAAAAAAAGCTCTATCCGTCGGTCTGTCCTTTGTTAAATAAATTAGTTTCGGTCTACCAAATTACGCCGGACCTATCTATACACCGGAGTACGTCATTGAAATATGCTCTACCTAAGAATATATTAGCATATTTGAATATTGTAACAAAAAGGAGAATTGAAACAAAAGTTTTTAAAAATCTTTTGGGGAAACTAGTGGCCGAACTGTTTTCATTGATTTATTCATGGCCACAGAAGAGATATAAGGCGCCGCGACGCTTTTGAAATACGTTTTCGAATTCGTAATGAGTGTTACAAAATAAAGATTTGTATTGTTTTTGGACTCAGGAATTTAGAAAACAAATATGTCACATTCGTTTAGAATACTCAAGCATTGTAAAAGTTAAGTTTTCTTTTATGTGTGACATCGATATATAGTGCACTAGATGAAGCCAACCCTGTTCCGCCAAAAGTCGTTTATCACGCGGGAACCGTACTTTTTTCAGTAACAAAAACTTCTATGCCCTTTCCCGGGCCTCAAATTATCTGCATAGCTTTCAACAAAATGGGTTCAGCGGTTTAAGCATGAAGAAATAACAGACAGAAAGACAAGCAGACAGGCAAACAGCCAGATAGACAGAAAGACAGACAGACACACTTACGATTTAAAATATGACGTATAAGGATGGACTGTGGCTCACTATGGTATAGCGGCATTATGATATTGCGCCCTAGAAAACGTTCTATTTGTCGTCATAGCAATAATATCTAAAAATTGCACCATTTATTTTACAATCAAAGTAATTAAAATAACATAATATTCCCAATTCAAAGGCAGGCTTATCAGCAGTGATAAGGCGTTTGATAAATTGCCTGTTTCATATGGCGTTCATTAGGAGCGTGCAGAATGCGCTCCGTTGCGCGCCGATAGTGAAACGATAAAGGGTTTTATTACTTCAAATAGCATTGCCAGTATAAATTGAACTATTAGAGGCTACCCACAATTCCGTAGGTACTATCAGAGAAGTTGATTCCTAGGCAGATGGAGGACCTAAGTAATAAGGTCGCGCATCTGACCGATCACAGCTAACATTGAATTGTCATAAGCCGACCACACGTAGATCCGTCAACTGCCTAGAAATCAATTTCCTCGATTACATTTTTTCGGTATCAGGGTAAAAACTATCGGAATCGGACACGAGGGTATTTTCATACCACATTTCATGAAAATCAATTAAACGACTTAAGCGTGAAGAGGTGACAAACATAATATTATGATTGTCCTACAAACATGTAATATTATGTTTGTCGTGGATAGTATTGTTGGGTTAGAGGTTAGATGCAGGGTTTTTAGTATTTTAGGATTCTAAAAAACAACAGTCTTCAAAAGATAAGTTATACTGTATCTAGTCAATTCGCAACGAAATGAAATTAGGCGCGACTTGAACATACATAAAAGCAATACAAAATTGTATTGAAATTCAATTTATTATCACCAATATACACCAAAGCGTTGCGTCTCGTTTGGGTGTAAGCTACAACATCCATATTCATACTATCCATACTTCCATACTAATATTATAAATGCGAAAGTGTGTATGTCTGTCAGTTACCTCTTCACGCTCAAACCACAAAACCGATTTTGCTGAAATTTGACATGGAGATACTTTGAGTCCCGGGAAAGGACATAGAATACTTTTTGTCCCGGAAAAATGTACGGTTCCCGCGTGATAAACGAGTTTTGGCGCAACGGAGTTGCGGGCGTCATCTAGTGTATATAATATAATCTAATATTATAAATACGAAAGTGTCTGTTAGTCTGACTTTTCGCGCCCAAATAGCTGAACCAATCTAGCTCGGTTTGGAGACACTTTAAGTCCCGGGAAAGGACATTCGCTACTCTTTATCCCAAAAAGAAATTAGAGGTATAATTGTTCTGTGAGTAACTGTAACTTGCGATGCTAAAAATTTCTAGTAGGTATAGAGTACGAATAATATAGAGTATACCCCGGAATTTTTACGTGACAAAGTTTATCAAAATCAGTTCATTAATTTCAGAGCCTATTAAACGATAGAACAATCAAATTTCTATTCATAACTAGACGTTCCGCGCGGCTTCGCCCACGTAAATTAGATATTTCACAGACAAATAATTAGTCCACAAAAAAATAGCCTATGATCCTTCACGTGATCTACTTCTTATCTGACCCAAAATAACAGAAAATTGCTGTAGTAGTTCGTGAGATAAGCCCTTTCAAATAATTTCCCCCGTTTTTTCCACATTTTCCTTTATTTCTTCGCTTCTATTAGTCTTAGCGTGATAAAATGTAGCCTATAGCCTACCTCGATAAATGGGCCATCTAACACTGAAATAATTTTTCAAATCGGATCAGTAGTTCCTGAGATTAGCGCGTTCAAATAAGCCCTTTCAAATAATTTCCCCCCGTTTATTCCATATTTTCCCCTATTTCTTCGTTCCTATTAGTCTTAGCGTATAAAATATAAATACATATAATTAGATTATCTAACACTGAAAGAATTTTTCAAATCGGACCAGTAGTTTCTGAGATTAGCGTGTTCAAACAAACAAACAAACGAACAAACTCTTCCGCTTTATAATATTAGTATAGATATAAGCGTAGTTAGATCAGAATTATAATGTTTGTATCACACAACTTTGATACAATAAAGTTGTGGTTATCAAGTAGAGCATCATTTCATCGTGCCTACATCGCCGGTGCGGTTGCCTGCAGTGCATTAATAATGAAGAATATTATTAAATACAACCGCCGACTGCAGCTAAGATGTAGGATATTTTCTACTTCATAATAGATGACGAGAAAAATCAATATTATTGTCTTGGTTTATGTAGGTATACCTATTACCTATAAACAATGAATTCAATACTTATGTTGAAAACTCTTTATTATTTTATATTACGTACGAAATGCTGTTAATCTATACTTATTATTATTATTATATATCATAAATGCGAAGGGTATCTGTCTGTCTGTCTGTCTGTCTGTCTGTCTGTTATCTCTTCACGCCCGAACCGCTGAACCGATTTTGCTGAAATTTGGTATGGGGATACTTTGAGTCCCGGGAAAGGACATAGGATACTTTTTATCCCGGAAAAATATACGGTTTCCGCGCGATAAACGAATTTTGGCGCAACAGAGTTGCGGGCATCATCTAGTATTTCATATAATCGTGCATTTAAGCCTTTTGTGTTGCTTGAACATTGATTTTAGCCTGCCAGCTTTTCAGTACGTCAACGGCATCTGCCTTCATTTTCCTCGACCGGATGTATTCTATACAATTGTATTACTAGAATCAATCTCCCGGAAATCAAAACATTTACCATTACATATTATACAGCTTACATGTAGAACATTGCACACTACTCAGCTCAACATTTACTCTTAGATCTTAAAGCGAAAAAAATATATAGGTCTACCAGACTCTGATGGCAATTTTTGACAGCAGATTTTCAAAAATTATCCTTAATCATTGGATAAATTTTTATATTTTCATGTTTCACACACAAAATAAGCGTCTAAAGGAATAAAAAAGGATGAAAATGTTTTATTCCTATTACCCCGGTATTGCTAGAGTCAATTTATTTTCTCACTTTTTGCCATCAAATTCTGATAGATCTTTAGGTACAGCTTGAAAATCACAAGCGCCCTGTTACACTATGTCTCATGTATTGTTCAACATAAAACAACGAAGTTGCTGATATGTGTTTATATAGTGCGTAGAGAATATTCACGCGCACTTTATTTTTATGTTGAAAAAGCCATGTCTTAGCTTTTTTACGCCCTGAAACCTTTGTTTACAACTCAAAAAAGGTTAGTTTTTACTTCTTATCATAGTGTAGTGTGTTGATTTGTTGAATCCTTAAAAGTACTATCAACTACACAAATCGAAAAGTTTACTGTTAGTCTGGCTGGTAAAATACGATAGGCAACATACAACTTACAAGAGATTCGAATTCTCTATTTTTACTATTATCACCGCTAGTTGTTTCGTGTTTTTTTAAAAAGAACAAGAATTTGGCTGTTGTTTGTATATGCTTTCATTTTAGTAAACGAGCAACTTAATTCCAAAGTAACTTAATTCTTCGATACAAACACCATCAAAACCGGCTAAGACGTAGTTTTTGAGTTAATTACCAACACCTTTCGAGTATTTTCGATTACGAGGACGTTGTTTCCTTTATACATTGAATGGTACCTGTTTTCGCTGAAGAGGGTATTTTCACAATACCCGAAGGGCCTTTGATTTCAAGTATAATCTGTTTTCGTCGCTAATTTAATATTCAGTGTTAAAGAAGATAAGGTTACTAAGTTAGTAGTTATGTAAATTAGTTATGCCAAAATTCGTTTTTCGCGTGGGAACCGTATATTTTTCCGGGATAAAAGGTATCCTATGTCCTTTCAGCGAAATTGGTTCAGCGTTTTGGGCGTGAAGAGGTAACAGACAAACAGATACATTTACAATATTAATATGGATGTTTGTTTGGTATAGAAATTACATACAGTTTACATATCAAAGTCTCTGCTTCAAACATTTCATTTTCCAGTTTATGTGAACTAGCCCTCAATGTGAAAGTAGAAATTGCGACCTTAACCCCTCGGGATACGGTTCTTCATAGCGTGGAGAGGAACTTGGCGACTGTCTGTCTCGTTGGATACTGCTCAATAATTAATACCTATCAGAACTTCTGATCAGGTTACAGGTGGTTTCATAAAAACAAGGAAAGTACCTAGACCGCAATATTGCCAGCTTCTTAGAATTAATTTAGAGCTTGGGTATAAATATATCTAGTGTTCCATTTCATTCAAATTTTATGCCATATAGGTTTTCCTTTTAAAGCTGTATATCACATTAAATTCGACAGCGAGAATAAGATAAGTGCTCCATGGCAAACTCCGTAAGTGATTCAATTTAATAATAATTATTATGTGTAAATTGTAATATTAGTGTAGACCTAACAAAAGGTCAATTCAGCTATTTTACAATATATATTCGATCTTATCAGCTTCATATCACATTGATGGACCAAAAAAAGCGATTTCGAGATGGCCATATTCTACGAATTCCTATGATCAGCGTTAATTGTACATGCCATTGATATAGTTACACTTTTTTACATTCGTGTCATATTGATATTATAGTTACACTTCGTAGCTCCAGACACAAGGTTAATTAACTGTAAATTGATAAATTTGAGAAACCAAAAAAAAAATCTAAGTACGTCAGACACGTTGTTATTGGCCAAACAAGAAAGACAATTCATATCTAATCGTTGATCTGAGGCCCCAAATATATTAACTATACCTACTACATAAAAACTATGATGTGGTAGTAGTACTAACATTGCATAGCAAACATGCACGTGCATTTTCCTTCAAGACTTAATAATATATTCATTAAAGTATAGCACTTTGTAAATCGAAATTGGAATTACCGAGTCAAAAGCGACGCAATCAAGCCATAATAATGTACACTCCACAGATAATAACAAAAAGGATTCATATATCAAAAGGCGACAAATCAAAATAAACAAGGCGCATTCTCGCGGGCAAGAAAGCGGAGTCGGAGATCGGAGCGCTAATGTATATTAAATATACTCGCCACATGGCATTCAAGTGAAAAACGCAGCAAAAACAAGATGGAGGTGCCATTATAGCTTATAACTCAATCAGGGGCATGGCACGATAGGTATTTTATACTTTTTCATCGTCTATTGCCGAGTAAGTGTCAATCGGTGTAATTCTGGTACAGATTGGACAGATTCCTCGCGTTCCGTACTTTTGCGGAATGTGGAAGTTCCAGAGTGAGGAAGCAACGATGTAGTCTGGATTTGTGATTTAATATCAATTGGCAATGAATGATTATGAGTAGCTTTTTAAATAGTTCATATTATATTGTTTATAAAAACTCTAATTTAGGAATTGATGCTCAAGTCTCTACGTCTTGAGCATCAATCTGCCTTCATTATGCCTTTGCCTTTTATAAAGAACTAAGAAGAACGCTACTTTGAAATGAACGTTAGGAAAATAAAACGTAGGTATTAGAATCATTTACTCACATAAGAAATTAAAAACCTACACACCACAATCAAAAATTCACAAAAAGTTGCTAATTTGTGTCCCTTTCTGATGAGTCGGAATTGATAAATGTCTGATTCTAGGCCAACAGTAAAGATTTTATTTGTAAATAGGTTAAGAATACTTCAAGTTAAGTACTTAAGTCCTATCGACTTAAATACAAGAACTGCAGTAGACCTCGCTCTAGTTATATTCGTCCTTCGATATTTCATTATTCCATAATAGAATATTGAATGTTTAACTTAATTTTGTACTCAATAATATTATTATTTAAATTATTATATGTCACAACTTAAATTTACATGTAGACAGAGGCATGTAGATTAATATAATAATTTTAAGTTGGGCCTAAAAATATCGTTAGTAAAAATAACATTTTCTTTGTACGGCAGCTGATTTCTTCTTCCTAATCTAAAAATGTCTAAGGGAATTGAAAATATTGGTAGATCTTTTTAGACTTTCTACTATAGTGGAAGACAAGATGGTCACAAAATTGCATACGAATTTATATATGAAATTCTTAAAATTCAAAACATTAAACATTTTTCCATCAAAAAAGATTTTAGATTTAATAAATTTTAGATGGGACGATTAAACTAATTGAAGATTAAAATAGAAGGGATTTAATATTCATCCCGATTCCCTCATGCCATTTCTAATAATTACAATAGATCCTATTCCTGAGCGGCTGATAAGAAATTGGAAAAAAGTATTAATTAAATTTCTTGCTTAGTTTTTTAAATTATTTCTAAGCTGATGATCCGAATCAAATTGTGCTAAAATTTTATTTCTTGCTCGGAGATTTTTCTATAATTTTCTAAGCTGATGAGGTTAACATTTTGTTCCGTGATGTGGGAACGAGCACACCTAGATGCAAAGCATGGTACTACCAGGTATTTTGGAAGTGATGATGATCATCTTAAAACGGCTATACACGCGGAGTGATCGTTGTCCGTAGAGCGAATTTGTATGCTGTCGTCTGCACAAACACGCGGGAATGCACAAAACTTATCCAGACTCCAGACAGGTCGGCCTGCCATCAGACTAATTGGGTAAATCGGCCTTCCCGTATATGGGGGCCCTTAGATGATACAGTAAAATCACTTAGCCGTAACGTAACGTTTATGGAGAGTGTTCTACGTTTTATGTTTTAGCCGTTTTAAGTGTTAATGGTAAGCTTCTATTGTCCTATATATTATACATACATATAGTCTTTTCTATGAACATAATATTTTTGTTATGTATTACCGCTAAACCGATTTGGCTGGGTATGAAGAAATTTGATTCCCGTGAAATAAACATGTTTTTTGTGGCTGCAAATTGTACGTTTATTACGCAAAAGATACATTTCTGGACGAACAAAATTGCAGCAAACCTCTAGTAACAATTATGTGGGTAATATGAAGTTGTCTCTATTGGTTATATTATGGTGTGGTAGAATACTGTGGTTTTGAGTGAATTTCTAATACGCGCATTATGAATGCCACTATAAACATCGTCTCGCAGATACAAGATAATATATTAGTATTATGTCATGGTATCTATTTAATATTTTAAAATACGAAAAAAATATTTTTTGGGCCAAAGAAGTAAGTATAGTTTTATTCTTGAGTTTAAATTTGGTCGCGAGTATTTTAATTTAAAATAGTTGAATTTTCAATATTAGACTATTAAAATTTAACAGAAATCTAGGTTTTTAGGTTTAAGGATTCTTTATTTCTAAAAAGATGACAAAATCACTCATACACAAATCTCTACCTTTGTTGCTCGTAAGTAAAAAAATAATCCCCTTATAATTATAGGTCTATCAGAATCTGATGGCAAAAAGTGAGAAAATAAATTGACTCTAGCAATACCGGGGTGATAGGAATAAAACATTTTCATCCTTTTTTATTCCTTTTGGGGCTTATTTTGTGAGTGAAACATGCAAATATATAAATTTATCCAATGGTCAAGGATATTTTTTGAAAATCTGCTGTCAAAAATTGCCATCAGATTCTGGTAGACCTACTATTTGCAGTCGTAAAACTTTTTTTTTCACCATACATCGGACATCTGAAAACTTATCAGAAGGCTCAGTAGTGTAGCGAAACTTAGCGGTTGGGCTCCATTCTACCTCATAGAGAATATTAAAAATCCTCGTCGACAGGTTCGGGAGTAGTGTTATTCCAATTTGTGAGTTTGCTGTATCATGGGTCATCTAATCACGTATCGGTGAGATTAATACCGGCGCATCAAAGGCGGTATCACACTGTTATTTTGACTGATTGATCTGCCAACAAAAAAAGGTCGCTACCGCGCTCGACGGTAGCCGAGAAAAAACATATTAGCAGGCCAAACCCTCGCGATGCATTGTATTATCACCTCAAACGAACTCGCGCTTAAAAAATACGGGCTCATTGTACGAAAATGTGACCTTCGAGAGGAGGCGATTTATTTTTTTCCGGATCGGTGTCAGATGCAGCGGCCTCGGCTTTGATTTCTCGTGTTTAGTTTTAATTGGTGGTTTCATCGAGTTTAAGTTTTACGGTCCGGCGTTGAGAGGTTAATGGAATAATGGGCGGCTTTCCCAAAGGCGGTAATAGACGGGGTGAATGTTGTGATCGTCATTTTAAATATCGATTCGGATTCATCATCGTTGGGTAAAAAATGGTACTATCGTTTTAGTAATTTACAAAAAGGGCAATATTCTGAAGAAGTCAGATTTGTCCAGCGTTCGAATAAAATTACTAACTCTAAGGAATCTGCATTCACACTCAAAGATTCGTATTCCATTACACAATAGTTTTGCATTCATGATGATGCGAATTTATTTGGTACAACTTGCCCCTATTCAATGCCATTCTTTCTCTTATATATATCTTAACAATAAAGTTGCTATTAGTTTTTTAACTTAGCTTAATTTTTGCACCCAGCATACCAAACCTTTATATTCATATCACATAGCACATCACATTGCACAATTTGTGCAGCCAGTTTAATTTTTTGGTATCATTGCTATGCTATTTTTACGGCATCATTCACGGTATAACATAACACAGTGTGCCCAATTTTTATTGTTTAGGCCACAGCGATATTGAAAGATTTCTTATTGCTTGTTTTATTGATCTGGGTATTAATTAAGCATGTCTAAAGATTTTCGTGCGTTCGGG
Source organism: Lysandra bellargus (assembly GCA_905333045.1). Taxonomy (NCBI): domain Eukaryota; kingdom Metazoa; phylum Arthropoda; class Insecta; order Lepidoptera; family Lycaenidae; genus Lysandra; species Lysandra bellargus. The sequence goes on along the minus strand of HG995351.1, from coordinate 8,746,426 downwards.
CCATAACCACTAACCTTGAAAGGCGTAAGGTCCGAAAATTGGACCCATATTGTTCATAGATGGTCCCGATGAGTAATCCATTTTATAGTCTTCGTTCACGACACATCACAACTAATTTTTACTTTTCGAAACACATTTTTTTATATTTAAGCTTCACAATAAATTTTCAAAGAATTGATACACATATTAAACAAAATGTAGTTAGATCAAGCTATCTGTTTATTACACTTTTAACCGATAATTCACCTACTAAATATTATATAGTAGTATCTAACTGGCATACATAACTACTATTGTTTTCACACTACAGTCTGCACCCAATTTTACGAACGTAAATTACACTGTAACTTTTGACTTAACCGCGACAAAACTGAATCAATTACTGTATATTTGGACCCCCTGACATCACAATACATTTGCTCCACCTCTTTTCTCCCCTACTACTTTTTATTTACTGGTAATAATAGTAGGGTATAAGTTACAAGGGGTGTTACGAAAGTTAACAAATCATTCTAATCTGGGTGTGTTTGTTCAAGCTTGGCGCATAAACTATACTATTTTAAAGAATATTTTTTCTAATATATAATATTATGTAACTGTACTAAAATTAGCATAAAATACATCGCATGTATAATTAAATCTTCGTATTTTTTTACCAATTACTACAAATTTCTGAAGTTATAAGACTGCAGATAAATTTGCCTAGCAATAACGAATAAATATATTTAATAATTTATACTTTAACAACATTTGACAATAACTACTTGATGAAAAATCATAAAATATCCCTACTACACTTTGATCTTAGCCAAAAGGCCGAGAAGCGATGAAAGTGTCGGTAATCTTTAGCAATCATTGTTTTGATGCTCATAGCGACCTCTCTACACTGGTTATCCATAGATAATATATTCAGCACCTATGAGTTATGACGTAAAACTGTTTTCAATTTCAAACCCACCAAAAACAATACACCCAAAAATATGTTTTCAACCAAAACTCGCAGCTGTCAGTGAGGTGGCAACAATAGTATCGATATCGTCATGCAAATTATCGACTATTGTATGGACGTATTGTCGGCGATACGCGACTGTCCTGCCAATGCCTCGCGATTAGATTCGGATTTTATTCAGGATTTTTGTGAATCTGCCCAAAACAGCTGCTGGGTAAGAAAAGTTTTACTTTTAAAAATATTAAACAGCGCAATAAATATGAGCCTTTAGGTGAATTTTGTTTCTTATTTACTTGAAATAAGCGTTCCTTAAATTCCTACAATAATTTATATTGCTTGGAAAGTCAGTTACGCATCGTAATTTCATTATTAATTCAAATAGTGCATGAAGATTCATACATGAAGTCAACACAATAGTCAATAATAATATAATTCCAGTTAAAATTCGACATCTTTTCAACGCAAAAACACTCGATGTCAACTTTTTGTCGCGTTCAATCTTGTCAATCCCATCCACGAATTGTTTGATATCTTGTAAATAAATTGCCAAGTCACTTTTCCTTGTAAAACATTCATTCATAATTTCACACAAGTGTTTGAATGACAGAGTCAAGAGTGAGGAATTCGAGTGACAGTAGCATTCAGTAGTTTGGAGTGTGTCAAAACAAAATCGAGTGGTGTCTTGGGATTAGTACTGTTATTATGAAAATACCTCGCGGCGCATCACTATTGTGAGTCGATCTTCGGTAAAAAGAGTTGATAAATGATTGTTTGTTTTTATTGTTTATGCGATTTAGTTTGTATCCTTCCAATTCGGTTATAATGACTTTATAATATTTCCTATCTTGACTATGCAGTATGCACTGAATAGTGGCATAATGACCACTCTTATTATTCTTATAATACCAGCGACAGTATCATGCTTGTCAGAAATAAAAACTAGCTAAATCAAAATAAATAATAATACCCATCGTCTCGTTTAAAGTATAAGACTTTACCACCTATCACAGCGAAAACTACTAGCATTCAGTTTATATTGTTTACTATCGCAACATACACTACCTACTTATACTACATGCAGTGTGGAAGATAATTGGAAAATTCTCGAAGCTCCATATTTATTTAGGACCCTCAACCCTCCCAACGGAATTGTTTTTCATAATACTTTATTACATTTACTTGTTTATAAAGTAGCAATTTATTACATAGCTGAAATGTCTGATAGTGAACGCATATTTGAGAGAAAAACTACCGCTTCACGCTGTAAAAATGCTAAAGTATAAAAAGTAGAATACAATAACATGAACGATGAATATACAAACCAATATTAAATACCTGGATTAATGCTGTAATACATTGTACTCGTAATAGAGCGCTGGTATGGAAAAATTCAATGGAAAAAAACTTATCTTATGCATATTGCATAACCTGCTGATAGTTTAATTGTTATCACGCTAACTAAAAATTGGATTGCTTTGCTTTTTGGATTTTGGAAATATTGGATTGAAAAAAGATCAGACTTTTAATCAGTTGAGAATACGTAAGGAGTCGAGCATTAAACATTTTTTTCCTTATTCCCTGTATGGTCTATTAATTTGTAACCTGATATAATACTTCGGTATTTAAATGTTTCTTTTTTTGTTCAAAAATCAGATCCATATTGGAATCTGATGTTAGTCACCACAGTTAAGTAAAATTGTTGAAAAAGTGATGTTTTCGCCTTTCTTTCGATTGTATTCGTGGTACTGAACTTCAAAGTCAGTAGTAGTGGTCAGAGCAGGTCGCCTGAGCCTTTTGTTCAATTCCCGCTAAGACTTATGAAAGCCTCCAGCACTTTCTCTGTTTGCTAATTTAGGGCTGCCAAAACTGAAAACATTACCTACTTACCACAGCTTTGCTTATGGCACATGGTCAATTTGTAGAACTTTAATTAACTTTAACATTATAATAATAATTATTAGGTAGGACTTGAATATTTTAAGTCGTAGTTACTGGTTAATAATTTTTTAATATAAAAAAATCATTAGTACATAAACTTCATGAATTCGTTAATTTTGCAAATATATTTAGACATTTTCTGTGTAGGTACTAACATCAACATATTTTCATCATTGTCTATGAGCTGTAAGTCTATGATCTCTTCACAATCAAATAGCTTAACCGATTTGGATAAAAAGTGTGTGGCGCATTGGATGCTGGGAAATAAAAAAAATTGTTACGACAAGGTGAACCGCTTTGTAAACCAACTCAAAATAACGCGAGCAATTAAATCTTTTATCTATTGGGAAAATAAGGCTTTTATTTTCAGTTTAGTCCTTGAAAATAATACAACACTGCCAGCAAAACAGTACTAAACAAAACACACTTTTGTTAGCCCTAACGAAGTCAACCCTGTTACCGATATCGCTTTGACCAGCTGGACTTGCGCTTGGCTCTACTGACATCGTACTTTAGCAAGTCCTTGCACATTGTGAATAAGGTCATTGATGATCGATACTAGGTTACTACTATATTTTGACCTTTTTGTTCCATAATTAACCGACTTCTATCTCTACTAATATTCTAAGTATGTCTGCCAGTCTGTTTGTTTACTCTTATGATATGCATACGAGGAAATACATATAGGTACCTATAGTGTTTTGGCACATGAAGTATTCTCAAAAATATGAAAGATCTAGAATATGGCGGAACTACATTATTTAATCGGGTTATCTTTCTATCGGGCCTCGATACAACTCGATCAAATAATAATAATATAGATTCGTCATCTGTCTATAAATTAATTTGTCTGATGGCAGTGGCACACTAAAGCTTAACACTAAAATGTCATAATGGTGATTAGCGACCTCCATTGTCGATGTCATGTCAAAACACGTTACCGCGGGAATGTGAGCTATGTGAGAAATTAATAAAATATGAGAAAGATAATTTGAGTCATTAACTAAGAGGATGCCGACGGAAAAAAAAAAGAAAAAAAAAAAAAAAGATGTGTGATCGCGCCGCCACACGCCTCCAGCGCGGTGTTTGAGGAAACAAGTTAGATGTGTTAAATGTAGAATATGAGGCTACATACTGGAAGAGACATGTAAAGTTAGTGCGTTTAGAGTTAAAGGTTAGAGTTAAATTTTATTTTGACAGAAAATATATACATAATATTATATTAAGGATTTTCTCCATGGAAAGTTAAAGGTAAACAGCTCTGAAACTACAAACCCTCCATGGAAAGTTAAATGAAAATACTCGTACAAACATGCAGCTTAGATTACCTCGCCTGCGTCCCGATTGTTTTAAGGATTGAGGAAAATGAAAGTATGCGAATTCATAATAATATAACCCTCAACTTTTCCAAAATAGGAGAGTTCTAAAGGCCGCATTAGTGACATTTAACGATTAAAGTTAGGTAATAATCATCTCACAATCTGAGCACTTTTATACACTTTGCGGAAAAACTATCACGCCTATTGATTTGTACTTTAACATAGTACATTAGTACAAAAATAAAACTGCCTTAAAGATTACCCACCATCATAGACCACGCTGAAAAAGAAACCTCACAAAGATCGACTTTTAGCTAGTTTAAAGAAGTGTTTGACAGAAAAGTTATTTGTTAACATTTTCATTAAATTAAAGTTAAGGAAACATTCTATTTCTTTGAGTGCGGTCATAAAGCTCTTCTAATCGCACTACATCACGGCATCGCCCATTAAATTATTCAATTCACGTTGAGTGAATGGGATATTCTTTTGTATAATGAACTGTAATACGTCGTCGCACATGTCTAATGCCGGTGTCATTATGACGTGACGCCCCATTACAATATCTCATCGTGACACAGAAAAATTTCACATGTCATTTGGTATGTCTCGTGTTTGTTTTAACGCTTTGGGCGGGCGGTTGATTGTTTTCAGACATGCGTTTTTGACCACGTAAACATTTGGGGGTTAAAATGCTTTATTCGAATATGTATATCGTTGAAGTTACATATAGTTCTATATTCTACTATTTTAATAAGTTCTGTATAATAAAGGTGAACGCAGATTTGGCCGCACCGCACGCACCGCAGTCGCCGCATTCGGAATTCTTTATATGAAGTTATAGGTAAGCTCGCATACCTACCTACCCGAGCCGCAGTCTTCGCAACTTCATAATAATATGAAGAATTCCGAATGCGGCGACTGCGGTGCGTGCGGTGCGGCCAAATCTGCGTTCACCTTAAGTCGTACCCTTGCTGGAAAATGCAGCAAAAGCAATTTTTTGATAACCAGAATGAATCGAAACTATGAATTAATGTTAGATTAAAAATTAAAAATTGCAATATTACATAAACGTGTTGCAAAGACTCCGGTATATTTTATAATATAAATGCATTAAGCCTTACTTTGCTAGTAACGCTTTACTTGCTGGTCTATTAAAAGGGTTAGGTCCAGGTTACATTTCCAGTGAACCGACAGAGAGGGTCTTAAATGAAAATAAGTACATCACGTGGCTAACCCTCCGATGTTTGTTGTGCTCTCAGACCTGTCTGCGATAAACTAATATATCTTGAGAAACATTGGATTTAATTACATGAATTGTATTATGAGACAAAATGTAGAAACAGTGACAAGAAATATCAGAGAAAATGATACATAGGCAGTTATAGGACCTATGTGATTTGGTCGGGTTAAATCAAGAACCGCAAAAAGATTACGATCACGACATAATCCAACCTAACTTGTGAAAAACTTTTAAAATAGAGCTACGTAAATATATAGATACATGAGAAGAGCTCAGCCGTGTCCTTTAAATCAAACGCACTTTAACACAGCATTTAAAAATTGTACATCTATGAAGGCTAAATGTTTGATTTCAAAGTACTTAAAATCTCTGGATTACGATGATACAGAAAAAATTCTAAACTTCTAACACATTAATTTTGTTCTTAATACCTAGACACTAAAATTGAATTCTTCCCATTGTATACTTAATTCTAACAATAACTTTACATAAATTTTATATATATTATTTATTTATTTAATGTTTTTATCTTCCCGTTCATAATATAATCAGCTCTCACGACACAGGTTATCCTAGTGTGAGAGCTACAGCTAATCATGTTGGTAATTTAAACAGCAAACCTAATAGCTTCTGGAAATCCTGTTTAAGTATTTATTTTTCGCTGCAATAAATGATTTTTATTATTTTTTTATTTTTTTGGTACTTGAAATCACTCTTATGCTATATATATATATATATATATATATATATATATATATATATATATATATATATATATATATGTGCTCTCATAATAATTAGATTGGTGTTGAAGATGGTCTGTAAATTGAAGTTACTTTTGTGGCATTTATGCGTTTAGTATTTCTATGATTGATTTCGCAAATGGAAACCATTAATTTTAAAATCATATTAAACACGTAGTACGTACCTAGTTACTAGTTAGTTAACTAGTCACTTCGTAGGTACTAGGAAACTCTATGGAAACAGCCCGGCAGGTGCGCGTTGTTAAGGGGGTGACTAACCCAAAATTTTCGATTTTATAATTCACTAGCTGTTGCCCGCGACTTCGTCCGCGTGGACTTCAGTTTATAGTTGTTCCCGTACATCGATTGAATAGTTTACGCGCAGATCACAAAGGTACATTTTGTGGGAACCGTACATTTTTCCGCGACAAAATATATCCTATGTTCTTTCCCTGGACTCAAAGTATTTCTATACCAAATTTCAGCAAAATAGATTGAATAGTTTAGGCGAAAAGCATAAAAGTTTATTGTGCGGGAACCGTACATTTTTGTCAAATCGGTCCAGCTGCTTACGCGTGATGTCGTAACCAAGGGAAGTATATTATGGATTTATTTTTATTATTAATATACGTTCCACGCGGCTTCGCCCGCGTAAATTAGATATTTCACAGACAAATTAGTCCACAAATAATAGCCTGTGATCCTTCACGTGCTCTACTTCCTATCTGACCCCAATAACAGAAAAATTGCTCTAGTAGTTCGTAAGATAAGCCCTTTCAAATAATTTCCCCCGTTTTTTCCACATTTTCCTCTATTTCTTCGCTCCTGTTAGTCTAAGCGTAATAAAATATAGTCCATAGCCTTCCTCGATAAATGGGCTATCTAACACTGAAAGAATTTTTCTAATCGGACCAGTAGTTCCTGAGATTAGCACGTTCAAATAAGCCCTTTCAAATAAATGCCCCGTTTTTCCACATTTTCCTCTAATTCTTCGCTTCTATTAGTCTTAGCGTGATAAAATATAGCCTATAGCCTTCCTCGATAAATGGATAATCTAACACTGGAACAATTTTTCAAATCGGACCAGTAGTTCCTGAGATTAGCGCGTTCAAACAAACAAACAAACAAACTAACAAACTCTTCCGCTTTATAATATTAGTATAGGTTTTTATACTAATTGAAAATAAGCCCCGAATTGTTTCATTTTCTAAAATTAGATACTGCATTATATTTCCAAGAATTCGATCTGAGCAAAATTACGATATCTTAAAATTGTCTTGACAGAAAAAAATCACAAAGATGCATCAAATTTTCACGAATTTTTCATTTATTGCCATAACCGTGCATTGAACTAAGTTAATATTTTAACACATTGTATAAAATTCTATCATTGAGAAACCGACCTAGCGAATTTTTAAAATTTTGTATATTTATCGAGTTATTGAGAAAACTGATTTTGATTTTGGCGATGAATCCGCGTCGCTATTTTTCACCTGGCAAATGAAAGACGGGCGTAAGTGTGAAGAGAGAAGGACGATGTTTGAGTTTTTGGGTTAGTCGCCCTCTTAAGGATTATTTAAGCGGCCCACCTCAGATGTTCCCATGTTAGCTTTAATTGTCAAAGTCGGTGGCACAGAATAATTGAACATTTGGTAGACCTAATAGCGGTGTCAAACCAAGTTATTAATGCGCCCCGGCGATGCCCGGATATCATGGGCTGTGACGAATCCCACTAATTACACACGGAACACTGTGACATGTGGCTTTCATTTGACATTTTGACACACAACTCAAAAAAAGAAAATATTTAGGACCAAGAACGCGGTGTGAAAATTGTTCTTCAAACTGAGGTATATTTCCTAAGTATTATTATAAATGCGAAAGTTCGTTTGTTTGTTACCTCTTCAGTCTTCACGACCAAACAGTTGAACCGATTTTGCTGAAATTCGGCATGGATAAACTTTGAGTCCCGGGAAAGGTCATAGGATACTTTAATCCCGGAAAAATGTACGCTTCCCGCGTGATAAAAAGTATTGACGCGACGGAGCTGCGGGCGTCATCAAACAAAAAAATGATATATTTTCCTTTCACACGGATTTCGGTGATAGTGGCTGGTTTTGCTGATACCAGCTTCGAAGTAGCAATTCTATAGTGCCCAAGTGTATGCCCAAGACAATCATTTTAAAACGTCCCAGTGTCTTCTCCAGAAATCGAACCTGCGACCTACGAGTCAAGAGCCGGGCTGATACTGAAACACGAAAAAATAGCGCACCAAATGCAAGTTTTTCTCAAAATCTGGAACTTTTAAAGCCAAACCTATTACATTCTCCTTTTCAATCATTTTCTATGTTCGAATAGTTTAAAGGCTTAACAATAATTATCGTCAATTTTAATATGCTAACCACACGTTGGTATAAACCAAGCATTTACGAAATTCGTTATTTGTACCTGCAGTACCAGATGACGACCACGGCCTACACCAAACTTGGTGCGCTATTAGAAGCTATTATATGGGAGTCTCGTCTTGTTTCATCTGGCGATTATCCGAAATTATTAAAAGCCAGTGCCATAAGGCGACTTTGATTACAATCATTATTAAAATCTAGTAGTAGGTAACAGTTTGGTTACAAGTAACATTTATAATCTTACTAGATGACGCCCGCAACTTTTTTGCTTCAGTTTGTTTATCGTGCGGGAACCGTACATTTTTCCGGGATAAAAAGTAACTTTCCCGGGACACAAAGTATATCTATACCTAATTTCAGCAAATTCTGTTCACTGCTTTGGGCGTGAAGAGGTAACAAACAGACAGACACCATTTACCATTTTTCATATTAGTATGGATACGGCATCTTCACGTTAATATAATGGACAATAGTACATTACGCCCCAAGGGAAGAAAGTATGACATTTCAACCCGCGTGTTCGGCTCGGGTGACAAAAGCGTCGGTTGAAGTGTCATACTATCCTCCCGTGGCGCGTATAGAACTTTTCATCATACAAGGGACCGAAAGCTTAAGAGCCCGGGTTATCCTCGAAATTCTCATACTGTATACGTAATACCAAAATCATTTTTTCATACGAAAATATTTAACATATTTGAGTTATTTTTCAGCTTAAAATAGTAATTACCTAGGTTCCTGTACAAAAATTAACTTCAAAATATTTAAACATTAAAAAAAAAATTTTGTGTATAAATTTTTTTTACTAAATTTACTACTAAATATTTAAACACTAAAAAATAGAGTAAAACGCTAAACAATATACTAAACAATAAATAAATAGTTAATTTACTACAGAATATTTTAATATTAAAACATATTTTTTAGAGTTGAAATATTATGTACTAAATTTAATATTTATTTATATATTTTGCAAACGTACTGGCGATCATTGTCCGAAACTTTGGTGCGAATTAGAGATGTGCCGATCATGACTTTGGCCGACTAGCTGATTAGTCGGCTGTAAAGAAGCCAACTAATCGGCCTACTAGTCGGCCAAGCCGATCATGGTTTCTGAAGTTTCCGTAACGCTTTTTGCTGCTGTTTCGCGGGTAAATCACACATGCCGCCTGCAAACGTGTGCTTACTTCGCGTACGTTACTTTATTTTGTTTCTATGATACAGTTGATTGTTTTTATTAAATATTTCATGTACATGAAATCTCGATTTTAATAATACATAAGTAAAATTTATATTAAAAAATTACTTCTTAACTAGCAAGTAATTTCAGAAACACTTCATTTAATTTTAAAATGTGTAACACTGATTGAGTGTGATATGAACACATTATAAATAATAATCATCAAGGTTTTTCTTTAATGTAATTTCAATAATAGCAAAAAAGTAAAAAGCCGATTAGTCGGCACTTTTTGCCAACTATTCGTCGACTAGTCGCCGCCGACTACAAAAGTGGCTGGATAGTCGGCTTTACCAACTAGTCGGCACATCTTTAGTGCGAATCCATACTAATATTATAAATGCGAAAGTGTGTCTGTCTGCTACCTCTTCTCGTCCAAACTGCTAAAATGATTTTGCTGGAATTGGGTATAATAGTTATCCCGGTAAAATGTACGGTTCTTGCACGATAAAAGAATTTTGACGCAATGGAGTTGCGGGCGTCATCTAGTCTACTATAATCATGATCGTAGTTAAGACCCATGTTTTCGGCTCCATTTCGGTTTAGACGGGTTTCTCCATGTTGCTCAATTTTAAAGTTTCTTACCCTGAAATATCGATAAGTGCCCGTTACTAGGTCACTGGTACGGCACTCAGTGAGTTTACATTGTATTTTCTATAGAACATTAATCACAATGCACGATGCAGGAACGTGACATTCGCCAGCTCAAAAATTACGTATTAATCTCTAAACTGTAGTGTCGATAAAATTTGTATCGATAAAAAATGAAATATCGACAATGTTGCTAGTAAATAGCTAACATTAATTAACGTAGCAATTTTAAAAAAGTAAAACATTACTTAAGTTAGTCAAAATCGACAATTTTGATAAGGAAGTTAGATATCAAAATCATATATTTTGATATCTAACTTCCTTATCAAAATGGGGTTTTATCGAAAACGCCATGGTGATATGGCGTTTGCGATGCTATAAGTCAAATCCCAAATATTTTGTTATTTCTTATTTTGCCGCTGTTCTTTTTCCTTTCCGGGGACTCAAAGCCATTTTTCATACCAGCAAAATCGTTTCAGTGGTTTGGAATAGCATCAAGAGAGACAGACACATTCGCATATTTTATATTAGTATGGATGTCCTCTGAAACATAGTACGGAATGTTGATAACATGCATATTATGACAGTCTAGACGGGACGAACATACGGCACCGGATTGGTTCCGATTATTACGTATTGACAGCTGCTAGATTACCTCGTCGACATCGATAGTCACCGTGAGATATTGACATCACTATCGAATTATACGAAAGTGGCTGTCTGAGTCATCGCATGACTATTTTTGGATTTAAAGATTAAAACATATTGTCCCATCCTAGGCGGATGACGGATCTACCCTCATTCGGTTGGGTTATGTCAATTCAATATTAGCTTCGTGATCTGACGGCTGGGTTTTGAAGTAACGCGACCAAATTACGTAGGTCCGCTATCAGCTGCCTATGAATAAACTTCTCTGATAGTACAATATTTTGGGTTGCACTTCATGAGTGTCGGTAGTAATGAAAACTATTCGGTAGTATAATATTAGGTACTTCCTATCCTACGCCGTGTCGGTGGTCTGCTCTCCCTCCGTCTTACGAATATGCTATCAGGTAACGTGTTCTGCATTTGAAGGTTAAACATTTTTAACCCACCTTTAAAAGAGCTTTGTTAAGCTTTAGCGTTTTAAAGAAGTTTTCATTTCAAATATGAAGTAAACACAATAGACACTAAAAGATAAACTATAGTCACCACCGTCGAAAAAAAACTTACTGTCAATACATTCTTATTTTGTCAATTAGTGTTGGGGCGGACGCGTCGACGCATCCTTATTTATTGCGCCCTCATTAGCGGTACAAAAACATGCCAATTTCGTCCGCGCTGTGACTCACTCGATATTTGATACTCGATTCGTCACAACACTTAACTAGATACGCATGTATAATGTCGATAATGTCTAAAATAACGATACTCGATTCGATTCGACGTAGGATAGGTAATGGAGTGGAGGGAAAAACCTGTAACGCTGTGTTGCCACGCTAAGAAAGTTATTGAAAGCGAGCGATGCTACATTTAGAGCTTTTATGCTTTCAATATACTTTCGTATAATGATTACCTAAAAAAGAGGAAGTAGGAAGTTCATTGATAAAAATAACATTGGCTTGGACTCCCAATAAATGATGAGCTTTTAGTAGAAATTTGATCCCTTTATACTAAAGCTCATCATTAAAACTTAAAAGGTTGATGGTTCAATTAAAATCATTCAGTTCTCATCGATCGATGTTACTAAACTACGATTTCTTAATGTACATAATTCGAAGTATGACAATTTTATGTTTAATTCGAATTAAAATTAAATCTTATTATTACTTACGATTTTGAATAATATTTACCTTTGTACTAATGTGTCAATATTCCTACAATGCACGTAATGAGTGAAACAGACAGACGTTTTCGTGGGCGTTATTATAGAAGCTTAGCTTTTAGTGCTTTCATATGAATCTAACTTGATTTTGTGACTATTGTCAGTATTATAAGTATAATTTATCTATTTTTTTTGTAAAAAAGTATAATGACTACCTACCTCTACTAGACAAATAACATAGTTAGGCAATAATAAATTATTAATAATACTATTTTTTCTACACATATTTTGATTGTTTCCTATACGTTAAATCTATTAGACTAAATCAAGATCTAATTAGACTAAAATTACTTGTTTTTTCTCCGTCCCAAAAGTATTACCATTAGAAATACTTCACTGTTCTGAACTACTAATCTTACAGAAATTAATGGTATAAATAATAATATTAATAAACTTCACGTAACTTTTAATCCCACCAAAAACATACCTGCTAAAAATGGGGCCAAGTTCCTATTGGCTAATTATTCGCCTTAAAAAAGAGTTGAAATCTAATCCAATGCCAAGTTTAGATGCACTTCAAAATCGATTATAATCATCATCATCAACAGCCTGATCCTTAATACTTCTAAATTTGAACTTGGCAGGTTGATTTGATCGCATAAATACCAAATATTAAATTTAATTATGCAATTAATCAAATGCATACGTAGCATTAAATAGTGCGCGGCATGCGCGCAGCCTGCTGGAACTTGGCGGCGCACGTCCGTGCGCTTTGATGTTATGCAGAAAACATTGGTTTGTTATTTTTACTAGTCTAATGTGAGTGAGTTTAAAGGCACGGCCGTACCATACTTTTCTCGAAGCGGTTCGCAGCTATTTCACACCCCCTTTATCTTCGATGTTAACAAAGCTAGGGATTCAGAATTTCGGTCACTAGGAGCAAGTATTAAAACTAGCTTAACTATGAAATTTCGATAAATAGTTTAATAGTTACGGATTGTCAAAGTTACTACATTTTGTCACTCACTGACATATAAATCATCAAAATTCTAACGTACTTCTAGTAGACTTAGAACCTTGAAATTTGGTACCCGGATAGGTCTTTATTTACAATGAAAGGAAAAATTATGAAACCGGCCAAGTGCGAGTCGGACTGGCATACATAGGGTTCCGTACCGTAAATTTGTATGGGAGCCCCCCTTTAATAATAAGTATATTTAATTTTTATTATTAATTATTAAAGTTAATATACAGCTGAGTATTTCCTGAAATTTTCTAAAACCTTACTGTTACCATTATGGATATAGAGCAAAATAGGGGAAAAAATCGTGTTTGTTGTATGAGGCCCCCTATTAATAATTTATTTTATTTAAATTGGACTATTAGCTTTTATAACGATACCAGAAATACATAATTTGTGAAAATTGCAACTACCTAGCTATGGCGGTTCTCGAGATCCAGCCTGGTGAAGGATGGACGACGGACAGACAGCGAAGACTTATTATTTATTGATAATAGGGTCCCGTTTTCATCCTTTGGGCAGGGAAACCGAAAAACTGAAAAATAATATACACAATAATAATATATAGCAGTTTATTAAATAAAAGAAAATATTTTTATGTTTGTAACTTTGCAAGAACAGTATGAGTTTAGACTGCATATTTGTTATAATGAAATGGTATTGATTAAATAAAAAATAGTATTAACAACGTTAACAATGAAACAATAATTAAATTCTATTAAAATATAAATGCAATCAGTACTGTGATATACGCTCCTTACTCGCTCGATATATACTCGTAATATGGGAGTTTTAAGTTATTACATGAAATAAGGTGTTCTCCTTTCCTGCGAGGAACGTTGACGCTTACATCAGTGTTGCTATGTATTCAACGCTATGCTAAAAATGACCACCTTTAAGTATTAAAGCTTAAAAGTCAATTAAAATATTTGAATAATGATTTCTTAAGTTTTCGCGAGTATCACTCATGATATTATAAGTTTAAACACTTACGGATTTCGTCGCGGAGTACTTTTATTAATCCCGACGTTTCGGCTGCTTTACAGCGGCCGTGGTCACGGGTGGTCTTCGTGTAGTTAAAGAACTTCAAGAAATTGGACACCTGTCACCTCAGTCCATATCAAAATATATGAATATTAATAATCGACTCAGAACTAACGAAGCCTCAAAAAAATTTATAAAGAAGATAGAGAATGAGAACCAAGCTAAGTACAGAAAAGTTATAACATGACCTGAAAAGAAAAGAAACAAAAACCTTAAAAAAAGAAATGAAATCCCACCAAAACATGAAATGTAAAAGGAGCCAAGCAAAATATTGCATAGCTGTAATACTTCTGTCGTAAAAAGTTTTCAGATCACATTCAAGCCAAGCCTTCAACTTATTTTGTAATTTAAATCAACATTTAGTAAATGTATCAATAGATTTCTTTATTTTATAATTATTATAGTGGCTTGGCAATGAGCACAAGAGAAACAAATTTAATATAAAACTGCATATTTGAAGGAGTTCATACTTACACAGACGGCAAGCATAAAGTGTTTTAGTATGTAACGACGCATGTGGCCGATGGTACCCAATACATTATTTCTCTAATGATCATTGCCAAGCCACTATAATAATTATAAAATAAAGAAATCTATTGATACATTTACTAAATGTTGATTTAAATTACAAAATAAGTTGAAGGCTTGGCTTGAATGTGATCTGAAAACTTTTTACGGCAGAAGTATTACAGCTATGCAATATTTTGCTTGGCTCCTTTTACATTTCATGTTTTGGTGGGATAATGCTTTTATAGCTTTTGGGTAAAATAATGAATAATGATAATCCAAAACAATTGGTTCTGATGCAGCTATATTATGAATACAATACAGTAGAGAAATTAAGCCATGTCATTTAAATATAAATCCTTTAGCAGAGACAACTTTGCCACTCTATATTGTTTTGTCTGCTAATTTTATCTGAAATCACGCGGTGAGTGCATCAATTAGGGTGGTTTGGGTAGTTTGGTAATAAAATGGTCTACTGTTTATATTTACATTGTGATACAGCCGTCGTGTGCGGCCTATCAACATATTTTCAGCGGCTCCTTTGGCGTGTAGCGAGGCCTGAAGTGCCGATTTCAGCGTTTCACGCTTTTTTGTTTGCACACGCAAACGGCCCCGGAGCGTGCAGTGTTTGTGACGAACAATTAGTAGATCTCCTTGTGGGTTCAGTTTCAGAACAAAAAAATCTTGAAGTATTTTTAATTTTTATGTCCGTAAAAAGTATGCCTCTGCAATCTGCATTTTTCTACATTTCATGTTTTGTTAAATATAGAAACAAACTTCATTGATGTGAATTAGCTGATGATAAAATAATATTAATACAGTCATTTTGGATAACTTTGAATTGCGGTTTTAACTTTGAACAATACATTTTTATACATTTCTGTATTGTTCAAAGTTAAACTGCAATTCAAAGTTACCCAAAATGAGCTTACTTACTTAAATAAAAATATATTTTATCATAAGCTAAGTGTGAACTACGCTATAGTAAAGGATACCTACTATATGTCGTAAAAAAAGAAGAGATCAAAATCAGTTAGGTTGGACATGCGAAAGCCTGAAACATTATATTTATTAGGAACTAGCTGTCCCAGCAAACGTTGCTTTGCCATAATTATAAAGCATTTCGTAATGTTATTTTATTAAAGTGACTAAATAAGTATGTCACCATGGCAACGCCCATCGCTACATGTAAACAATGGTCGCTGTCAGTCTCGAGTTGTAATAATTTACTATTATTTATTCAACAAATGCACTTATCAATATAAAAAGTACCCAGTAGCCGATTCTCAGAGCCACTGAATATGCATATAAAATTTGGTTAAAATCAGTAAAGCCGTTTAGGAGGAGTACGCTATCTAACATTGTGACACGAGAATTTTATATATTAGAAAAGATACTAACACACTCCATTCTCTTTATACAACTGATATATACGATGAAAACGAAAAATTTAAGTCTGCAAACGTTAATTTCCAAACTAAATTGGCTCTTAAATGTAACAATCTGTAATAAGCGCCAGGGAGGGTTTTGTAAGAGCGGTGCTCGCTGGAGCGGCCGTTAGTTTTAATTAAAACCGAAGGTTAGGTACTAATGAGACTGACAGTTACTTGTAGAGAAGTTTTGTAAGATTTTTTTAAATAGGAAATATTACTGCAATGATTTCACGCTAGACGGCAGCACCAGCACAGACAGTAAATAAGTCTTGTTTGACGTTTCACAACGTTTCTGTCAATATTCTGATATTACTTGTGCAACATGTCGGATTGTGGGCGGATTGTTGACTGTATTCGCTAGTAGCGCCATCTGCGGGGCTAAAATAGCCACATTTAGCAATTCCTCTCAATCAATTCAGCAAATGAATTGTCAAATTGTTAAACTGACGAATGTAAAATTAGTACGAATCACTAGACATGAATTGCAAGCAGAGTGACCATTTTGCGATTAAAAAAAAAATCATATTATGATTCATAATACGATTCTCTAAAGCGACCATTTTAGCCCCGCTGCTCCGACCTTTGCGCAACATACCTACCCTATTGAAGTAAAGATGGCTATGAGGAACATAAAATATCAACGTGCCGTTTGCCGTGTTTTAAACATAAAGTTTATATACCTATATTAACTTTGTGGTTTTAAATATTGTTCTTTCTTCAAATCAAGGAAAGGGTGTTTCAAAAATTGGGTAAAGAAGAATGGTGAATCCGAATTCAAAATATTTTGTTGGTACAGGTAGAGCAATATATTGTCCCCCACACTATAGCGCTTTCTTAATATTTAATATTATGTTTATCTGCATTATATTATGTCTAAGTGAATTACTCGCACTAAAATTAGCACTAATTCAACGTGATCTAGACCAAATATATGCCTAGAAACGTCATGTTAAAGCTTATAAGTACCTACTTGTAAGTAGGTATGTTAAAACTTACAAGTACCTACCTAAGTACGAATTTCTCAATGAAACAGTCGGCTGATTAAGTTTCTCGTATTACTTATTGCCTAAGTTTGTTTAGATTTTAATTAATATTAGTTTACGTAATTGAGGTTAAGCCTTCATTTGTCGATTTCCAATTAACCTGAGTACCAGACCTTTGCCGATTAAAAGGTCAGCAATTGACTGTTGGGGTTTCATAACATTTTATTGTTGTGTTCTATAATAGCCGAAAGTGGGATTACGGCCATTTTATTTTAATTTCGGCCATAAATTCTAAAGAAAATTCAATATTGTTACAGGAGATTTACGCGGGAGAGCCATACTTCGGCACGAATGGGCCGGCTCGACCGGAGAAATACCACGCTCTCACAGGAAACCGGCGCGAAACAGAGCTTGCGCTGTGTTTCGCCGAGTGAGTGAGTTTACTGGAGGCCCAATCCCCTACCCTATTCCCTTCCCTACCCTCCTCTATTCCATTCCCTTCCTATCCCTACCCTCCCCTATTACCCTATTCCCTCTTAAAAGGCCGGCAACGCACCTGCAGCTCTCCTGATGCTGCAAGTGCCCTGCACGGGCGACGGAAGTTGCTTTCCATCAGGTGACCCGTTTACTCGTTTGCCCCCTTATTTCATAAAAAAATGACAGTATAATTGCAGGGAAAATAATTATGTGTTAATTGGATAAAATAGAAATAAAGGATTTTTGCTTTTTGTGATTATCCCCAGATGGTGACTAAGGGTGGGTTACCTTCACCAACTTACTTTAACTATAACTGTAACTTTAACTATAACTACAGTGCAAAATGTCAAATCTTTGGTTACCGTTAAATATGGCGTCCGGCGCCATAACCGCTCATGCTTATATCTAAATTTTTTCGTAAAAATTTACTATGTTTCACAGTTTTATATTTTTCCTGCCGATTTTTACGGATATTAAAATTTTTTATACTCTCAATCCCATAACCTGTAGCTTTAAAAATAAACGCAACAGACATCTGTCAATTTTTGTGGTCAAAGTTAATGTTAAAGCTAAGTTAGCCTTAACCATAACCATAACTTTATCCTTAAATTTAACTTTAACCACGCCTCTGGTGCAACCCACTCTAAAATGAAAAAAAAAACTATAGTCAACATAAGTCACCTATATTTTGGGCCATCCAGGCTTAGAGTGATAAGGATAGGTAATCGTAGTAGAAATACGAAAGAATAGATATTATAATTATTATACTATCAGAATATATTAGGGAGAGATTGATATCTGTGATCTGACATCTGATTTCCTATGTTGATTTGTTAATTTGTTTTCTAAGCTAAGCCACAGAATATATATTTGTCTAAGCTAAGCATGCTATGGGCATATTAATATAAAACAGATGACTGTAAGAATCATGTCATACAATTTACATTTTACATACTTGTGAATGATGACCCTAAATTCTGACCCTTCGCTGGTATCATTGTAGCCCTTCTTAAAGGACTGACACAGTAAGTAGGGAAAGAGAGAGGGATATTGCACTGAGGCGGTTAAGATTTGATAAAATACTTATTTTTAAATAACATTTTATGCAAATAGTTTTGGTGGCTATATGGAACAAACAGATAGTATCTCTACCTTAGGCACTATTAAAAGTTATAACCACACTGATTACAAAAAATTTAATTTATGATAATAGTTTTTAAATTATAAAAAGTTTTAAATTTAATAAAAGCTGTTTCACCAAAGTCTCAAAGTATTACAGTCTAAAATATTCCAAAATTATTTTTGAATAATTGGATAAAGAACAAAAACGAAATAATTGCTTTTTAATTACAGGCAGTTACGAAATAAAGCACCAACAATAAAAATCCTACAGCCGCTAGTCGGACTGTAATAAAATATCTGAAAAATTATAAATTGTATCGTACACGAACACAAAACGACACTGCAATTAACGTTCACAAACACACACGCAACACGATAGTGTGCACACAGACTCCGCCCTAAACTAATTTTGACCAATCAGCGGTGGACGTAGGCATAGATCGTTCTGGCAATACGCCTCATGTTTTTAGTCACGGAACACCGACTCAGGCGCGACTCACACATTGTTAAGCGCTTCTCTTTGAAGATACCGGATCGAGCTATCTCGCTGTCTCTCTCGCACAGCGCCATCGCTATCACAATCGATCAAATCGATTGGAGATTAGTCGTCTAAATTCAAAATTTCTGCAAATTCCTCTAAGATTATCAAATTCGAGAGCCCTATAGGCTAGTATATTCGTGTATGTTAGCTTACTTGCTGGTATAAACCCTACAAGATCCGGGCGATAGAAAGAGAAGGGAGACGTTGTGGCGTGGCACGAAGGCTGCGGAGGCGTTTTGTCCATTTTTTGTTGCACCGTTGATTGTGAAAGATTACACTTGAGAATCGAAATACATCTTTACATCACACGTCAGTGGCCAGTTAGCTGTCTTCTAAGTAACACGGATTATACAGACTATTGACTTTTTGCAATCATGCCTGCGTGCCTGTGAGTGACTGTAGCAGTGATTTCCGAGACTCTAGTGCATGGACTGATCTGGTGTTTTTAGCGTCGTCTTTAAATGGCTGTATCTACTTTGAACATGACTCCGTACTTCACCGGATATTCCTTCCAGGGTATGTGTCATGCGCATGAGTTTTAATTTAACGATCACCTAATCATTGTAGTATAATGAGTTGATTAATCTAGCTACAAGTTCAAAAATCAAAAGTTTACATTCTAGTTCTCTACATTTATTCATTACCATATTGTTTTTAAAGTATTTTTAAAGTTTTACACTTTTTGATTTTTAATATTTTACAATTTTTATGACACTCATAAAATTTTGTTACTATAAGATCAAAGGAAATTATTATAGGTCTACCAGAATCTGATGGCAAAAAGTGAGAAAATAAATTGACTCTAGCAATACCGGGGTAGTTACTAATTGAAATAAAACATTTTGATCCTTTATTTTCCTCTGGTAGGTACCTATGGCGACAGATTTTGCGCGTGAAACATGCAAATATAAAAATATATCCAATGATCAAGGATATTTTTTTAAAATCTGCCATCCAAATTTGCCAACAGATCCTGGTAGACCTATACTTAAGGTACTATACTTAAGGTACATATTACAATTATTACATAATATGTATCTAATATGCCAATAATTGTCAAATTACTTTTTTTCTACTATCTTTTTCAGCTTTAACAGGCTCGCCTTTTCGCTTGATTACTTTTATGACTATGATGAGCGTTTACGATGCTCATCATTGTAAAATCAATCACCCTAATTATGAAGTTAAATCATAAATCTATAAATGTGTAGCAATAAATGTATAATAGTGTTCATGATGAGGGTTTTAACAGGTGATTAACATGGATGAGAATTATCCAAAATGGTATAATTTGTCCTAGCAGAGGATACCATAAACCTTCATAGCCATAAAACCATAAAGTCACTTGGGAATCATCCGACAACGTTTTTACAACGTCCATACAATCATATTTCATTCTCACGCATCCTTTCATATCCTCATCATTGTTGCATTCAACCTGTTCCCTATTCTCAACTTTTTGAATTCTGATAGAATAATAATATTGTTTTACACTTTTTATATAATATGTATTTTTATCATGTTCTTCAGTATCTTTATAAATTATATTTTGCATCACTTTTCATAAGTGCAGTCATAAGAACACTTGCTTCGGATTTATTCTAATAATAGTCTCCACTTTACCGCCCAAGTTTCTGTTTTCAAGGGTGTTTATTTAAATTGTGTTTTCTATCACGAAGCCTTTGTTGAAATAGTTTCAATTTTATTTATTTTTTGCAAAATCGTGATTTTTGTGCACGTTGCTTAAATAAGTCGGTAATTGTCATTGAACTTAATTGAAAAGGTCAAAGCTACGAATAATAAAAACTATTTATTATTCGTAGGGTCAAAGTTAAAGAAATAATAATGATCATTAACAGAAATCAAAGAACATCTAACAGAGCGTTTTAAGTAGGTACACCAAGCTAAAGCTTTCTTCCTTTGTATGATTGTCTCCAAAATGAATTGTAATTTGTTACTCCTCTTGTTATTACAGTTTTGTAAGCTAAAAGATTGTTGATCTATAAGAGATAAGATGTTATCTGAAGAAAAGAAAATCTATACACCTTGTCCTATTAATAACTGTCTTTGAGCTATGCCGACACGCGCGTGCTATGGGATCTTTTGAAAGTGATTTGTATTCATTTAAAATTTACTTGATAAAAAAATATTTGGCATAGTTCTAGTTTAATACTGAAGATAATATTATAATAAAACGGTCACCTAGCACAATACTATAAAGTATAAACTATCTTTAATTAAGGGCCTGTTACATCACTTCCTGATAAGTGAGGAATATCCACTTAACTTGACAGATGGAGTATGGAGAATCTGTCAAATAAGCCTATCGGGCACCTTATCAGGAAGCGGTGAAACAGGCCATAAGAATAATTTTATTCTTTATTTTAATCAAAAGGTCACATTATTTTAACAGGTAAAATTGTCCCCCATTTGAATAAATAAAGTTAAAATTCTATAAAAGAAATAATCAACACTCTTATTTCACGTTAATAAAACAATAAAACTTTTTCAATAGAAAAAGAAGCAGGTCTCGGTTTTTGCCACTAGTCTTTTCCTACTTGCACAAACAAAAAGGAGCTACTAAAACATTTCTATCTTCTGTAATGTATGTAATAATAGAGTTTCAATACAATAAGTCAACAGAACTGTTTTCGTAGTATTTGTCGATGTACGGATGGTAAAACTTTTTGTTTCCGAACATTTCTTGTAAGGACATCTCGTCTTTGACAATTAGGAAGTGGAAGACAATAAATCTTTTGTTTAACGCGGACCCCAAATAAAATGTAACGGTACTGAAGTTTCACCTTCATTATCATCACCGCGCTTCACGAGAGATACGACTTTAGTGATGAATTCTTTGATGATAGGTACTTATAGACCAAAAAAAAATTAGGAATCCATACTAATATTATAAATGCGAAAGTGTGTCTGTCTGTTACTTCTTCACGCCCAAACCGTTGAACCGATTCTGATGAAATTTGGTATGGAGATACCGTGAGTGCCGGGAAAGGACACAGGATACTTTTTATCCCAGAAAAAGGTACGGTTCCCGCGCGATAAACGAGTTTTGGCGCAACGGAGTTGCGGGCGTCATCTAGTTTGGTAATAAACAATTTGCCTCGAATGATGCTTAGTACTACTTCACTATTATTGTATTTTTATTATTCAATCCTGATTATAGTTAAAAAATCCAAAGGAAAATTTTCAAAACGCTAGTATCGAATTGCATACCTACATAAAATATGACATAAAATTAACCCGATCCGGATAAGCCGCCAAAGGCCTATTTGAAAGAAACTCTTTGCTCCGAAAACGCTCATACTTATGGTTTAACACATAAATCATTAGCATACGAAAACATTTCGACTGCATTGTTACAAAATGTCACTCCGACTTATGACCTGCTTCGCCTAAGCTCAATTAAAAAGAAAGAGATCAAAACACTTTGGGTGAAGGAGTGAAAGAGACGACGTCAAAAAGAATGCCGACGAGGTCTTTAATAAAATGAACTCAAATTTTGAAAAGAGAAAAAGTAATACGAATAATATTTAGTGTGGTAAGATCTTTTTAAAGCTGGCTTAGTCTGAGATGCGATATAGGTACCAAAACTCTAGGTATAGATTTCAACAGTAATGTTACGCAATAATATGGATATAATTCCATGTCTTTGTTTACGATTCATCATTCACGTTTCGTCAACTTCGTACTATAAGTACACACAACGATTAATAATTATATTTTATGAAAATATTTTAGTTCTATATCGAGGAATATAATCGAGAGCCTCGCATTATTCTCAGTCTCAGATTTTAAGCCCTTAAACCCTTAATACGACACAAAGAACAAAATATCAAAGTAAGCTTAGTGTCACAGTGCGACGTAATTTTAAAGTATTGCAAAACATTTGTAATGCGAAATAATACTTGCTTACAGAGATAAAGAGAAATTAATGCGACTTAATAAATAATAATATTGACATCCTTATGATTTGTGTAATTTTTACGGTCAATGCTTTATCATTCGACACGTGGAACCTTCACAGATAAAGCATATTCGGGTTCAAAAGACTCAGTAATTGTTCCAACACATTTTTGATGACAATGAAAATTGTCTTTCTTCATTTTTATTAGAGACGAGTCAAAGAGACATTTATAAAATAATAGCAATTACTTACTTCGCTTTTATTTCTTCTTATTAAAATTAAAAAAGCTTTATTATTTTCGTGATATTCGCTTACAAATATCATTCATAATATCATTATGTATCTCCAACATGATGAGACACCCTGAGGCGTTTATTATGGTAATGTATTTAAATTATTTATAAAAAGCGCAATTATTCAACCTTCCATATACTGACAAATTAGCTTATAATGATGTTAAAATTAAAATTTAATACTTTATAGCTACAGACGATTTTAAGCATAAACTTTAAATAAGATTTTCTTGCAAGATCTGAAGGTAGAGTAAACGTAATAAAAATTAAAATATTAAAAGTAAAACATTCAATACTCAGTATAGATTATCTATAAAATCTCAGAAATTTCATAAAAATACCAAAACTGCACATGTTGGATATTTTTTATAAGTTGTCCGAAGATGTGCCCGAGGCTAGAAGGACTCGAACCCCGATGATGCGAGATATTGATCATACAACCATAATTTACATGCGAAATGCCCTTTCGATTTCGTATTACAAGAGACAAGCTGTTAGAGGACCCTGACGAATCGGGTTCATAGGTTAGTTCGTAGTGTTCACTAGTTAGCCTTGTGCGGTTTACATCAAACTCATAATTATGTTGTCATTGATATTACATTTTCGATTAATTCTCTGTTAATTCATTTAATGACTAACTTCAATTTTACTTCTCTTCTTTTACGTATCGTGATTCGTGTCCAAAATTGGTCATGGAAGGTTTATTGGCTTCGTCTCAATCAATAATTTCCTCTCCATTATTATATTTATTGCTGGAACTGCGTGCTGTGTTTATATCGGCTAATACGATTATAAAAGTGGCCGATTTATTGCTGACCCCGCGGAGTTCAGTACCTTAATCAAGGTTTAGTCACATTCATATCAGCGCAAGTGTCAGAGCGTCTCGTACGCAGCGCGGGATCAAAGACGCCGACAGCCTCTTTTAGCGGCATAATATGACGCGCCTCCAGCGCGGGCGCAGTGAGGGAGGAGGGGGGGGGGGGGGGGGGACGGGACGGGACGGGCTCGCTCGCCATTATTTATTTCAATCTATTAATAATAAAATTGATGTGGCGATTTAATTTGTGCTTAATGTACTTGATTATGGTTGTAATTTGACTAGAAATACGTCGATTGATGATTCCAAATGTTTATAGTGAGTCTTGAGTGCTTTATTAGCGTCAATTTTGAAGTCAGTTTTGTTCTAAATTATCTATTTTACTTATAAAGAATTTCTAACTTTCTTTTCAAAACTTTTCTAAGAGTTCTATTTCTTGCTTTATAATATAAAACGCAGCATGCGACGTCAAAGTGACCTAAGGGCCAACCCACACGTACCACAACCACACGACATCGCAACGACAAAATGTCGTCGAGTTGTGGTTACGTGTGAATGGTGTCGCTGCAGCATTTTGTGGTTGCGTTGTGGTACCGACAAAATGACGGCGGCCAGTGGTTGCGACGTGGTTGCGATGTGGTTGCGACGTGGTTGCGTTGTGTGTAATTCGGCTCCGGCTTTTATAGCGGAAACACGTCTTACCCAAAGTCATGGATTTCGAAGAGGACACTTTATTGTTGCTATCCTTGCTATATGTATTATTGATAAGACGAAGACTACGGCGATGTCAGCGTAATCGTCGAAATAGAATTTATTGAGATTAAAGGATATATTTAGGCATCCTTTATTGGTAAACAAAAGTCAAAGCCAATTTCGTACTGATTATCTTATACTGAGAAGGTTCAAGATAAAGTTTTTCTAAAAATTTAGAAAGAGCACAAAGACATATTTAAACTACTTGTTAAATTACTACTTGTTCCCAGTTTCCAGGAAAATTGACGTTTATTTTACCTTCCAGGGGGGGGGGGGGGGCAGCTGCGCCCCCCGCCCCCCCCCCCCCCCCCCCCCCCCCCCCTTGGTACGCCCGTGGGCGTACCTGTGTCCCGTTACTCAGTACCATCTTTTACTACAGCTCTAATAAATTATGAAAACACAACATCTACATATAAAAAACCTTGACTGATGATAGCTACCACTTTCGAGATTTTTTGCAAATAATAATGTTGTTCGTTTTATCAAAATGAAGCCACTCACAAAAAATTAGCTTGATGGTAATCAAATAAAAATTATTGTTCTAGGGCTCCCGGACTACCGGACTATATTATTATTTCTACGTCTCGTTTAATTTAAACGAGGCGTGGAATTTTTTCTTTCTTTCTCATTAAAGTTTCGCCCCCCTGAAGAAATTAATGAAGGAAGGGGGGGAGAGTTGCATCGACGCAACGTTGTGGTTGCGACGTGGTTGCGATGTGGTCGGTATTTTACAAGTGGTCGACAACGACTGCAAAATGTGGTACGTGTGAATGGTCCAGTTCATTTACAATAGGAAATATACGCCCGACCACGTCGTGTGTTTGTCGTGTGGTTGTGGTACGTGTGGGTTGGCCCTAAGAAAGAAAAGGGCCGTCAAATTAGTACATAACACGTTCCGAATATAAAATGAGGTCAACTCTCCTTTGAAAATACCATTATGAGAAAATAATATATTCTTTTTTCATCGCTTTCGTGTGGCTGTCGGAGGGCGGTGCCAAGTTTGTTCAGTTGGTATAGGTACTTGTGAATTACAATAACTTATGCAGTCGGATACCAATAAATTATACCTACAACGAGGCCGCCGAGCATTTTAGTATGGTGAAAATAGTGAATATAGAGTTGCTTAATGATAAAGATATCGTAAGATATAATTTTGATATAACGTTATTATATCCTGAAGAATACAGTAAAATAACAATTAATAGCTTAAAAACTGTTGACATAAAACAACAAACGTACGAACACCATGACGGCAACGGAATTAACCTCTGATCTGATCGAATCTGAATACGTCAATCTTTTAATTAAAGCCAATCTATGGACTAATATAATGTCGCTATTTAAAAATATAATAGAACTGATTCGATACCGGATCTCTCGGGCCACGCGACTTCGGCCACACAACGCCTCGAAGAAGGCTTAATGGTGGCTTTGTAAATACCGCCCAATTCGAATTTAGAATGCCCTTTCAAATCGCGTCCTCCTTTGTTGCTTGATTGTGGACAGCCATTTAATGTATGTCGTCTAACAGGTTATATTTATTATTAGATGATAAATTATTTTTACACTTGGTATCTCTAACAAACTTATTTCTAGAGTTAACTTTTTAATTTTATGTGGAGTTTATCAGCATCTCCAATACCTATTTATTTTGTAAAAAATATGAAAATATAGCAAAGGATTCAAAAACCAATTTACGAGAACAACTCACAATTTTTATTTTTTTATCGAACATGCTTCTGAAATTAAAAAAAATAAAGATGACGAGGCTTGAAATTAGGAATTTATAAAAACATAGTACTTTTAAATAAATAATATCAAGGTATTTTTGCTACTACTTTATTATTCTAGGAAAAAACCTGTTTAAATTTTATGTCCTAAAGACCTTGATTTAGTTTGATAGTGACTAACTCGAATGATTCACTAATCACTACATAGATTAGCTCCAATTCTTTTATCTTTGATGGGGTTTCTTCAAATGCTATGTCCGGTCTATTCTTAACTTATTGGACTCATGATGTTAGTTGTAGAGTTTAAAATAGTCAAAAATGAAAATATAAATGTTTTATGAACCATGATTTTTTAATCGTTTCATTATCGTTAGCCCATGGCTCTATA
Source organism: Lysandra bellargus (assembly GCA_905333045.1). Taxonomy (NCBI): domain Eukaryota; kingdom Metazoa; phylum Arthropoda; class Insecta; order Lepidoptera; family Lycaenidae; genus Lysandra; species Lysandra bellargus. The sequence continues at coordinate 8,719,172 of HG995351.1, read as the reverse complement.
TGAAGTGTTGGTGTGACGTAAGGGCTCATATAAACTTTACTATGGGCACATTAATGTCGCTACGTGAAATTGATTTGCAACCAGAAACATATTATGATTGTGAAAACGGGGTTTACGATTTATTTTCACAACACGATATCGACTTGGAACATTATAGTATCAGTGCATCTTATTGCTGTGAATGATTTATTGCTAACGCTCGAAATGACTAAAAAACGAATTAAACAACTTGAAGCTAAAAATGGTGCAAACGGTTAAAGTAGTACGCAATTGTGCATTGCAATCATTTTACGATTATTGTGTTGATACCAAAAATGATTTGCCTCTTAAATCAAAATGAAAACATGCCTCAAGTAACAATCCACTCATGATTAGAAAAAGTATTGCGTTTTATTCGACGACAGGTGTTAGGTAAGTCAGAAACTTCATTAAAATGTGAGCTAATTTAAAAAGAAACTATCGAACCCAAAATGGAAAAACCAATTACCGATCAACAATGCCTCTTTACTTCGAAGGGTACTACGAAATCCGTTGGAAATGTTAATTAAAGTTGACATAGAAATGCAATAGTGAACAGAAAATCTTCATTTATTCCGTCACGCTTTGCCTCCTACGCTTAGCATTAAATGATTGACTCTGTTTCAATTTCGTCTAACACGAATATCGCAGTTGAACGAATCGCTACAAGATTATGTTATTGTAAGAAAAATTTTATACCTTTCCTACCATCGTATCTGCCTTTAATACGTGAGTATTTTCCATACGCACCGGTCCTGAGATTCGCAATGAATAAGACGCGTAAGTTTGGCTACTGAATATTTTTTGCTCTCATTTTTTCGTTCCATTAGTATACCACCCTCGTAGGTATTGTTGCAACAAAATAGTGCATGATCGAATTGGTCTTCCACGCGATTAGCTTGGACGAATACATGTTTGAATGTGTTGTTAACTTTACCTCCTTTTGCGTTAATAGTGTTACAATGTTGGCGTATTCTATTACGCATTGTACGGTTGAGATGATTTTTGTCTCCTTTGTAAATTTCATCAATTGTCCGTTTGATTGATCCTATTTAGCTATTGGATTTCTTGTATTAACTAGCTTTAAATACATATTTTCATTCAAGTTTTGGACGTTAACATTCATTAATTATAGTTACCGACATAGCCGTGGACGATGGAAATAGTTGTGATACGAGTATAACTTTCACAATTATCCTGTCTGTATAAATAGTAAAATAATTATTATACGTTTGTTTAAAACAAGTTACAGTATCGTTATACAGAAAATAATTACATAATAAAGTGATACATTAGATAGCATACCACCCACATTTGTATAGAGAAGTCATTATGGACGCGTTATGCGTCATAAATATTTCGGGAACGTTAAATTAACACTCAAAAACATGCCTCAAGAGGCACCACAGCGTCTACGGGGTTCCAACAAAAAATAACAGGGATCGCTTGCAGAACCTGTCCGCACAACACTTTATTGCAAACTTAACCTTTTGCAGTAGAATTTATGGTCTAAATTAATTTGAATCTTGGGCTACATATTTCTCCGAGTCATTTATTACGGCGAGATCAATTTTAAAATATGTGTTGTTTGTGTTATGGTTTATTTTACAATGGTTCACCGCTGCGCTCGGTCTCCGGTATTATCAAAGGACATACTTGTTGACATGTTGTTTAATTGATAGGTGTATCCCAGTAGGGGTCTAGGGCGCTACGCGATGCGGCGTCTTTGAGGAATTATTTGAAATTGATAAACCTTAAACGCCTTCACAAGTGGGACATGCCACCGTGTCAACTTTTTCACACAGACTTGATCGGTTTAGATTAGTTATGCAAAAAACCGACAAAAACATAGTTGATTAAACTCTGACAAAAAACAAAAGTGACCAGTAAAACACTTCGTAAATGTGAATAAAGAAATCTAGTAATGAATTTAAAAGTAATTTTCAAGCTATAAAAGAGCCATAAGTCTTTTTTTAGACTTTTCACTCGATAGAAGCTAATAAAATTACAAAGGCGTCGCAAAAATTGTAGATTGTCGGCATCCTTTGACGATAGGTGGCCAGCGTGCCATGATGTGATTATAATAGCTGTACTTTATTCACACATACATTAATTTTATAAAACTTTTAAAGCCCAGATGAGTAATTCGCAATCACTATCGAGACGAGATTAAATTATGATTGCATACAAATCGAAACTAATTAAGTCTTTGATGACTTACCTCACTCAGCGCTATTGCCAGTTAAGTTAAAACCGAGGGTTTAATTATTATTACAATAAACAGTAATGTTTCCTTAAAACTAAATGCTGGTGATTGTTTAATGTTTATATAATATACACAAAATATTATTTACTAGGTGCAGTTAACATTTTTTTTGCAATTTGCAAGTTGCAAGTTGATATCAAAATTAATCTGGTTTTATCACAAGTGAATTATTTTTAAAATAACTCACATTCGTGTTTTTGAAACAATTTTTCGCTTTACACAATGTATTGTTGTTCAATCAAAAGTTGTATTGTATGCATTGAGATCATTGTTGTTATTATCATATCGAAACTATTCAATTTAAATATTACTCAAGTTATGATTGACGTGTTTTCGTTCGTCGGCTCTTCGTTTGATATTTTAAATGAATAATATAAATTTGTAGGTTATGTCACTTTTGACGATTGAGGTCAAATATTTAGCGCTAATCATTCCAAATGTCTGTTTTCATTAAGTTTTCATCTTATATTTGGCTATTATATAATTAATTCTGAAACTCGTATAAACTAAGGTTAATAAAATAACAATAACTCAAAATTAAGCGTCTCAGAGTTACGATCACATCTAGACTTTTACAAGTGCTTCTGCAAATGTAGCCCTTCAGGTTTTAAACGATAACATTTATTACAGGACAAGGGAGAATGAACCAGCTGGGTGGTGTGTTCATCAACGGCCGGCCTCTGCCGAACCACATCAGGCTGAAGATAGTGGAGATGGCAGCGGCGGGAGTGCGGCCATGCGTCATCTCGCGCCAGCTCAGAGTCTCGCACGGCTGCGTCTCCAAGATACTCAACAGATACCAGGTAACGCATATATCTATTATAGGATAAGGCAATTAATAAAAAATGCGAGGATGATACTAAGAATCAGCGATATAGATCATTTTTTGTCTGTGCCGCATGGGGAAAACAGAGAATTGGCGTCAGTAAATTCCAATAGTTTTTGACCTTAAGTTTAGGATTTTTTTTGTATTACGATTACCGTAATTACAGCCGTCTTGCCCATATTTCAAATGCTGAAGAACATGGAACTACTGTTATTAATAAAATTTTATAAGTAATTTCTCTTTTGTCCACAGGAAACTGGTTCAATACGCCCGGGTGTTATAGGCGGTTCGAAGCCAAGAGTAGCAACGCCCGAAGTTGAGAACCGGATAGAGGAGCTCAAGAGACAAAACCCAGGTATATTCTCCTGGGAAATTAGAGATAAATTAATTAAAGAGGGCATCTGTGATAAAAACACAGCGCCGTCTGTCAGTTCAATATCGCGACTCATTAGAGGCGGGAAAAGAGACGAGTCAGATAGAAGAAATCATAGTATTGATGGTATTCTAGGTAAGTTATACTTACCTTGAACTTTGGATATGTACTATAATTACAAGCTAGTTTAAATTTGGTATTGGCGTCATTTCATGAATTTTATAAGTATAAGGCGATGGGTCATTTATGACCCAGGCCCGACAGAAACGAGGCATATACAATTTTTTTCGTTATATTATGGGTATCCAAGATATGTAATTTTTACATTCAAAATCAATGGCTAACATGTGATAGCAATAAAATATTATTAATAATAGCAATAACATATTATTGCTTTCTTTTTTTCTTCAGGCGCAGTATGAAAAGTGCTAAAGCGAAAAATAAAAAATCGTTATTTGCATGAAATTATATTCAATATCAGTGGCTAACACTTAGAAATATATTATTTTTATACCGTGTCTAAAGAAAAGCACAAAATCATAATAAATATTATTTTGTTTACCTAGGTGGTACAATTACAAAAAAATTCACTATCTTCTAGTATGTTTCAAACATGTTATAGTTTATCACGCGTGATAATTATAACACTGAGGGCGAGATAAATCTATATAGATACCTACATAAGTTTTTCTTTAGCTAATGAACATGAAAACGAGATGTCTAGCGTATCCTAGGCTAAAATAATAGCACTTATCACGTGTGCACAACTTCCTAATGTTCTCTTTCCATGATAACAGTATGTACGTCAGTAATATTCATTAATAAAAAAATCTTCCATCAATGGTGGGTTACTATGTTTTATATTTATATATTATACGTTTTTGGAGAAACATGTCGTGATTGCATTTTACATCTAATAAGTGCATTTACATGTTAGCCAATGATATTGAATAAAGTTGCTCAATATTTGCATTTTTCATACGGCGCCCGAGGAAAAAAGATAGTAATAAAATAACATGTTAGCCACTGATATTGAATATAAAAATTACATATCTTGGATACCCATAATATAACTAAAACAATGGAATAAATTTCTTTCGTGTCGGGCATGGGTAAATTTTGTATGGTCCGTGACCAGTCTTCTTTAGGAGAGTTTCTATTGAGTTGCTAATTCAAATATTATGGTGAAACTTTTTTTTAAGTGACTCATAATCTTTTGTGAGTACGCAAAACCACAGATTAAATAGTTACAACGTGAGCATAACTTTAACGTGAGGAACGTAAGTGATGTTAAACGTAGATAAATAGGCAAACCACATTTCATACAGCGGTTATATAGGGCGTTACAGTAGTTTGTAGCTCGTTTAAACTTTCGTGTGGCATTGTGTTGGAGTATTTGCGAGAAACAGTATATTAGCAAAGTTGGCCTACAAAACTGTTTGCGGTGCAAGTGGGAAGGAAGTTTACCACTGATGCATGCTTTTGATTTTATCGTCATTTTACCTCATGTGGAAAATGCTACTTTTGATTTAAGTACTTCTATGAGTAGATTTTTCTAAATATGGAATTAGTTACATATTAACTAGCAGTAACCACAAAGTCGGGTTTGCGATCAAAACAAACCTAATGCCACCGCCGTAAAAACTTTTATTACCATCATATTTTCCATCACTTTTTTGTATAAACACATTTAAGTGGTATTTTGCAAAAACATCAAATCAAAAAATCCTTGAAAAGTCGCAAGGTTGCAAGTAATGACGCGTATCTAAGTTGCCATGTCATAGTCCTTAACGACGAAGATCGTAAGTATCGTAACCACTTCATTTAATTTAACGCAGTTAAAAACTTCAATGAGAACGACGTTCGCAAACTTTGTAAAACAGCGTATAAAGTTAATAATCCACGTAAAAGTGTAGCGGGAAAGGCGCGCGCCACGGCAGCGCCTCTTGTGTCGGCTTCGGAAATTGTAGGTTATAAAAATGAAATTAGTACTCAAAGCTGTTATTATCCCATCGCGTTTTGCCGCGGGGCTTACATTACGACAATCTGTCCGTACTGCACGTCTTGTGCCGTATAGCTATCCGATATAAAATGGCGCTCCTAATACCCCGTTCGGAGCAGTTTCGCCGCAAAGATGCCGAGCTCCGATAAGATTATGCATATTAAGCGTACGGTTAAAATAATGTCTATACTGTAAAGGCTCAGTCGTTTAGTACCGAGGATAGGAAATAGCTATCATCGTAGAATTTGATTGTATAATTTGAAGTAATAAATTGTAACTCGATGAATGCTGCACCTTTATGTTTCAAGATTACCTACAATATATTTATTAACGGTACATTAGCATACCTAGATTTAACATAATATTATAGTAGGTACAATATTTTAAGTCCAGAACTGCCTCTTTAGAAGTAGGAACAAAAACAACATTACGTAACAACAAAATCGTGATGATGATATTTACAATCACGATAATTGTATTAGTGCGACAAATACAAAATCACTTAGGTAAAGTGACACAACATCAGTAGGATTATTATCATCACAATTGTCATTACTACGTAAAAGAAACATATATAATAGGAGAAAGTGTAGCACATATTAGCGTTACGTAGTCATTAGATATCTCTTATGTTACAAATGCAGTTAGATTCAATTTGTTTGGGCCCGCGTGTGGTCCTTGCGGTAGCCCACATGTGGTCAATTGATGATCTAAAAAGTTTAGTTAACAAATATGTACCTTAATGTCTTTTGATTAGTGTAGTTATCTGAAAATGTGGCTGTTTTTAATAATTATAGCGAAACAAAAAAGATAGACGGATTCGATTTTGTTTGTTGCCAATCACCAAACCTTAGGTAATAAAAGTTTAGAAGAAATTGACAGATTTTAAACAAACTTTTCTATTGTCCTAGGACCATCCTCATGCGACGATTCAGATACGGAATCTGAACCTGGCATTACACTAAAAAGAAAACAGCGTAGATCAAGAACTACTTTTTCTGGTGATCAACTGGAAGCGTTGGAGAGAGCTTTTACAAGAACCCAATATCCTGACGTCTATACAAGAGAAGAATTAGCCCAGAAAACGAAGCTGACTGAAGCTAGAGTTCAGGTAAATATTCAAATAGAGATCAATTATTCCTTATAGTGATGTCACACATTGGTCCCAGCAGAAAATCAGTGCAGCAACTTGCTGTAAGTATGCTGAGCTGGGGTCCGTTTTTGTGATATCACACAACATAATGTTAAAATATTAATTGTTCTGTGTCCTTGTTCTTTCGTCCTTTGTAAATATTTTGTTGTGTGATGTGCAAAATAAACTTTTCTTATTCTTGTTCTTATAGAAATAATCTCCCAAGTGGTCTGAAGATAGATAGACTGACTAGTAGTTACAAAAAAAAAAGAATTTGATTGTAATTAAGACAGCAAGGCTTACCATGAATTAGATTACAAAAGGTTTGCCTTCGATTATTCTTCGCTGCCGTTGCGTATCATAGCGTATAATTATAGTTATTAACCGCAAGCGCAGTACCATATGTTGGTCTAACACCATGCTTCTGCTCCCTTTTCAATTTTTATGAAATTAATGACCCATCATTATTGTTTTGTATTTGGGTTAACACAAAATAAATCTACTTTATAATTAAATGTTTTGATATTTAGTATAATTTATGTCGAAGAAGTAGGGGTTAAAGTTAAACTTATTTGAGTATCAAGGGTTTCTTCATTTGCAGGTCTGGTTTTCGAACAGAAGAGCTCGTCTGAGGAAGCAATTGAACTCGCAGCAATTGAGCGCGTTCAACACCATGTCGTTGCAATCCGCTTTCCCATCCGTCCATCAGCAGTACGAACCTCCATCCAGCTTTAACGCCCAATGCGCGTCGTGGCAGCAATCCTACTCCTCTGCTCTAGGCTCGAGCTCGGTTCTGAACTCTGCTCTACCACCTTCCCTCCACCAATCGACATTATCTGCGCCTTCCGTGTGTCAGTCTGCCTTGTCAGCGCCTCCTCTCCATCCTCCTACCTCCAGCTCGTTCTCGTCAGGAAATTTGACGCAGCTATCCCATACTGAGCTACCGACTCCCGCTCAATCCGACGCAACTCCGCCCAGCACGAGTCCAAACACGTCAAGCTCGCCCAATCAAAGCAGTGCGATTGGGTACCAGCACCCAACCTACGCTAGCCCGAGTGACAGCGTGCTACACTCCTACGGATACGACTACGCGAAGCAGGACCACATGGCACCCCACAACCACTGGAGCTCGAGACAACTGAGCGGCCACACCCAAAATAAATTGGGAGAGATGAGCGCCTGGCCCGAAAACTATAGGTGAGCGTACTTTATGTAACGTAGATTAATAGTAGTCGTAACTTAACCATATTGTAGGATCTATTTGTAATGTCTCAATAAGTCTCGCGGGCAATAAATTGCTTATGAATTATTTATATTCAGTTACTCATTGTTTCTTGTGCACGTATAGAATTTAAACAGAAACACAATATTTAAATATAAAATCTGCTCCAGATCTGTAGATGCTATAAGAAGTTTGTATCTGCTATAATGACGACTAGAAAAAGTAAAAAACTTTCGAAACATCCTCGTAACTCCTCGATAATACTACGCTTGGGCGCAATAAATTTCGTTGGACATAAACGGTAATGTAATCAAGTGTTATCGGAAGTTGTTAAAACGGTGGCTCCCTTTTGCGGGGATTCGCTATTTTATTCGCATATCCCTTTATTATCTAAAGCGGCCGCTAATCAATTAAGAGTAAGAAGTCGGCCATTACCGCGGCCAGTTATTACAGGCTCCGATCCGATCGAGGAATAGGGCTGCGAATTTTGATCGATTGCTAATTGGTTTTTAGATTACAATACATGCTCACGTTAATGATATGGATGATTTGAATATCATCAATATCGTCACTATTATTGTCTTCATCATTAATCTTCTTGATTTCGCTAGAATTGTTGTAAATATTTGAACTTTAAGACAAGATTCGTTGTAAAATTTGTATCGGAGTTATTTATGAAGCGAATATAATAATAAGTGACATTTTTGCGAAGTTATGTTGCTTTCAATGAAATATTTAAAAGTATTAAACCCTTTTATGCTTTTATGTCGTCTGTCACATTACGAAAATCACTGAGGCATTTAAAAATATCGTCGTGTGTCGTCTGAACTTTTGACCCGATCTCGTGTAGATCCAAAAATGGACTATAAAGGATAGTGATATAGTTCAGATTGATGAATTTAATTCCTCAAACTTTTGTTGCATTGTCGCCTTTGACGGCGTCATTTGTCTGGGCTATTTAAACAATTCATACATACTCTGCAATGGACCACACAATGTGTTGCACACAATGCCGTAACATATGAGCTAACCTCGCATATAAGGCTACGTAACATTGTTATTCACCTATGTTATATAACTCAAAATTTTTCAGTCACTATTTTTAAATTTTTCAAATATTTAATTCTAAGGGAGATCAAGATAATTTAAGTTCATATTATGTTTGACAAAACTATTTTATTCTTGGTACAAAACATACGTTTGACTTAAAATATGTAAGTATAGCCAATGTCTACGCTTAGCCAAAATATCGAAACGGCCTCGATTTCCTGGCAAAGCTCGGTCAAACTTAATATTCTCGACTTATGCTCTGACATGTAAAGATCTCGCATTTTCCTTCGCATGGCGGAAAACAGATAAACACACGTTGCTTTGTGAGCGGCAGGCAATTAAAGGCAAAACGTGACATTAGTGCGATGAACCCAGCCATTAAGTATACCTCGAGCCTAGCATTAATATCTGCATTTGCGTTCGACTTCCTAAACAGTTAGTCCCGGGTCAAACGTTCAAATCGTTCTTCGATTGTTCGATATCCAATCACAGAATCCTGTTGTTTTTGCTCTGTTATTTCTAGGTCATTGGAGTAAAATATTAAAGATGTCAGTTGGATTGCCAATAGCTTGTAACTTTTCAAATTTACAAATGCTAAAAACACGTCAATATCTTCATCAACATTATTATTAGTATTTATGACTGTTCTTAAAACTCGATATAATAATAATATAATATGAACAAAACTAAAGCCACAATCATAAATATGTAAATTTTTAAATTGTTTATTTTATTACTGCAAAATTTTAACATTAGTGATGTGCGCACTGCACATATGGACGTTTCAGCTTTCGAAAATTATATCGTGTGCGCTAATTACGAGATGATACTTTCTGATTCACCTGCTCAGCCCAAACACCGTCATTTGACTACCGAGCGAATAATTACAGAGCATTCAGTTGCAGTCTTTTAGGGGAAATTAAACGGTTTTTAATTTAAGATTAAAGTAACTGTCGAAATCACTCAATATGCGCAGTGCACGGTAACAAATGCTACCTGAGTTGATGGCGCATCAATTGATTATCGATAAGGCTGAAGTCTTTGTATCTGTTGAAAAAATAAGTTGTTGTTTATTACTCATACAAAAACTGTAATTTTAATTTATATTATATTCTTGAATCTTGAAATCTGTCCAGAACCAAAAATACCAAAAATTTACTCTTGTAATACATAAATTACAATTTCGTACTTAGTCCTCGCAACGACGCCATTTTGGAATTATGTCCTCACTTCTCATACTATAGAAATTCCTTACACCGAGGTTGCGTATAAATAATGTACTTATAGGCGATTTCACGTGCCTTGCACTACACCTACACGCCTCGATAATAATCTATTATTGTTTATGCATTACATCGGATATGAATAAGCCTTAATAACGTATTAGCCACTGTATTCGATTGAATTCATAATTTTATTGCATGCTTAGTCACGATTTACTTCCATTTTAATACCATTCCGACTACCAAAATTAAACTAATTAAATGTGCGATTAAAATAATACCAGTAGTTTCGCTCTGGCCTCTATCATTTGCGTTTATATTGCATTTAATCGATAGCTTTTTAACATGAATGTAACTTCTTTTGTTTCCCACGGCCACATCAAAAAGGCCGGTTGTCTTTATCGATTTTTCTAATAACCGAAAAATTGTTTGCTATAAATTCGCCGATATAATTGCTTTGTTTACAACTCTCTATTAAAATTATAGATTGGTTTAACAAAAGCTTTACTTTTTGGTTTCGACCTAGTACATTCATTTTTTATATTTAAAAATGTTTTATTTATATCGACAAAATATGCACATCACTAATTTTAACATGTATGTTTTTTATTTAATTCAAATTTCGAATAGCATTTATTAACAGTGTTTTTCTTTTGTTGCAGTTCGTTCTTCGGCACTGGTGCCTCTCACTACGGGCCTCATGCTCACTCACCGGGTGAGGCCAAGTCAGGATATCCCTATATAGGCCAATTGGGCGGCATGGACATGGGAAGAGTGCATTAAAGCCTTTTCGCAAGACCAGGATCCCGGATATTTGGCAAAGTCTAATTTGGCAAGTAGTGAGGTCTGCCTAACTAACCATTATGACCTACTATTATGGCATAGTGACAATTATGACGTCACTACTGATTGTAGCGAAACCTTGCAAGAAAATGTATGTACAAAGTTTGAAGTCCTATTATATTTAGCTTTAAAAGGCAAAACGGTGCCTTGTCTTAATTATAGTGCCTAATAATGTACAATGTAGGTTTATTGTAAACGAATTCTAGTGTTAGGAATGTTTGTATGTACCTAGATTGTAGAGTTTACGACGGTTTTATATTGTAGAAATGTTTGTTACAATGTACCTAAATAGAAATTTGCACAACTGTTTTAACATTTGCAATTTTACGTCACTTAAAATGTTTGTAATTTTCTTACAGTTTAAAAGAATTAATATGTAAGTTGTAACAAAATATTCTAAAACAATATTTTTGTAGTTTTCTATAATCATAGTAACTAGCATCATAAGTTCCTAATATTCATAAATTTGTATTTTTGTAAATAGTAGGTACCTACTGTAGTGTATTTGTAAATTCTTGTAAAGCAATAATTATTATCAATATTTTTGTAAATGTTTCCGAAAATTACAGCCTTTATGAAATTGTGATTGAAATGTAAATTATTTATATTAATGTAAATTTATTTAATAGTGTGCATTTTTGCACAAGTTATGTACTAAGCACATTTGAAATAGTTGTTTAGGAAAATAAAGAAACTTATAAAATACAAAATATTTTATTTTATCAATGTAGCCTAATAGTTAAGCATGAAGATAGAATAATTCTGAAGCTTAACGTTATAATAAGGTAAAACGAAACAGAACTTTTTCGTCTTGGTACCCTAAACCAAAATTACGCATAAAAATTTTTCGGAGTACGATTTATAAGTACTTAAGTACCTACTTCTTTAGTAGGATGCCTAAATTAAACAAAAATATTTAATTATTGACTCTTAAGAATAAAAAGCCTATTTTCTATTCTCTCTCAGCCTTACGATTTTAATATCAAAGTTTATTACTAGAATGAAACCTTTACGTACTCAATACTTATGCAGCTTAGTGAGGATTGGGTGAAATTAACACTAGGTATTATCTAATATGACGCACATCAATGTACGTCGCATACAGGCTACAGCTCACTACTGACTCACTCTATTGTAATAATTTTGTAGGTACTATCAATAATGATCACAGTGGTGTTAGATACTAATTATTATCTATGCCAGAAAATGCCGATAAAAGGTGATCGCACTTTTCGTACTGTATTTGTCCGCACCGTACGCACCGCATTTCGTGTACTGTGCGGTGCGTTCGACCCGTATGGTGCTGACAAATGTGCGATCAGTAGCCGTAGCACGGCGACCAGTGGAAATGCGAAAGTATAGACAAACTGCGGAGATAAACTTAAGGTGTCGTTCCGATCCTTTTTCGTTCCGAAAAATTCAATTAAAATGCCACTTTATGACAGACTATAGTCCTAAAAATTCAAATAATATCCTACTTTGTGACATATACTATAGTCTGTCGTAAAGTGGCATTTTAATTGAATGTTTCGGAACAAAAAAAGATCAGAACGGCACCTTAAGATTATCTCCACAGTTTGTGACTATAGTTTATGACAGATCATAAAGTGGCATTTTAATTGAATTTTTCAGAACTGAAAAGGATCGGAACGGCACCTTAAGTTTATCTCCGCAGTTAGTCTATACTCGCATTTCTACTGGTCGCCGTGCTACGGCTACTGCTAAAGAAACCATTCATCAATTCAAAGAGTGTTCACCGCTCAAAATCGTTTCGCAAATTAAAAACACTGTCCAGTGTCTATATAGAAAAGTGTGTATAATATTACATATTATTTCTTTGATGCGCTTTAGAAAAATCTAGATTATAGAGCCTGCTGCGTATTTGATCATGACTCACATCTATTACATAGATTAGAGATGGTGCATAGGCAATTTTAGGTGTGAAATTTAGTATTCCTAAAGCTAATTGGCGCAAGACCTAGCATTAAAATCGCTGCATAATAATTTAAAACAAAATTTACTGTTTAACAAGTACTGCGGTCTGCGATACAGCACATATTTACAGAAACAGTAATAGTTTCAACGTACAAAAAAATTTCAGTAGCCGCATAACACTCAAACTTGAAGATTAAAGAGTCTATTAAGTGTTTCTTAAAGGTTGAAACAATTATTTTACATTCATAGTAGGAGTACCAAACGCGCCGACTCTACGTTGAGTGATAATTCGTCAGATTACATTGACATTGGCGAACAAAGCCGAGTAATTAGGTAGTCAAACGCATGCTCAAATAACTTTATGTGTTGGCTATATAAAGAAAAAACAGCCAAGTGCGAGTCAGACTCTCGCACGAAGGGTTCCGTACCGTTGTATAGCACAAATAGGCTAAAAATTTAGTGTTTTGCTTGGGAATCCCTATTAAATATTTATTTTATATTGATTTTATTAATAATTATTAAAATACCAATACAATTAAGGATTTTGTGAACATTTCTAGTGCCTACCTGTTCCCATTATTGATATCCAATAATCCAGGCAAAAAGGCCAAAAAAACCCGTTTGTTTTATGGGAGTTTTCCTTTAATATTATTTTATTTTGTATTTAGTACTTGTTATAGATGACACAGAAATACAGAATCTATGAAAATTTCAGAAGTCTAGCAATAGCAGTTTCTTGAAATACATCATACAGCCCGCAGAAAACAGAGAGACAGCGACGTCTTATGCCCGGGACACACGAGGCTAGTTTTTTAAGCCAGGATAGCAAGCTAGTGTTAGTAAGCTAGCAAGCTAGTACTTCTGGCCTCGTGTGGACAAAACTATCTTCATTTGTAGCATGCTCCAAGCTAGGTCAGCAAGCCAGGACAGTTTGGTAAAAAACTAGCTTGCTATCCTGGCTTGAAAAACTAGCCTCGTGTGTCCCGGGCATAAGGCCCGTATAAATAGTCAGTACTTAAGATGCGACACGGTCTCAAAGGCCTGATAGACGTACGAACTTAAGTACGCGGGTTTTAAATTCTCGAAGTTACTCGGCTCGCGTCAATGACACACGAGAATCGCTCACACTGGATTACCATGCCCCCAGGCTCGCGGCTCGCGGCTCGCGGCTCTTTGCTGACACACAGGCGGTTAAAGGGGGTGACAGACACGCGAGTAAGTACGCGGACTTATGGCTCGACGATCTTAATCGCCTGTGTGTCAGCAAAGAACTGCGAGCCGCGAGCCACGCACTGCAAGCCTGGGGGCATGGTAATCCAGTGTGAGCGATTCTCGTATGTCACCGACGCGAGCCGAGTAAGTTCGCGAACTTAAAATCCACGTACTTTAAGTTCGTACGTCTGTCACCCCTTTTAGATCGTCGAGCCATACATACTCGCACGTCTGTCACCCCTTTCAAGACGTGGTTCGGCTCAGCGATTGGTCCAAATTTTGACAGCCAACCAATCACAGAGCCTGAACCGTGTCTTGAGATCGAGATGCATCTTGAGTACTGACTATTTATATGGGCCTTAGAAATCGGGTGCTTTCGGTACAGAACCCTTAAAAGTACATTTAGCATCAATTAATCAGTAATTTTACTCTTTTAAGGCCTCGTTGATTACCAAATTACACAATTATTTCGTCCCACGAGGGAATAGAAAACGTGATTTGTTTTGCGTAAAAACCGAGTAAAAAGTGTCCGGTAAGGCGCACGCGTGGGAACCACGTTTTGGTTGAAAATGGTTTTTATTTATTACGGATACTAAATAATTGACTTGACAAAATGACTATTTTCGATGCCAAAAAATTTACATAAAATCATTAACCTTATAAACTTTTTAGCCTGGCTACAAATGTACCAATAAGTACCTACCTAGTTACTTTACTTTTTAAACAATTGAATACGAAAATTACTAAAATAAATAGATTAACCAACTTTTTAATAACTAGGGCTAAGGACTTCGACATTAAACCTGTTTGTAAATTGTATTGGAATTGAAAAAACTTTTTATCTTTTGTTATATACCCCTACGAAAATAGAGTTGTACTAAATGTAGGTACGTAAGTCTGCTATTGGCATCGTAACATCGAAACGGTATGGACCGATTTTGGACCGATGAAAATGAACTAATTTTTTTTTATGTAATTTGGGGCCGTCTATGGGCTATTCGCCCATATCCTTTTTTGCTATCTTTGTATATAATACAGGTTTTTCGCACCAAGGATAATTGAAATAATATTATTGATTGTTATGAACCTTTTTTTTTTTTCAGAAAGAAAGTTGTCTTTTATTTTCACATGTAAATAATACTTGAAAATACAACTATAAATAAATAAATTAATATATAAACACTATTTATAAGTAAAAAATTAAATCTAAATCGGAGGCTGCGGGCAAAGTACCAATTAGGCTGGCGGCATTACCTCGCTGAATGACCAAACTAATACGATGGCCGAGGTAAGCGCCAGCCCTGGGGTCATTTGATTTGGCGACCAGTCTTTTGGAGACATTTTTATGGAGGGCTTTTGCGTCAGGCCCCCACGGACCCAAGGTTTCAACAGCAAAAGGCAGAAATATGAAGTCTTCGCCCAGACACTCATATTTCCGCCTCTTGCTGGTCTCCGCGTGAGCGACGGCCGCTCCCGCCTTTTTCGAGGTGGCCGTCAAGTGCGACGCCGCCAGCGTGTTCACGCAGGTGGCGTCCCAAACCAAAGGCCTGCCACGGCTCCATGGAATGAGCGTCATTCCATCAGGTCTCCTGCCATCGTCACGCGCGATACCGTTCGGCTCGAGTGTAGCCGGCACGTTGACGATAGCAAGAGCCCTGCGGATGACGTCATTTATGGAGGCATGGCGGGACTGGCGGCCGGCACTCCGGCGGCAAGACAGTCCGTGGTGCCCCTGGCGGTCTACTGAGGCGCCGCAATGACAGCAATGGGCTTTGGTGATTTCGGCACCTATACGCAAACCGACTGAAACGCTAAAGGTGTTATTGTCCAAAAGTGGGCCTATATTAGATGACGGGATTGCCTGGAGCCAATACCCCGATTCTAGCTCAGCGGACGCCAAGAGACGCGCAAGGTCTATGGCGGACGAGCAATTTAAAAGATCGAGTTTAGCCAAATTTAGTAGTGGTTCATCCCATTTTTTTTGGATGTTGGCATTGACTGGGATTTCCGCCGTACAGTTTTCACGCCATGTTTTTATAGCTTCGGTTAAGGAGTCAATACAAACGCTGCCTAATGAATTTGTGACGATTTTTTTTTAAAGTGAATTGATGCTATGGGCTGATGAAAGGAACGCGGGCAGAGACACACTAGTCACCGTTCTAATACCCAGGCCTCCGAACCGGATGGGTAGCTTGAACCCAAGAGGTATCGGAGATTCGGCAGTTAAGAACACTGACTAGTGTATTTCTTAGGGAACAGCAACTTAGAGCATATGTCAATTTGGGCACAAACAGACAGAAACGAATAATTTGATACGCCATATGGGACTTTATTGTCATGAGCTTGTCGGATGATTGTAAAAATTTGTTGTTTTGTTCCGAAATATAGATGTTAAAGCCGTCGCTAAAAATGGGAGCACCTAGTAAGCGGAGGGACTCTTTACTAAGAATTTTGATGTGAACTAAATAAAGTTCCACAATAACGTTCTTCAAAATAAGCGATTTGAAAGTGGAAAATTTTTCGACTTAGCACTATTTTGAATTTCAAAATGGTTCAGCTTCACGCGGGCCACTGATAAAGTCCCGGCGGGCCGCAGGTTGAGAGCTGGTGTAGAGATGACTTCAGCCCTCCATAAACGATGACGTAGTTTCTGATATCATTCACATCGTACTAACAACATCACGAGTAACCCTGAACTTTATACAGGACAAAAAAGTTTGCATCATTTTATTATTTTAGAATTTAGATTAAGAAGTTTTTGTGAGCCTAGATCACCATCTAGTTCTGCTTTATAACTATAACATAACCATCGGTTCAGCTGTTTGGGTATGAAGAGGTAACAGACAGACAGACATACTTTCGTATTTATAAAATTGTATGGATGGCATGCTACGAATAATAAAGATAGCATGTAAAAGCTAGCTTAGAAACCATAATGTGTACCCAATTATAAAGCTAAGAGATAGCTTATTTTATCATACACCGGTTGCGAATATGCAAAGGAAAAATTCTAAAAATAGTAGCTATTTTAAGTTTAATCCAGGAGAATTGCTGACGAGATTATTCCATTCCCGGCTCTAATGTACAGTCGTGGACTGTGATAATAGGATTGTTGCGACTTGCGACCAAATGGCATTACTATGCAGGCTTTTAATTCCGCGTATGCATGATTTTAAATTAGTTCCATTATGCAACAGTACAATTATTAATTACACTTTTATTAAAAAGACAAGATTTGATTGTTTGTATTGAATAGAATACGAAGTATACTGGACCAATTTTTATGATATTCAGAATTACTATTATTTTGGCTACTGAGAGGGATATAATTATTATCGGTTAATAAGATTTGCTGGAAGTGCAAGTATGAGACTTGAACTCTCAGCAAATTGTATGATTGGTAATGATTCCTGAGCAATTTTTCTTTATGCACGAATTCGCAGAAAAATCTCAGAATCCATCGTGCTACAGTAGAAATTTTGGCGGCCTACGGCAGTTTTGACTGCTACGCGAGACGTATTTCTGCAAGTCTGAAAGAGAACGCAAAATTTTAAATTACAAGTACATAGCAACTCCTTTTCGTGTGGTAGTATGTAAAGGTATTGCAACTAACTACATAGGAATACCTATTAAATTCAAAAGCTTTGATATCTATCGCGCCAACTTTTACCCATGGGAAGCAAATCCAAATGAACCGTAAAACATTTATTTATAATATTTATTTACCTTCATTTTTTATGAATGAATATCGAAATTTGCGTGAACAATATGGAATTAACTATCGATTTGATATTCCGAGTTCTCACATGTTACCGTGAGAAAGGAATTAAATTACTAACTGTTAAGCAATTATCCGAATGCCGACGACAGTTATAGTGCGGCAGGTAGATTCGTGGGTTCCGGATAAAGCCGAAAACTCGATAATCGGTCGTCGGCATTCAAGTTTTCGGAAATAAAATCGATTTTCATAGCGCACGGCGCACGCACGTGGGACGCGCTGCATGCAGCATGACTGAAGTTGGCAAATACTTGTAAAAAGTGTTTATAATTTTTCGGCTTTTTTATTAAATTGAGAAATGATGGTAGGGAATGGTAATCGTCGGAAAGCCAAGCTTCGGCATGGGTGGGCCACCTCAAGCCAAAGCCGGCATGAAAATTTTTCCTTTTTTTTAAGAAGCCACATGAATAAGTTTTTTATTAATATTTTAACGACAGTAGGATATTGCGGTAATTCAAAATATAGTAATTAGGAACTTACTGTCAGGCGATCCGTCTGCTTCCTAAACATTTACCTAATAATAGGTACAAGTAGACGCCCGTAAATTCGTTGCGCCAAAATTCGTTCATTCAATAGGAATTATATACATTCTTAAGGATAAGGATTATTATAATATGTCCTATCCCGAGACCCAAAGTATCTTTATACCAAATTTCAGCAAAATCAGTTAAGGAGTTTCAGGAGACACACAAGAAACAGACAGGCACACTTTTGCATTTATATTAGTACTTAAAGTATGGTTGACATTTGGACTAAATTTAGCACACGGGAAACAGATAGAGCTCATCACTTAACGTATTACGCGGACAAAGGTAATGCCTAATCAAATTAGCTGGTCCCATAGGGCCTAAGGTCTAATGGTATTGCTATCAATAGAACTCTATAAGCCACTTATGTGTTATTAGTTTATTTAAGGTGTATTTTACATAATTGTACCCGTAACACAAGTCCTTCAGGTACTTAGCACGGGACCAGACTGACGTTACACCACGTCAGTCTGGCCCCGTGCTAAGCATCCATAGATATTTATTTATATTTATTTTATTCGGTAAAATTCTTTTATCGAGGAGACCGTAAATTAGATAAAATTAAAGACTATCCTTTTTCCTTTCTCTGGACTCTAAATACATATCTTTGTAAAAATTTTATCGAAATCGCTTTAGCGATTGAAAGTTTAAACACAAAGAGTGAAAACATTGAGAAACAGACTCTCGTATTTCCGAGTATATAACGTAGGTAGGTATTACTAAAGTACCTACGTGTGACTGCAAAACTGTATTTTGTAAGTAAATATAGGAAATACATATACTTACTTAAATTAAAGCTTTGAAAGTCTGTGGGACTAATTTAGAAACTTTGCAACTTATTCAAAGCAAGCAAACAAATCTTGCCTCTTTATTACCTTAATAATAAGGCTTATAAACTAAAGTGCATTACTTTTAATTAGTTACTGTAGAACAATACGTCACTTTGCAAGCTCTCGGGACAATGAAGGATCACTTACGTTACATTAACTTCTCTTATGTAGCTGTGTCCTCCGATGCTTATAATCTAAATGCAATTTCACTATGGTACTGATATTGCTTATAGGTAGAAAAATTTTACTAAGTTTGTGATACTTACGCATAAAATTATTGATTGTTTAATAGATTGATTCTGGTATTTAGTGTCGCCGCACACAGGCCACACGCGACAGCCACAAACGCCGCCAAAACTCACAAGAAGCAAGACGATTGGACGATCATAGTAGCGTGTTGGGCGTCAACCGTGTGCGGCAAGTTCATATAAAATGTATGAAAACTACAGGAAATATGCCGGTGGCGGCGTTTTGTGGTTGTGGCCGGTGGTCCGCGTGCGGGAGCCCTTATGTCTGGAATTTTGTTGTGCTTAGTTGAAAAGTAAAGTAATAACTTAATAAGTAAAACTCTGGAACAAACTGTCACTAGCAATGTTTCCGGATAATTACAACCTAACCTGCGAAATGTATTATCTCTTAAAATCCGGCAACGCACCTGCAACTCTTTTGATGTCTGTGGGCGACGGCAGTTGCTTTCCATCAGTTCACCCGTTTGCTCGTTTGCCCCCTAGTTTAATAAACAAGTAGGTAAACTCTACGCAAGAAAGTATATAAGAATTATTTTCATTTATTTTCATTAATTTGGATACAAAAAAAACATAAAAATGCTCTCAAAATGGCCGTAGAATGTGATGGCAAAAAGTGAGAAAGTAAATTGACTCTAGCAATAAAACATTTTGATCCTTTTTTCCTTATAGCCGCTGATTCTGTGTGTGAAACTTGCAAATACATTTAAATATACCTAATATGAATTTATCCAATGATCAAGGATATATTTTTTAAAATCTGCCGTCAAAATTTGCTATCAGATTCTGGTAGACACCTACTACCTACTACAAGTTTTCTTTGCACGGAAGCTTCCGAAAGTATTTAAAATGCCTTAACGATAATCGATTATGTACAATGTACATAAATGTTTTGTGTGACGAGTTATGTTAAGTGTTGGAAACAGAAATTGACACGGTTCTCATGTGGAAGAATCAAATAAAATTGCTTCCGAAAGTTTTGCCATGACGAAAGGGGTAAATCCGAAAATGTCTATGTGTCGAACGTTAGTATCATATCATATATATAGTTAGTATAATATCTCTATGTTTTAAACAGATCAAACCCTACTAATATTATTAATGCGAAAGTGTGTCTGTCTGTCTGTCGTCCTGTCTAATAGAGTTAACAACCTCGTCACGCCCAAACCTCTGAACCAATTTTGTTGAAATTTGGTAACCGAAAAAATTTACGGTTTCAGGCGGCAAATTGCTGGCGTCTTCTAGCTTTATTAATAAAAAAAAAAACCAATGTAATTTATCCCAAGAATAAGTTTAAGATAAATAAAATTTCAATCGGCCCAGACTCGGCACAGCCTATGCCATGGAGGTATTACTAAGAATACAAAGTATGTTCGAAACAGGTGTTCTGTTCTCGACAGAATACATTATACACAAGATTACTTGTGTAGAAACTTGAAATCACATTCACATATTAGCTGTTTGTTTGAGAAAATATTTACAGCACAAATGCGATTGGCGTAAAAAGCAAAAAGCTCCTTTCGAAAAATAATGATAAGTTTTTAATAATGTATCTAAGACAAAAAAAAAACAGCGTCTTTTATGCGTCTCCTTCGTTGTGACTTGTGAAGCACTGAAAATTTAAGTTTAGATTAATAAACCTATAATGATGCTGTTAGTGAAAATCGCTGTTAGACGGTTACAGCTGATACGTAGTCAACTTATCAGCTGTTTTATTTCATAGGAACCTAGTCAGACGACAAACTATCTTTTTTCGTAGAGGAAAATCATAAATATAGAGTTGCGTGCTACAGCTAGCCGTTGACACTTGTTCAATACTGGTTCTCACGAGAACTAGTCGGCGTTTCCTTCAAATGTCCACAAATTCTTGACCAAATGCAAAAGTCGTGCATAACCACGATCTGCCCGAAAAACTCTACACTCCACCGGTTTTTGTGATCCACTAACTCCGAACTGTTTGATTGGAATGATTGATTTAAACGTCGTTTTAAAACTGGTTATGGATCTGTGCATTATAGGGAAATTATTGGTATTTTAGATTATTAATATTAGCAGCTATTAATATTGCTAGTGTCCCACTGCTGGGCAGAGGCCTCCCCTCTTTCTTTCGATAGTTCAAGATTTTGTGATATGCTTGGCTAGGTATACATTTTATTTATTTTAGGTATTTTGGGTTAAAAAACAAAATAGGTCTTCCGAGTAAACACTTAAAAACCATTAAAAAATCCCGGAAACAATATTATGGTAAATAGTTATCTAACATTTCAGTAAACTGTATCACTTGAAATGTATGTTAATTTGTATTATGTAAAATGTAAATAGTTGTATATTATTGGTTTTACTCAACTATATCGATAAAAACTCATATCATTCGCAATTTGAATAATGGAACATTAATTTGAAATAACGGCCATCAGTGTTTTTTTCGAATTCGTTCCATGCTTTATCTACGATACAATTTCGCAGCAAATAATGGAAGGAGGGTGTCGACACGTTGTTTTGTTAGCTAATCAACAATACGACTTTCGTCTAGGACCCCCAGAGTGACCCTTTAGATGAAAGCGTTGTACTTGTTTTGTAGGAATTATTACTCTGGTTTTAAAGTTAGCGAGGACAATCACGTCGTTGTTTGAGCATGATTTATGTCAGTGAGTCATCGGTAGCCATTATTTCGGAGTTTTGTCTTTGGAATTAATATTAAGCGACTCCGCGTGCGCTGGGCCTCTCTGCTGGATAGTTTTGCTGTTTACAAACATTTTATGAACTTGTTTTTAAGACTTCTATGGAAGTTATTTTATTGTCCGCAGTTACGCTATATTCTACATACTGAGTTATACGGAACCTGTCGATGTCGATGTGTTTTATCAAATTATTATCTATGTGCATGGAAGCACTTAGCATACAAATAAAAGCAGTAACTATTTTTTTTTATTTTTTATACTTAATACAGATACTATTTTATATATTTTGTTACATTCGTTGTAATATGACGTAACAGTAGGACAGCACAGACAATAAGCGTCACGTTGTCTAATCCGATGCATAATGGCGCATTTTCACTGGTCGATAGGGATTTCTGAAACGCATGCCACGACCAATAACAATGTGCCATTAGTAGTCAATTAGTTGTCATAGACTCCCTGCATGCTGTATACCGTACGAGTTAACGACTAATGAAAATGCGCCCTTAGTTTGTATTATGGCAATAGACAAACGGCAAAATATCATGATTTTTTACTTTATTTTATGAGATAAACCAGGCATCTAACTTCTTAAAGGTTCTCTTTTCTCTACCATCTTTTATTCTGTGAGTCTGTGAATTGTGATTCAAACAATTGAAGCCGACCCATTTGTGTCTATGTATGACTATTTGCATGATGATCGCACATAAACGTATTACATATTAGTTTAAATTATAATATATTAGTTTGAATGAAAAATTGCTAAAACAATAATTATAGGTACTTAATTATTTTGTTCCATATTATTATTACCACAAAGTAAAATCTAATATGATAATATTTTTTTTAATAATGTTAATTACTATTCAAACAAGCTACAAAAAAGCTCTTATTCCAAGCTTTTTTAGGACAAACTCTATTATTAATTAATATTGGTAATATGTATACAGTAATTTGCATTCTGTACCGTAGAAATCGGTACTTTAATTGTAAAATCGAGAAATTGAATAATTTAAACGCACATATCAATTATTATTAAAATAATTGATATGTGCGTTTAAATTATTCAGTCTGCCTTGTAACAATGATTAAAGCAGCATCACTTAGTAGTTAGTTTCTCCATTACTAGAATACTAACAATAATAATTATGAAGTAATGAACTAAAATAGAGTCATCTTGCAGCCTTCTGTGAACTGTATTGTAAATCTTCTGTTGTTTTTTCGTCGTCACTACCTCCTGTAGCTACTGGCGCGATCGTAAAATAATAAAACACTTTGTTTGTCTTGTTACTGTGCTCTATACTTAGATGACTTACAATTTTACAGTTTTTTTTGTTACATAATATTGAACAATTGTTTGATATTTTGTATAGACGTTTCATTATGACGATATGTAATTTTTACTCGACTATGGTAAAGTTAGAAGAGTGACGATTTTGTCAGGTTTTTTGTGTGTGTATCTACCTTTATATTTAATCATTTAAGAGTACCTAACTAATGGTAATTGATGTACTCGGTTGTCCCTACATACTTTTTTATAAAAAATAAATATTGCCGTTGCTTTAAACATTATGATTAATGATTAATAATAACATACTTATTTATTCCGTTATCCTACTGAAAAAGTCTGTTAACTAACTAAAACGCAAGAAATCTGTTAACTTACTTTATATTTAAAGTAAGTACCTACATAGTTAAATTATAACGCAAATATCTGTTAACTAAAGAAATACTTACATTTAAAGTATATAAAAAGTTTTAGACCCTAATTAAATTAAGTTCTTTTAATTTACTATATCATAAGTCATAACAAAGCAATGATTTTACATTTCGAATATTCAGTTCGTAATGAACAAAAACTTATTTCATTGCCTTATTAATAATTCTACTTCGACTTGTTACTTATAAGGTTATAAGCTACCAAAGATTTATACTTAAGGTTACGGTTTAGAGTTTAGACTGTAACTTGCAGTCAAACTGCGGCAGTTTTTCAGGAAGTGTATAACTGTTATTTAGATCATAAGAATTAATGAAATAAATGAATGAATAATAAATATAAATAAATATCTATAAATTGCTTTACACTTCTAACTTGTAACTTAATATAATATACAGGGTGTCACAAAACAATGTGATAATACGTCTTAAGGGTGTGTATGAGCTCTCTGTATAGAGCTTACTGTGAAAGTAGCGACGCTGAAAGAGCAACTTTTTTTACTTTTGTAAGGGCAAATTCATGACCCTGGAGCGCTTGTATACTTACTATAAAAAATAATAAATAATCCCTATCAGCGCTGACAGAAACTTTCACGGTAAACTCTATGTAATTCATACGCTAAAATATTAAAAAATGTTTTCTTACACCCCTTAGATATATATACCTATTCCTAGTTTTAAATGGGAAATAAATTTAATTATACTCCATTTTATGATTGATGAAGCGTATTTTCAATTTTCTTTTATATTTTTAAGTTCGGATAAACTTTAAGACGAGAAAAATCAGGCTATTTTCAATTAAGTATTTGAGCAGTTTAAAATTATGTTTTTGCATGTTAAAATTGTATTTGCTACTGGTTTTGAGTTTTGACACAATTCGCCTAAAGATAATAAGATACTGTTCGGTGCAGTGGTCATTTCACGTGCAAATGCTTGCGCAGATGAGCAGAAAAATATTCATTATATTAAGATTCACATTCGGGAACGTTCAATATTTTCTGTATTCTAATACCTAATTATAATACTCCTAAAGCTCCTCAGTTAAATCTCCAAGACATGGAGTGGAATTTATGAAGCGTATAAGAATGAGTAATAAGATAATAGATAGATTTTGATGTTTGTATGAAGCGAGTTTGAGTCCCGAGAAGGGA
Organism: Lysandra bellargus; assembly: GCA_905333045.1. Lineage (NCBI taxonomy): Eukaryota > Metazoa > Arthropoda > Insecta > Lepidoptera > Lycaenidae > Lysandra > Lysandra bellargus. Next base: position 8,694,142 of record HG995351.1, on the reverse strand, counting down.
AGGATACTTTTTATTTCGGAAAAAATATAGTTCCTGTGCTATAAAATAATTTCTTCGCAACGGAGTTGCAAGCGTCATGAAGTTTTATAATACAGCAGCAAATACAGTAGAACCCGTTTAAGACGATCATACGCCATTTTGCATCAGTCCCTGCAACTTGAGACATTTTCATACATTCTTTAACGCTTAATATCGTATTAATCCCGTTTAATACGCCCTAACGGCCAACCTCTTACCTCATCGCCACGGCATTATGTACCGTCAAATCAGTGGGAATGCCAGATAAATCCTATGTTTCAGGTACGTTTGCTGGTGATTGGTATTAATGCGAAAAATCCACGTTGTTTCAAAAACGTAAAATCGCTTCTTGTATATATCAGCACAATCTCGAGCTTCGAGGATGACCGGCATTCATTTCATCGATTGGTTAAAAGCTCTAGATCAGGGGTCACCAAATGGCGGACCGCGGTCCGCATCCGGACCGCCGACCTATTGTGTGCGGACCAAGCATGTTGGAAGATGAACTTCGATAAAAATGAATTTGGGTCTCTACTTACTGATGAACATCTCCAGGATTTAATGTAAATAGCTTGCACCAATTTCACTACGAACAAGCAGCAAAAATGGTACTTTTCTCATTGATATGGAAATAAAATATAGCTTTGTAATTTCCGTAATTACCTTGTTTAATTTTTTTTATGTGTGGACCGCGAAGGTCATTTCATTTCTTAAAATGGACCGCGAGAGAAACTAATTGGTGACCCCTGCTCTAGATGATCACTTCCAGATTAAATTAATGTAGACGCATAATTCTCTTCATTGATATGAACACCTACATCAGAAAAAACATAATAAATATTAACTCATACCGTGTATGTAGTAGGTTCGTTTTTTATTTTCCTATATCCCGCATAATACGCTTTCCCGCATAAGACGCGTTTTTTGTTGAGTCCCTGTGAAATCGTATTAAACGGGTTTTACTGTAAGTATTCTTATTTATATAAAAAATGTCTAACCATAGATTTTAGTAGTTTTCAGTTTTTAATTTTTACCAATCAGAACGCGATTATATTATATATTATACGAGTATAGTTTGATATTTTTTAAGAGTACCAATTTGTATTTTTGTCGAGACTGCATGTTAACCATATCGAAACTGTCGCAGAATCATTTAGCAGAAGCGTCCAACAGTTTACAAAACAGAATCCTTCCGAGTTCCAACTAAATTGTATAATTATTGTACCGTGACCACAAAATCTTAGGGATTCCTCGAAACAAACGCGTAACGTAATTAACGTAGCTATTTTACCCCTCGCAAGATCTTAATGCAAGTGACATAAGGACGAATATAGAAACTTGGTAATAAGTTAGCTTGACCACATTCAGACCTCATGTGGACCGTAGAACAATAAGCGAGCTCACTGTTCGGTAGCTAACCCCTGCGACGTCCGTCGACCGCAAACATGTCTATTCAACCCACCAGCATTGGCTCACAAAGAAAGTACGAGACCTATCCATAATGCTACCGGTGGGATATCATTTACCTGATGACAGATTTGTGGAGTTATTGATAGCTTCCTCAGTATATTGTGTGGAATGTTACAATAGTGTAATGTATGTACAAATGCTTACGAATTGTCGTGTATTCTAAAATGTTGTATACTTGCTCTTGTTTCACGGAAAAATAAGTAAAGTGTTTATTTGTAGCTTTAGCAGTATCAGCAGCAAATGATGCTTATGGGAGTACAGTATAACATCATGCGTACTAAGATTAAACGATAAGTTAAGGGGGCGACTAACCCAAAATTTTCGATTTTATAATTCATTTTTATACTTGAAAATAAGCCCCGAATTGTTTTATTTCCTAAAATTAGATACTACATTATATTTCCAAGAATCCGCACGATACCTTAAAATTTTCTCGATAGAAAAAAAATCGCAAAAATGCGTCTAAATTTCACGATTTTTTTAATTATTACCATAACCGTGCATTGAACTAAGTTAGTCAAACAAAAAAAGTCAAAAACTTTACTGCCTAAAATTTAAATGTTTCCAAAATCAAGTTATCCCTTGATGACATAAATCGCCTAGCCACCCAAGTTCTACCACACAGGGCAGGGGCGTATCCTGTCACCTCTCACAAAGAGCCGAACAACTGATTCCGGGCCATATCAGCCTCAATGGATGATGAAGATTTTTGAAAGCCGCCGTATTTGAAGTTTATGTTGGCGGTATTATAATGGCGGCCTATCGTAATAGGTGTGAAGTGTTACTATTGTTGTATGTTTTAAACAGGTATCAGAATCGTGGAGGTCTCGTGATTTAACGTGCGACGATTTCGAAACGCAAGATCTTTTAGCACAGTAGCTAAAAGGCACCTACTTACATTGCTATGCTATAAGCTGGCGCCAGTATCACCAGTATTAGCATTATCACCAGTATTAGCATTTAGCTACTTAACATAATATTTACTTATCAGTAAAATGTGTAAAAGTGGAGACCATGATAAGGCAAAAGTAGCTCATTTTATGTTCCTTTATAATATTAGATAATTTCATAATTTGCTAATTTAACATCCATACTACTAATATTATAAATGCGAAAATCTGTCTGTCTGCCTTTATGCTTAAGCCTCCGAACAGATTTTGATGAATATAGGTAATTTGAGTCTTTGGAAAGGACAGAAAATTCCATTTTTATTCCTGAAAAATGTACGGTTCCTGCACCATTAACGAGTTTCTGCGCAATGGAGTTGCGGGCATCAATACTATACTTACCTATTACCTACAGTATACTCGGCGAAACATGGCATTAGGTTGGGCAGTAGCGGTCATTGACTCCCTGTCAAAAGCTTGTCATCTTATATAAGTATAAAATTCTCGTGTCACAATGTTAGTCAGCGAACTCCTCCGAAATGCTTTTACTGATTTTTACCAAATTTTATATGCATATTCAGTAGGTCTGAGAATCGGCTACTGGGTACTTTATATATTGATAAGTGCATTTGTTGAATAAATAATAGTAAATTATTATAACCTGAGACTGACGGCGACCATTGTTTGTGCGACGGGATAGCGAGCGACGTTGCCATGGCGACATACGTACTTATTTAGTCACTTCAATGAAATAATATGGGCGAAATACTTTATATTATGGCAAAGCAACGTTTGCCGGGACAGCTAGTTTTCTATATAAACCGCGATTGACAACATCTGACACTTCACTGTCAATCGCTGTTTATATAGAAAATGACAGAGACAGAGAAGACAATGACTGCTACCGCCATATTATGTTTCGCCGAGTACAGTATAAGTATAGTGATTATTATTCACCAAATTAATTTATACTTTTACTAGCTGTCCCAGCAAACATTTATTTGCCAAATTATATAAAGTATATCGCCCGTATTATTTTATTGAATTAGTGACTAAATAAGTATGTCACCATGGCAACGTCCATCGCTATCCCGTGACCCGCGTCGCATAAAGAATGGTCGCTCTTTATAGACAAATAATTTGCAATAAAATAAAATTGCGACTTTAATTAAAGATCTAAGCTATCCTATCTCTCAAATTGGAAAAAAGCACACGTTAAAAAACAAAAAACATTAAAATCGGTTAAGTAGTTTAGGAATCCATCGCGGACAAACATCGTGACAGGAGATTTATATATATTAGATTACTTTCTTATAAACTAAACGTATGTGTGTATACCTAATCTAATGTATAAACAGGATTTTTTCAGGACTATTAAACAAACAGATACGGCAAATGGGAGCAAATAGAGGGCCATTACGCGTTAGTGCTATTGAAATGCTTTTGAATATTGCATGAAGGTACAGTACACAAAACATTTTTACTCTATGTTAGATAATTTAATTGAAAATCGAAGTATTTTATATATTTATTTAAAAACAAGCTAAAGATAAAAATAAACAAATATTGTATAGCCAACAACATTATCACAGTGGTTCAGTGGTTTGAGCGTGAAGATGTAACAAGCAGCTAATAGACGCACACTTTCGTATCTATAATAATAATAATATCTATGGACGCTTCACACCACGTCAGTCTGGCCCCGTGATAAGTACCTGAAGGACTTGTGTTACAGCCTACTGTAGGTACCAGACAACGGAAATATATATTTAATACTTTTATACTATACATATATTTAAGATTTTTATTATATGAATAATATGATACACATATTTAATACACATCCATGACCCAGGAACTTTATAAACTTTTTGTTCCGTCGGCGGGTTTCGAACCCGCGACCTCTGGCTTGAGCTACCAACGCGCTCACTACTGCGCCACGGAGGTCGTCATCTGTAATGTTAGTATGGCCATTTTATTTGCGGCAATCCGATTTATTGCAACGATTACATTGTGAAAATAATTTGTACGTTAGTAGTTATATACTATGGCTTTTATTACAAAAACTTTGGTCCAAAGACTTTGTTATGAGGTTAAATTAATTTTCAAGAAGGCAAGTAGTTTCAAAGCCTTGCTTTCTCTCAACTTTCAACAAGATATTACTTACCGTCTTGTGTTATCAAAATTTACGAACATGACTTTGGCGAAGTTTTCAAAGTGCTCTCATATAAAAAAAAGTGAAATTTAAAAACAGATAGACTTCAAAACTATATTTTGCAAAACATACTGTGAAAGTCTACGTGAAAAATATACTTTCTGATATAAAACTTTACAGTGAAAGCTTTTCAGTGTCAAGGCTTTAGACTTTTGGAGTTGGCTTTGTATTTTTTATTTTAAATGATTCAATGAAATACACATCTACTATGAACATTAAATGTAATGCATATTGCAGATCATTATTTAAAAACTACAATAAAAAATCACCCGCGGTCATAATTTATTGGGAACATAAAAATCAAAATGGCGTCACTTTAGGGGCAAACGTAATGGCAGCCGTTTATTTACTTTGGCG